>CM060327.1:63673613-63766113 GCA_030674155.1 Stramonita haemastoma | reverse complement strand
AAGTGTTTCCAATCCAATCCAATGATGTTGCTTAGAGCCCTGCCAACCATATAGGCCATATCAGGGCTTTCACCTCGTTACATTTTAAAACTCGTATTAAAAGTGTGCAACTATGTACAGTTTAAAACGGGGTATAAAACCAACTCAACTGTCCTTGCTTGAATCGACGCCCTGGTCAACCATAAGGGTCAGCCCAGGACGGCCACCGCATCGTGAGAAAACCCACATCGATCACACTTAAAACGAGATAAAACCAAAACCAGATTCCTTAAAACAACCTGGTCCTTAGAGAACAACCATACCCCTTTCACTCATATCAGACGGGAAAAACCCGATTCTCTCAGGAAGTTAAAAATTGTGTCTGGTGGAACATCCCGAAAGAGGATCTTTAGGGAGTCTGCGATAAAATGCTTGTGCCTAATATCCTGAACATCCTGACACTCCAGGAGCAGATGCCTGATGGTCACCCACAAGTCACAAGTCACGCACCATGGGGTTCCCTGGCCTTTCAGCAAGTGAACGCGAGTGATGTGAGAATGACCCGTGTGTATCATGGTGAGCACTGTCGCCTCCCTTCGGTTTTTGACACACAGAGGGAAAACCTTTCAGGTTGGGACAGATCCGAAAAAGTTTGTTGTCTGTCTGAGCGTTCCACTCCTCCTGGCAGAGGGAATGCATGTATTGCTTGCTCCTAGGTTTCAGATCCGTGAACGGCACCGTGGACCCGGAAACCTCCTGCTCCGTGGCACGCCTGGCGAGTCGGTCAACCGTCTTGTTGCCCCGAATCCGAATGCCCATGTGCCCCGGGACCCACACCAAAACCACGTCACACCCGTCCCGTCTCAAGGAAGTATACAGTTCATAGAACTCCTGAAACTTAGGGTGGTTAAGGTTCCTGCAAGCGATAGCCTCTAGAGCAGAGAGCAAGTCCACACAGACCAAGAAATCTTTCCTGATCGCCGGATCAGTTGCAGGGACAAGACAAGAGCGCTCAGTTCGGCCGTGTACACCAAGGCATCCGAAGGCAGGTGCTCAGAAAGCGCCGACTCCTTGATGGCGGGACAATAAGCGGCACAGGCCACCCCCTCCTCCGACTTGGACCCGTCCGTGAAAACCCTGGTGTAGGACGGAAACAACATACAGAGTTCTCAGAAAAAGACCCCATATGCCGTGGAGCTGGTGACATTTTTCCTGTGAGCAGCAAGATCAAAACGGACAACTGGGGTTTCCACCATCCACATAGGCGTCTCTGGGAACTTGGGAAGGTCGCAGATGACACCCAAATCAATACCTGCCTCCCGGAGATGTGGAAGGATCTGAATGCCCAGAGGCGGGGCGGCAGAGGGCGATTTCTCAAACTTGGCCTGAAACCGGGGGTTGAGAACACAATCGTAAGCCAGGTTGTTATACTCTGAATAGAGCTTCATGTAATAGTTCAGAGTCAGTTTTAGATGGCGGTTTTATAGTGAAGGCTCTCCCGCTTCCGCGTACAGGCTGTACACCGGCGTCATTTGGAACGCTCAGAGACAGATCCGGAGCCCCTGGTGGTGGACAGGGTCTAGAGCTTTCAGGTAGGAAGGCCTCGCCGAGCCATACACCTGACATCCGTAGTTCAGCTTGGAGCGCACCAGCGCCCTGTAGACGTGCAGCAGTGTTCTCCTGTCTGCTCCCCAGTCAGTATGGGCGATCACCCGCAGGAGGTTCAGGGCTTTCTGACACGACGCTTTCAGATGTTGAATGTGGCTCCTGAAATTGAGCTTCCGGTCGAAAACAAACCCCAAGAATTTGGCCTCCGCCACTGCCGGGATGGTGGATTTTCCCAAGCGGATGACGGGGTCCGGGAAGTGCTCTCTGGACTTGTTCGTGAAGTGAATGCACTTCGTTTTGGCAACCGAAAACTTGAACCCATTGTCCTGCGCCCATTCCTGAACCTTGTTCACGCAGAGCTGTTTCTGCCTCTGAACCCCCGCAAACGTACTGCCCGTAGCGTACAAAGCGAAATCATCCACAAACAGCAAACACTCCACCCCCTGATGGACCGACCTGACGATGTCGTTGATCTTGACGCTGAAGAGAGCCGGGGACAGGATGCTCCCCTGAGGAACCCCCATCTCCTGCTCGAAGATCTCCGAGAGCGTGGAGCCCACCCTCACCTGGAACCGTCTCTTGGCCAAAAAATTCTGCAGGAACAACGGCAACCGACCCCGAAACCCCAAGTCCCGCAGGTCCGACATGATGCCGTACCTCCAGGTCAAAGAAAACAGCCACCATGTGCCACGTACTATTTAGGCAATTTTGAGAGTAATAACAATTAGAAGTTTGCAGTCTTTTATTTGCCTTGTCATAGGATATGTGCTTTAAAAGTTCATAACCCTCTCGCAAGCCTAGTGGGATATTAACTGAAAGTGATCCTTCAGCATTGCATGCTCTTTGTCACACAGCTCTATCCACCCATGTATTCACAGTAATCCCACAAAGAGAAGGCACCTAACAGAAAGTAACACCAGTGCCTTTCAAGGATAGTAAATGAACAACATGTCTGATTTCAGTGATCGTTTGCAGTCGAGTATTTGGTTTAAGGAATTCAACGCACACAGCACAGCTTTAGAATCAATGCACAGTACAGTTTTTAAATAATTTTGAAGTAATGAAACAATATAACTGAGAGCCGTAAATATTGCAAAGACGTCTACAGTAAAAATAGAAACGCCACTAGCAATATGGTATTTTTTCTCAATGTTAAAAGCTGGAATAACAAAAGCTGCACCTACATGTTCGTTATCAAGTTTTGATCCATCTGTGTATACTTTTTAATGATCAGAGTATTGAGAATCTATGTGTGAATTCACTAAGCTGGCAAGGATGTTAGGTGAACTGCTTTTGGAAAGATTAGAGTGACACATGTCAAAATTTAATATTAGCTTATTCATTTCCCATTCAGGGGTATCTAAAAAAGAAGGTGTAACAGCAAGAACGTTTTAATTAATTTTAGATTCTTTGAACATATCCAAAGTGAACGTCTTGATTGATGTCAGTGATACAATTGACCTCCCTCGTTTAGCAAAGTCTATGATTGATTTTAAGCTAACTTCTTTATTGAGAAATTTTCATTTGAATAATTTTTTTTTTTAATGGGTGGTTCTCTTTGTGGTGGTGATGACGATGATGATGATGATGGGGGTGGTTCTCTTTGTGGTGGTGGTGGTGGTGGTGGTGGTGGTGTGGTGGTGATGATGATGGTGGTGGGAGTGATTCTCTGTGATGGTGATGATGATGATGGGGGCGATTCTCTGTGTGATGATGATGATGATGATGGGGGGGATTCTCTGTGATGATGATGATGATGATGGGGGTGATTCTCTGTGATGATGATGATGATGATGGGGGTGATTCTCTGTGATGATGATGATGATGATGATGGGGGTGATTCTCTGTGATGATGATGATGATGATGGGGGTGATTCTCTGTGATGATGATGATGATGATGGGGGTGATTCTCTGTGATGATGATGATGATGATGATGGGGGCGATTCTCTGTGTGATGATGATGATGATGATGGGGGTGATTCTCTGTGATGATGATGATGATGATGGGGGTGATTCTCTGTGATGATGATGATGATGATGATGGGGGCGATTCTCTGTGTGATGATGATGATGTTGATGAGAGTGATTCTCTGTGTGATGACGACAATGATGATGATGATGGGGGCGATTCTCTGTGTGATGATGATGATGATGGGGGCGATTCTCTGTGTGATGACGATGATGATGATGGGGGCTATTCTCTGGTGATGATGATGATGATGGGGGGGGGGGTCATTCTCTGTGTGGTGATGACGATGATGATGGGGGCGATTCTCTGTGTGATGATGATGATGATGGGGGCGATTCTCTGTGATGATGATGATGATGATGGGGGCGATTCTCTGTGATGATGATGATGATGGGGGCGATTCTCTGTGATGATGATGATGATGATGATGATGGGGGCGATTCTCTGTGTGGTGATGATGATGATGATGGGGGCGATTCTGTGTGGTGGTGATGTTGATGATGATGATGGGGGTGATTCTCTGTGTGGTCATGATGATGGGAGTGATTCTCTTTGTGATGATGATGATGGGAGTGATTCTCTTTGTGATGATGATGTTGATATTACTGGGGGAGGGGATAGGGTGACAAAGGGAAGTGGGCCATACATGGATTGATGATGATGGTGATGATGATGATGATGATGATAGGGGTGTGCGACCAATAGAAGTTGGCCACACTTGCATTGATGAGGATGGAATTACTTCTTTTTTTTTTTGGGGGGGGGGGGGGGGGTGACCAAGGGAAATGGGCCATACATGCAATTAGATATGTAGATGGATATGATAAATGATGGTGATGATAATGATAATGATGATGATGATGACAGGGTGTGTGACCAAGTGAAGTGGGCCACACATGCATTGATGATGATGATGATGATGATGATGATTGATGATGATGAGGAATGTGCGACCAAGTGAAGTGAGCCACACATGCATTGATGATGATGATGATGATGATGATGATGAAGATGTTGATGATGGGACAGATTGTGTGACTAAGTGATAGTGAGCCAACATGCATTGATGAATGATGATGATGATGATGATGATGATGATGAAAGGAATGTGTGACTAAGTGAAGTGGGCCACACATGCATTGATGATGATGATTGATGATGATGATATGAAGATTGATGAATGAATGATGATGATGATGATGATGATGATGATGATGATGATGATGATGAAAGGAATGTGTGACTAAGTGAAGTGGGCCACACATGCATTGATGATGATTGATATGATGATGATGATGATGATGATGATGACAGGAATGTGTGACTAAGTGAAGTGGGCCACACATGCATTGATGATGATGATGATGTTGATGATGATGATGATGATGACAGGATGGTGACATGAAGTGGGGCATGTTTGATGATGATGATGATGATGATGATGTGGTGTGATGATGGGGGTAGTGGCTTACATTGATGATGATGATTTATGGCGATGAGGGGGGATGTTTGCATGGATGATAAGGATTAATGATAATGATGATGAAGGGGATGTTTGCATTGAGATGATGATGAGGGATGATGGGGATGTTTCTTGATGATGATGATGATGATTATGATGATGGGGGATGTTTGCTTGATGATGGAGTGATGTGTGATGATGGGGGATGTTTCTTTGATGATGATAGATGATGGGGGATGTTTGCTTTGATGATGATGATGATGATGATGGGGGAATGTTTGCTTGATGATGATGATGATGATATGATGGGGGGATGTTTACTTTGATGATGATGATGATGGTGATATGATGGGGGATGTTTGCATTGATAATGATGATGATGATGATGGGGGATGTTTGCATTGATGTGATGATTGATGATGATGGGGGATGTTTGCTTGAATGATGATGATGATGGGGGATGTTTGCATTGATGATGATGATGGTGATGATGTGGGATGTTTGCATTGATGATGTATGATGATGATGGATGTTTGCTTTGATGATGATGTTGATGGGGGGATGTTTGCATTGATGATGATGATGAGGGGGTGTGCATGAGGATGTGATGATGATGGGATGTTTGCATTGATGATGATGATGGGGGATGTTTGCATGATGATGAGGGATGATGATGATGGGGGATGTTTGCATTGATGATATGATGATGATGATGGTGATGATGATGGGGGATGTTTACATTGATGATGATGATGATGGTTTGGGATGATGGGGGGGATGTTTGCATTGATGATGATTGAGTTGATTGATGATGGGATGTTATATTGATGGATGTTGCATGATGGTGATGATGGGGGGTATTTGCATTGATGTGATGATGATTGGGGGATGTTTCATGATGTGATGTGATGATGATGATGAGTGAGTTTGACATTGATGATGATGGGAGGATGTTTGCTTTGATATGATGGGGGATGTTTACATATGATGATGATGATGATATCTGGGGGTGGGCAGTGACCTAGGGAAGAGGGCTGCATTTGCATTAATGATTATGTAACACTTCTACAAAAAGGTATTTTTGTGTTTGGTATGCTAAACAAATTTAGTGACTGCAGTTGTTTCCCTTATACCGCAAAAACTCCCTATTGAGTTCATTTCCTTGCTTTGTGGAGTGATATTTGAAATTGTCCCTTTGCATCTTCCTGTCAGAAGAGTCGTTTTTCCACCTAAAATAGAGAGGACAGAGGGGGGGGGGGGGGGGGGGGGCTATGTGCCTGGGAGACTCTCTGAGTCTGATGTTCCCATTAAGTATGGTTTCATTTTGTTGAACTTCGTTTTTGGTTTAAACTCTCTCTTTAGCAATTTCAGCTTAATTCAGAATAGTTTTGGGAAGTTAGGAGACCTATATTTTAAATTTCATTTTAGAGGTCTTTTGTCTGTGAATTTATAGTGAGCCTAATGATTGTCTGAACAAAAAACATTAGGCAATTTTAGCCAGTTACGGTTTTTATTGTAAGTTTAACTTTTGGGTAGAATATTGTTCAGCTAGTAAGATGCTGGAAATATTCTAGTTGCGTCTTATCACTACTGATATATGGGTGTGAAGGCCTGCTCAGTTTTGTAATGATTTTATCACTAAGAATTGTGACTTGTTTGTGATAAATCATTTAGCGACTCTAAAAGGTGCAGTGACATTGAAATGGCATTAGGGACATTGATTTAAAATAAGTTTAAAGGTGTGTTTTTTTATTAATGTTGGCAGTTTCCTACAATGGACCATATCTGTTCTAAAGTAAAAGAAATATGAGTGAGACTAGCTACTAAATTATTGTAATTAGTGGTATGTTAGGTTGTTTTGAGATGTTTGTTTTATAAAAGGAATGATAATGTGGAGTGTATTTTGGTAAGTGATCAGTGTTTACTGTCAGTGTTGATGTGATCAGTGAGAATTTAATGAGTAAATGTATAATCGAGAATTTTTTTTTTCTGAGAATTGGAACTTATAATGTGGGAGTGCATTTTGGTAAGTGTGCTAAGTGTTATAACTCTAGCTCAGTGTTTGATGGTTGATAAGTGAAAATCCATCTATAATACTTTAATAGCCCATTTGAGAATGTTGGTTTTGTGGTGATTTACACCCTGGCCTGTGTTGAATTCGAGAAGAGTTCAAATGGTTTTTACATTGTATGTTCCTTTTATTCCAAGGAACATGTTTTTCCCCATCGTTATGGCTTCCATTGTTTATCTCCACTCACTCAGTATTGCTTTGTCATCACTTCCGATTCTTGATTCTAGTTATGTTCTGAGGATTGGACAAAATTATCTTGTGCTTTAATTGTATTTGCAGTACAATTGGTGATTTGTAATGTCTATGTTTTAGTGTAGTAGGTTGTGTCAGAGAAATATATGGTGTAAACCCAACTTGCTTGGTCTTGAGAGTTGCATTGAATGAATGGTTTATTCATCCATTCACAGTGTATTCAGAGTGGCTGCTGAGTGAGTTTAGGAATGAATTAATTTCACTTACCTACTACTCATTTTTTATACTTTCCTTTTCCCTGTTTCTTCTGTCCACTTATTATCCTCCCTTTTATCACTCCCGCCCCAGTAAGTAGGTGAGCCCTACTCCTCTTTAGGAGTACGAAAGAAAATAGGAATTAGTCTAGGACTCTGTATTTCTAGTACGAATTAGGCGGATCGGGAATTAGAGTGGCGACCTAGAGAATTCCGCTTAGGACTTTCTACACCTATAGGGGTGGTTGTATTGGAGGAGGAGGGGAGGAGGAGGAGGAGGAGGAGGAGGAGGAGGAGGAGGAGGAGGAGGAGGAGGAGGAGGAGGAGGAGGAGGAGGAGGGGGGGGGGGGGGCTAAGTGATGAAAGGCACACTTGTATTGATAGTGATGTTAATGATGATGGTAGGGTTGCGTACCGAGGGAAGTGGGCTACATTTGCAATAATGGTGATTATGATGATAGGATGTCATGTCATATACACACACTACCAGTAAATGGTATACACACAATACAAGTAATTGGTATATATATACACAATACAAGTAAATGATATATATACACAATACAAGAAAATGGTATAAAACACAATTCATAGTAAATGGTATACGCATATACAAGTAAATGTATAGCATAAACCTTTCACATAATTATTTTTGTGTACATATGTTGGTGCCAAATCTGCAATGATCTCCCAGCCAGTGAAAGATCAGTTGACAGATTTGCTACCAACACAAAACAAATGCCATTTTTACCCATACCAATGGCCATCACAGGTCCTCATTTCTTTGTTCCACATTTCATCATATTAATTGGAAAGCTAGTGTGGTCAGTGATGTACTCATGATCTGCTGACCTGGGTTCAAATCTCGTTCAAGAAGATTTTTTTTCTCTGGAGTTAACATACTGCTGACTCCACTCCCCACAAAAGTCCTTCGGATGAGACTATAAACCAAGGTCCCATGTGCGAATAACTGCATAAACAGGGGGACTGGTCATAAAAAAGCACATGAGTGCTTACTCCTCTATCCTCAAAATAAAATAATAATACATAAACAGAGGGAAAATCCACCATGAGGATGTTGAGGGCTTGTCAGTATAAAAAAATCTCATTCTTCTGGAAATTCTATGTTACACATCTCCTCTTTTTACCAGCCGCCATAGCGCAGTGGTTAGTGCCTTGGATTCGATTCCCACAAGAGTCATAGGGATTTTTCGGACTCTGGCCGACTCCTATCCAGAGTGAGTGTGCTGTGGACCAGTGGGAAGACTGGGACCACACAGTCAAGCTTCATCCACTTTAATGGATGCGAATTTGAGAGTGTTGCTCGAATTACCTGACAGGAACATTACAGAAGATGAGGAAGTAAAAACAAAAAAAAAATCCCTCTTTTCTATTCTTCTCTCGTCACCTCCTTCTATATTTTTCTGCCTTCTTGGTTCATTCTTCTGCCTTTTTTCCAGAAAGGCTTAAAAATAACAATTCTCTTGCATGCCAAAGTCGGATGCACTGACCTGACTTGTCAAGTGGTTAACAGTAGCACAACAAAATAATTTGAATGATATGACAGACAGGAAATAGCTGCTGTCTGAGCATCCGACAAAAAAGAAGAGGAAAAAAGCATCAACAAGTGTACTCAGAAAGGGGTTCTCTCCCTTATCGTAAGGATAGTGTTAAAGCCCAATTCATCTCATTACGAAAAAAAAGTACAAAAAAGTAAACGCTATGGCATAACTTCTACACATTTTTCATAAGATGCACAAGTTGGTGTAAAACAATCTTCCTACTAATGGAAGATCGGCAAGACAGGTTTGCCACCAAGAAAAACTCATAGCATTGCTGCCCATATAAAAAAATCATGGCATTGCTGCTGCCCGTATAAAAAATCATGGCATTGCTGCCCATATAAAAAATCATGCATTGCTGCCATAAAAAATCATGGCATTGCTGCTGCCATATAAAAAATCATGGCATTGCTGCCCATATAAAAAATCATGGCATTGCTGCTGCCGTAAAATCATGGCATGCTGTGCCCGTATAAAAAATCATGGCATTGCTGCCATATAAAATCATGGCATTGCTGCCATATAAAAAATCATGGCATTGCTGTGCATATAAAAAATCATGGCATTGCTGCTACCCTATAAAAATCAGCATTGCTGCCATAAAAAAATCAGGCATTGCTGCCATATAAAAAAATGGCATTGCTGCCATATAAAATCAAGGCATTGCTGCCCATATAAAAAATCATGGCATTGCTGCTGCCCATATAAAAAATCATGCATGCTGTACCATATAAAAATCAAGGCATTGCTGCCCATATAAAAAATCAGGCTTGCTGCCATATAAAAATCATGGCATTGCTGCCATATAAAAAATCAATGGCATTGCTGCCCATATAAAAAATCATGCATTGCTGCCAGATAAATCATGGTATTGCTACCCATGTCAAAGGCCATCAAAGGGTACCAGACATAACTGTTTCTTACATTTTTTTTAAAGCGAAAAAAAACAACCCCCCTTCACAAAAATCACACACCATATTATACCATATTGTTTATAGCCCTGCCAACCACAAAAGCCATATCAGGGCTGTCACTTCATTCAGTTTCAGTGGCTCCAGTAACTTTCAACTTTAGGTTCAAAACCAACACCACCTGATAGTTTCATATATCTAACACCGTCCATCTGAAAACACCTACATTAAATGACACAATACCTAAATTATGTCATTCCTTATGGCATATAAACCAGACTGTGCTAAGGATACCAGCCATCCTGCTTAATTTATCGTCCCCAGATTTAAAAAAAAAACAACATAAAAAGGCATAATGTACAAAAAATACTTTTTCAAAGTACCACAGCAAAATGGACATCCTGTGCCCATCCCAGTGTACGAGCATCACACACAAAAGACTCAACAGGAGAACAGAAATGTTAACAGCACCTAACATTTGGTGTGTTTTCCACTTATTAATCACACATACTCAAGCAACTATGCTATTGTTATGCTTGTCTTACAGCAGCATGTATTGTTGACAATATGCCATAGAGATATACCTGCATTTGCCTGTGGAATAGATCACTTCTTTGCCCTTATTTGTGCACGACACCACACACACACACACACACACACACACACACACACACACCCTTCTCTCTCTCTCTCTCTCTCTCTCTCTCTCTCTCTCTCTCTCTCTCCTCTCTCTCTCTCTCTCTCTCTCCTTGCCTTGCCTTGCCTCTCTCTCTTTTTCTCTCTCTCTCTCTCCCTACATTGCCCCTTATCAGTCACACTGGCAAACATTCTGATCCTCATCAAACAGAACTAAAATCAAAGTGGTAGAAGAAGAGTTCCCAGACTGCCAGGCAGGTTAAAGAACAAACAGCAGAACAACAGACATGATGTCTGTATTGCAAATAGAGAAAATCAGGAATGCTGAACAGAAAACCTACAACTGTTGGTTTACAGCAAGGCATTGGACAGTTTCCTACACAACCACTTGTTCACAGGCCTGTCAGATATGGGCTTTTCCAGACATCAGATCTCACTCTTGGCATCTCTCTACCAGCAGCAATGGGCTTTTCAGCAGGCATTGGATCTTACATGGGCTTTTCCAGACATTGGATCTTACATGGGCTTTTCCAGACATCAGATCTCACTCTTGGCATCTCTCTACCAACACCAGCAACAATGGACTTTTCCAGACATCAGATCTCACTCTTGGCATCTCTCTAACAACACCAGCAACAATGGACTTTTCCAGACATCAGATCTCACTCTTGGCATCTCTCTACAACACCAGCCAGCCTTTTCCAGATATCAGATTGGTGTTTGAGAGGTAACGCGCCTTTTCTACAATGCGAAAAGTCTGGGTCGAAGTGTGCGGGTGGTCCAAATCTTAATTGGGCCCCAATCTTTTCCCACATCCATCAGACCATGAGTAGTAGTCTGAGTGCTAGTCTTTTGAATGAGATGATAAACCAAGGTCCCGTGTGTTACACATAACTATTTAGCACAGGTAAAAAACTCCACAGCAACAAGACACTGATGACACCGCCATTTTATCCAGAGACATCACAACCATGACGAGAATTCTAATTCAAGTAGCTGCTGCAGGAAACAAGGCAGGACTGACACTGAATGCCTAAAAACCCAAAGTCGTGCACATAGAAGGATCAGCTAACCAGCCACAGCAGAGCACAGGAAAAATAAAATCAGAGCTGGAAAACCTGCACAACTTCAAGGACGTGATCGATCTCTGTCCAAACCAACTCAGGATCTTGCAGCAAGGACAGCTGCTCAAGAACAGGCATGGCCAAGCAAACCAGGTCCAGTTGAACAACACATGGAAGACTATTTCAATAAAGTCATATCTGTACAGAAAGTTATCAATGGAAATTCCCCTCCAAAAATCACTAATTGCTTCAAAACTAATGAGAACAGGCATAATCACCTACTAACATTTCCGAGACCCAGAAATAATCTCTGCAAAACAAGCTTCTTATATTCAGGAAGTGATCTATGGAACAAGCTCCCAAGAAGTTTAAAATGTATCAAAAACAAAAATCAGTTCAGAGACACAGATGAAAAATCATTTTATGAGTAAATGTTAAGGAACGAATTATAAATCAATTAACCATGATTACAACAAATACAGCAGCACTTTCTGCATCCCTTGAACATATTTCAGAAGTGATTTTTAGGGAGTGGAAATATTGCACTGTTACATGCTGTGTGTGTATGTAGAAGAGAGGGGAGAGTCAGATATTTTTGTTTTGTTTTGGTTTATTTTTTGTTTGAAATTTTGTAAGCTATTGTTAATGCTAATGAAAGCCTGTGAGTAATCTAAACATGCCATGCATAATTTACAAATTTTACAAGTGTGGAAAGAAGAAATCCAAATGGATGAAGTGATGACATTGTGACTTGATTTTTTTTTTTTTAACATATCCCTTTTTTTTAAACCTAGTTTAACTGGTTTTATGACGAATGTTGTTTTTGATGTTATTAATGCTGAGATTATTAGTATTATTAATTGTTACTGTCTTGGTTTGATAGTCTAGCTGACTGAACCTTTTAAAAATTTAGTATTAAGTAGGGGTTCTTGATTGTTGTAAAACCTGTATTATCATTATTATTGTTTGGCTGATTGTTTATGTTCCTCCCTTCCTCCATATCGTTTTTTTTCATCAAAAGGTATTGTTGTGTTATTGCTTTTAGTTGTGAGGGTGATTATCATATTATTTTAATTTTTATCATTATCAATATGAAAGACTTATTATTTCAAATTTTGGTTGGTTTGAGTGCTATGTATTGTATATCAATTTTTAGTATGATTTTTCCTGTTTTTTTTCTGCTTTCATTTTATTTGTTTGATTTTTTATTTCTTTTTTAATATAAAGTATAAATGTGAAAGAATGGATGATATTATAACTTGATATAATTGCACATTTATGATTCTTTTTATGACTTAAAAATAAACAACAAAAGAACCCCAAGTGCATGTGTATGCATGCAGATATATGCTTGTGTGTGTGCTGGGGGGAGGGGAGGTATGTATGTTGTATGTGCATGCGTGTGAGCGCGAGTGAGTTGCGTGTGTGTGTGTGTGTGTGTGTGTGTGTGTGTGTGTGTGTGTGTGTGTGTGTGTGTGTGTGTGTACATGCGTGGCGCGACGTGTGTGTAAGTGTGCGTAGCCTATGTGAAAGAGTGAGTCTTACAGTGCATTATCATTATTATTATCACTATTATTATTGTTATTGTAATTATTATCATCATTTTATTCTCTTTAGTTCCTTTTGAATTTATTTTGTTATGAGTTTTAACAATGTTGTAGCCAAATGTTTTTTGGGTAGGGTTTTCTTGCTTGTATTTTGCTTGTTAGGGGTTTTTTGTTGGGTTTTTTTTGGATGGTGCTTTTTGTTTTTTTTTGTTTTGTTTTGGGGGTTTTTTGTTGTTTTTTTTTTTTTTTGGGGGGTTGCTAGATAGAGATGTATTGATGAAATGAAGCATTGCTTACTTAATATACCATCTGAAAATAAAATTTTGACTTTTGACTTTGAGGCATACCAGCAAAGCTGAAGGTAAGAATTTTATGCTGCTTCATGTATAGAGATGTAAAGCCTGGACTATGAAGAAAGATGATGAAAATATGATAAATGCAGCAGAAATGGGGTTCTACAATGTGAAACTGACAAACATAACCAGTGACAGCATGTTCAAGGAATCAGTTGTCCATGTGCCAAGCCAACCCCCCCCCCCCCCCCCCCCCCTCCCCCCCTCCTCCCTTTCCCTATTCCGGCAGACTAAACGTGCAGCCTCCCATTCCTAGCATCCTTTTCTGACAACGCTGCCCCTCCCTCCTCCCTCAAACCCAAGAAAAAATGTTTGACCACTGCTGTCAGCTTGTACCAAGGTATCTACCTGTCTTTGTGTCCACATGAGGGGCCAGGATTAAAGAAACAAGGTTAGTGTTAGCAAGAACAGTTAGCATGTGTTGGGTAGGGGGTAGCATGCATTGGGGTAGGGGGTAGCATGCATTGGGGTAGGGGTAGCTGCATTGGGTAGGGGTAGCATGATTGGGGTAGGGGCTGTTGGTCGGTCAGTCTGTCTGAATTCATGTGGACACAACAGCAGGTAAACACAATGGTACGTAGCTGTAGACACAGTGGTATGGAGCATTATTTACATCATAATTTACCAATCCTACCAGCTTAGGCTGCTATTTGGATTTTTTGACAAACTTCGTTCAGTTCAGTTCAGTTCAGCAGAGTGGTTTTCTTCCACTCATTTTTATTTAAAAACTAGTTTTGTTCAATTTTGAGAAATATTTAACCCAAAATAAAAAATAAATGGTCAAGTCCAGAATAAACATGAGAAAACTACACTCTTTCCACTAGGCCTCCTCTTTTCTTGTGTTTCTAGTTAACCTAAAAGTGCGAGATAAGGTCAGAGGATAACATTCCCCGCACTGTCGTCTTGGTGACACACCTGTTTCCAGTCTGCAGTTTGTTTATGACATTGATCTCCTAGAAGGCATTAACAATGAACTCCAAGAACATCTATGTAGGCTAGAATGAGCAGGATGTATGGTATTAGTATGTGGCTAGAAGAATGAGCTAACACTTACGATTGTATGCAAGAAAGAATGAGCTAACACTTATGGTATTGTATGCAATAAAGAATGACTAACACTTATGGTATTGTATGCAAGAAAGAATGAGCTAACACTTACAGCATTGTAAGCAAGTAAAGAATGAGCTAACACTTATGGTATTGTATGTGAGAAAGAATGAATTAACACTTATGGTATTATATGTGAGAAAGAATGAACTAACACTTATGGTATTGTATGCAATAAAGAATGAGCTAACACTTACAGTATTGTATGCAATAAAGAATGAGCTAACACTTACAGTATTGTATGCGAGAAAGAATGAGCTAACACTTATGGTATTGTATGTGAGAAAGAATGAGCTAACACTTATGGTATTGTATGTGAGAAAGAATGAACTAACACTTATGGTATTGTATGTGAGAAAGAATGAGCTAACACTTATGGTATTGTATGTGAGAAAGAATGAACTAACACTTATGGTATTGTATGCAATAAAGAATGAGCTAACACTTATGGTATTGTATGTGAGAAAGAATGAACTAACACTTATGGTATTGTATGCAAGACGGAATGAACTAACACCATAACTAACACCACAAATGTGCCGTTTTCTTTGTTATTCCGTGTTGTGTGTTTTGTGTATGCGTGGGGGTTTTTTTTGGGGGGGTGCGCGTGCGTGTGTGTGTGTGTGTGTGTGTGTGTGTGTGTGTGTATGCAATGTACTGCACTGTACATTTTCTTGATGATATTGCTCTTATTTTACTTTTATTCTCTGGCCATGTGATATGCTGTGTATTGTATGTGCATGCATTTTTCCTTATTTTTTGTGCTAGTCAAATTTTTCACTTTCATATGTAACCTATTTAAATTGATTTGATTGCACAGCGCGGTGAGCCCATGTTTTTGGGAATTCGCGCTATATAAGCCTCCATTTTATTATTATTATATTATCATCATTGGTATTATATGCGAGTAAGAATGAGCTAATGCTTATGGTAAGGGGATCAAAGCAAAAAAGAGCAGGGTAGACAGTACCAAGCATGTTTTGTTCGGCTTTATCATGAGTGGTCAAACACCTTGAAAAAATACTCCTTCAATTATCTTGGCTCCACACTGACCAAAGATGGCCCCTCTCTAGCTGAACTGAAGACCAGACAAGCCCTCGCAACCTCGGCCATGGCAGAGCTGGCCAGAATTCAGAAAAGCAAGCAGACCAGTCTCCAGAAAACTTCTTTGTTTTAAGCTCTCATCTCCTCCACACTGTTGTACGAGTGTGAAAGCTGGACCTTCACTGCAAAAACGGGAAACAAGATTCCATCCTTTGCTAAAAAGATAACCCCCAAAGCTTCTACAAATCCCCTGTGCAGACCCCAGAACCTATAAACCAGTGCAGCAAAAAGTGATGATGAAAGCTGGGCCACAGGAACCAACCCCTTCTGGATGTTGTAGAGAGAAGAAAACTGGCTGGTTTGGTTGAAATCTTCTCTTCTTCCCTTTACAGTCAGGTATGTCTAAAAAATAAAATAATGGCATCTCTGGATAAAAGGGCGGTGTTCATCAGTGAATCAGAATTCTCTCCATAGTTGTGACATCTCTGGATAAAAGGGCGGTGTCATCAGTGAATCAGAATTCTCTTCATAGTTGTGACATCTCTGGATAAAAGGGCGGTGTCATCAGTGAATTAGAATTCTCTTCATAGTTGTGACATCTCTGGATAAAAGGGCGTGTCATCAGTGTGTTTTTAAGTTGGTGAAATTCCTTTCTCCTACTTGAAATCCTATACATCCTGTGTCTGCATCTCTCCTCCTATGCTCTGTGTATATGTTGTAAAGGTGGGGAGAGAGAATGAAACCTTGCTGCACTTCCTTTCTCGAGTTCGGAGTGTTAGAAATGATGACTGCTCTCTTTTGAGACAGTGGTAGTCGTCCTTCTCTACTCTAGGTCAGGTCATTAATTTGATGATCATTTATTTCATAATCCTGTGTTGTAGCTCTCTTGCCAAAACGTTGTGTGAAGGGCCCTTGAAGGAGAGACACAGCGACAGACAGAAGAAGAACTGGACAGCAAACATCAAAGACTGGACCAGCCTTGACATGGCTGTGTTGCTGCACAAGGCTGAAGACAAACCAATGTGGGGAAATCCCTCATGCCCCTCCAACAACCATCTTTGTCAAGGAACTGATGACGACTAACCCAACATACCCTGCCTCCTTCCTAAACACCTTCCTTGAACACCTCCCTATAAAATGACACACTCCTATAAAATGAACAACTCTCCTATAAAATGAACACCTTCCAATAAATGACACCTCTCCTATAAAATGAACACCTCTCCAAAAATGAACACCTCTCTATAAAATGAACACCTCCCTTAAATTGAATGCACTCTTCCCTCTTCCACAAAACACCCCTTTCACACACATCCCTTGCACACCACCTTACTTCAGATGTGACTATAAAACTATGATCGCATGTTTGAACAAATGCTTAAACTCTTGGCACAGTTAAAACCTGTTCCACTATTTTTGGAAGAGTAGTTCATTGTGTGTCAGTGGGAATGGAAGGCAAAATATACAAAACTGCATACACACAGGGACTGGATATTAAAAATGCAATTAATCACTTATTCCACTATCCTTGTAATAAAAGAATAAAAAATACAAATTACTAAAAATGATACATAACACATGTCTTTAAAAAAAAAAAAAACTCCCAAAACTCGATTCAAAACCTTGATGAAGTTCTGCAAATTTCAAACCATCTCCAGTTTGGATTAAATTGACTCCATTTTTATCTTAAAAAAAACAACCAACAACTCGTATCTTACAAGCTCCCAATTTGATGACCCAGGATCGATTCCCGTCCAAGGGGATTTTTCCTATGGAGATAACATCAGTGCTGACTTCACTCCCCCCAAAAGTTCTTCAGGCGAGACTTTAAACCAAGACCTGTGTGCAAACGCGCGCAGAACATCTTGCGCACAATGTTAAATCATGTTCTGTTTTTCATAAGAGTAGGCCATTGTGTGCCGGCGGGAACAGATGACAAAATTTACAAAACTGCATGTACTGCATGTAACTCAATGTAAAAAAGCACATGAGTGCTTATTCCATTATCCTCGAAATTAAAGAATAAATGAATAAAATATAAATAAATAAATAAACAAGCATTGAGAAGCTTCTCAGGTCAAGTTTCTGAACAAATAAAGTGATTCCATTATTCGTTAAAAAAAATAGTAACAGCATGATAAAGAAAAATCATCACTAAAATTAACAGCTCCACAAGACAAAAACATTTTCTTCAATCATCACTGACCCAGTTCATCAAAACAAAAACCTTGATCCATGACTGACAAGGGAGAGAACTGACCGGAGGAGTTAAGGCAAACAAAAGCAGGCTGAAAAGGGATATCCGCCAATCTTGTTCAGTTATTATAACATGACACCAAACTTCATCATAAAAAAAAGAAAGACTGCATTCCTCTGTCAGCTCTCTTTGTCCCCTTTTCCATTTAATACAAGACATTTTTCTGGTCTTTTCTCTTTTAAGCGCCACTTGCAGGTGAGTTGTGAGGAACCATCTTTCCTTTCCTTGCTCTACACACCTCTCTTCACAGGTAAAAATCCCCAACAAACAACAGCAGAACCTCTTTCCCTCCACTTCCTCTCTCTTTTAACAGTTTTTCGGTCACTTGTGCCAAACTAACGTTCAGAGAAAAAACTGCCCTCATGCAGAGTGACCTGTGCATTCTGAGGAGGTTTGACATCTGAACACATTTGTCTGGTCTGCTGTTGCTCTAGTGTGTGCTGACACATGCACTCAAAGCAGACTGGCAAAAATGGACATGCAGTTGATGGCTCCGTTTTTTGGTAAGTGATGTTGATGACAATGTAGCACCAGTTTGCGTCAATGTTCAGTTTTTGTTCACACCAATCATGCTTCATGTAACTGTTTTACCCAGGTTATGCATGATTCACATACCATACCATACCATACATATTGTTTTCAGCCGAGCCAGCCGCCATGGCTGGATAACATGTTATAGTACAAAAACATACAGAGTATTGGAGGTTTTACACAAGTACGTACCACTCCTGCTTCATGTCGCCGTTTTTCCCCAGGTTTTGCACAATTCACTTTGTAAGTCATGTTCTACACAGTATTGGAGGTTTTGCACTACATGTGTTGGGGTATTCTTGGAAACTGCAGGTGTCCACAACAATGAAATGTCCTTGTGATGACGAAGGAAGCGTCCTCCTGATGCACTGTGGTGTTCTTGAAGCCTGGTGATGTCCTCCTCCTTCTGGAGACAAAAAAAAACATTCTGAGAGCTCCAGCTTGCTTACATAGAGTTTTAAGCAACTTCCATTAGTTAAACTTATCAGCAATTCATCCTAGCAAGTAGCAAGACAACAAGATGAAGTGGTGTGTGCTGTATGTGTTGTGTGTGTGTGTGTGTGTGTGTGTTGTGTGTGTGTGTGTGTGTGTGTGTGTGTGTGTGTGTTTATTTTCTTTTACATCAAGGATAATGATTAAGCATTCATGTGCTTTTTTTGCATCCAGTCCCCATGTTATGCAGTTTGTAAATATCTGATCCACCAGCACACAATGGGCTACCTAATACGAAAAGCGGAACAGATTTAGTGTGTGTGCAATATGTCCTGGTGCGTTCGTATATGGGGCCTCAGTTTATAGTCTCATCCAAGGACATTTGGAGAGTGGAGTCACACTGTGTTAACTCAGAGAAAAATCCTTGAACGGAATCGAACCTGGTTGTCAAATTGCGAGCACATGTTCTGACCACTAGGCTATCCTGTCCCCTTATCACTTTAATTCACTGTGCATGAGTTCTGAGTATGACATATCTTGGAATCCATTACATTCCTGTCGCAGGTGTACCTGTTTTCAGAGGTGGGGTATCATGTACATTCTGACCGCAGTACAGACCATGGTGATGTAACACTTATGCTCTAACAGTTGGTGGCTGTTTTTTAAAGAATGCAATCACTTTTGCTAAACTGTGGTGCTGATCAAAATTTCATGAATTCTAAAGGCATTCTTCATGAAAACAAGATTTAAGAGCATGCTAGTGAAACAAGTACAGTACAGACAGAGAAGAGGAAATAAAACCATACCCGTTCAGTCCCTGGTGACTTGTCCACAGCAGATTCTTGGGCACTGGATTCTGGCTCCACAGCTCCTGAAAGCAGTAAGTAGCTTCAGTAAGCTCAGAGACTACAACAGCTTGATTCAAACACTTTCAGATGTGTACATGTACATTGGTGAATTAAGATTACTTTTAAGGCTTTATCTTCTAACATTTATAATTATAAACTATGCATATGATTTTTTTTCTTTATATAATCAAGTTCAAGGGGATTTTGCCCCTGGAGTTAACATCAGTGCTGACTCCATTCCCCCCAAAAGCCCTTCAGATTGAGACTATAAACCGAGGCCCTGTGTGCGAATGCACGCAGAAATCTTGCGCATATGTTAAATCCTCTTCCCCTTTTCCTAAGAGTAGGCCATTGTTGCTGGTGAGAACAGATGACAAGATTTACAAAACTGCACACACACAGGGACTGGATGTAAAAAAAAAAAAGCACGAGTGCTTATTCTATTATCCTCAGTATAAAAGATAAAATATCAAATAGTAAAATAAATAAAATACTTGTAGTGTCAATTCTATTGTCTGATTTGAATGTAGTAAATTGCTTTTTTTGTTGCTTTATCACTCTGAAAATGGAGACAAAAATCCTCACCTGCACAAAACAGTCTCCTCACTTTAAATCCTTTTTTTTTTTTTAAGAATTCATTTGACAGAATTTTAAAGAACTATGGATATGGTAGCACACTGATGGAGTAATATGAGATACTGGCCTATTATCTGAGACAAGTATTATTTTGATCTTTACTGCTGATTGATTAATCTGACAATATACACTTGACATCTCCACCTAAAAAAAAAGTAATCTCCATTTTCTTTTGCAAAGCATTCAATCACAAAATTTTTTGCTCATAGAAAGGGAGGGAGAGATCTATTCTAGTGATGCATTCAATAAGATATTTCATATACAGCCTATACATGCACAACACAAAAAGCTTTCCCTTTAACCAGGGGTTTGTCCAGATGTAATCTTGATCCTGCTTCCTGCAAGCAAATACAATGCCAGTACACCACAACTCGCCGCAGCGGTAGTCGAGTGGTTAGGGCGTTGGACTCGTAATCTAAAGGTTGCGGGTTCGATCCCAGCTGTCGGCTATGGCGTTGTGCCCTTGGAAAAGGCACTTTACGGCTATTTTCTCACCCCACCCAGGTGTAAAAGGGGTACCAACCTTGTGTTGGGGGGTTAACCCTGCGATAGACTGGCGTCCTATCCAGGGGGAGTCTATGACTCTCAGTCGCTTAGCGCCACAGAAACCGGGATAAGCACCGGCCTGATGAGCCTTAGGCTCGGGACAGACTTTAACTTTTAACACCACAACTCACCAACTCAGTTTGCTTAATTGCCATTTTCATTCAAATGCTAGAGCTCCAAGGTTGTCCAAAATCAAAACTGCTCATGTGCCCCTGTTTGCTCAACACTGAAGTAGCCGCATTCCCACTTTGGGGATGACTTTTCTACTCAAAAGAAGTGTGCATGCATTCTAAAAATATTTTTTAATCCTTTCCTCAGGCATGCAATGGCCTTCTTTTCCAAAACGTGGAGCAAGTGTTAACAGGTGTAAGATGTTTTGTGTGCATGTGCATCCCACATGGTGTTTTAAGGACTTTCAGGGGAACAGAGTTGGTATCAATGTTAACTCCAGGACAAAATCATGTTAATCAGACATGTAAGTAGAGGCTCAAACCTGGCCCTCAGATCATGAGCTTGCTTTACTTATTCATTTATTTATTTTTTTTATTCTTTTATATCGAGGATAATGGAATAAGCATTCATGTGCTTTTTTACTTCCAGTCCCTGAGTGTGTGCAGTTTTGTTAATCTTATCTCTTCCCACCGGCACATAATGGCCTACTCTTACACAAAGCAGAACAGGATTTAGTGTGTGCCTAAGATGTTCTGTGTGCATTCACACACAGGGCCTTGGTTTATAGTCTCATCCGAAGGACTCAATGATCTAGCCATTAAGCTAACCCCCCCCTCCCCAAACAATGAAATCAACATGCTCCCTAATCTTGATTGACACCCACAAGCAAAGCAGCATTGTTGTTAAAATATTCACAATTTACTGCATAACCGATGAATCGTTTTCTGAAAATGAAAGCTTATGCCCGAGCCTATGGCTCCTAAATATTGAAATCAAGTCTTCTGGTTCTTGGCATCATTGTATTTCTTTTCCAAAATTAAAAAAAAAAGTATTAATGAATAAACACTTGCAAACCCGAAAGCAAGAATTTAACACTAGATATTTACCACAAGCCATGAAAAATAACAAAATATATTTACAGTATACAAACATTCATTTATTCAGGGATAATGAGGAGAAAGCCAAAGACCTGTAAAACCAATAAACTGAAGGCAGTGTTAGAGTGTGGTCATTATAGCTCCACATAGATTTTCATTTTCTGCAAGTGATTTTTAACTACAACTTATTTTATATCACTGCTTCAGCACTTCTATTTTCTAATACAGGATTAAGAGTTTAAATTACATAGCGGCCTGCAGTTTCTGACAACAAATTACGGACTTCAGCAGCTATTCCACTGATATGCTGACCCTGTCATTAGGGATTACATCAGTTTTCTAAACAAAACACAAGATCTGTGAAGGAGACAGAGTGACAGACATCAGAGAGTGAGAACAGAAAGACACAGACAGAAACACTAACAAAACAAGAAGTGTGGGAAACAAGACAGAAAATGCAGAGGATGACAGACTGGCATAGACACAGACACAGATAAATGGTGCATCATAGAGAGAGATCAATGACAAACATCTATCTACCTGATCATGTTCTGGACACTGACAGGGGGATGTGCTGGATGGCGCTGTGTTCCTTGGCATGTGACTCCAGTCCAGTGGTTCCTGTAAGCACGTAAGCAGTCATCAGTAATGGGAAAAATACTGACGGCTTTTTTGCTGAAATATTACAATGCTTTCAAGATACTGTCATTTACTCTATTTGCGAAAATATTATGATTACTTTTTCTTATCCCACTGAAGCAGAATAAAATCAAAATTATTCTTTTAAAAATATTGCTGCAATTTATCATTTAAGTCGTTAATTGAAATATCAAAATAATTAAATAAATATGATTTCATAACAAAATGAATTAATGTCTCTTCAAAAACATCATCATGATTTCATATTTTGCTCCATTAGGTCAAATACCCAAATGGGTCAATTTCACTTTATTTTTAATGTCATTGATTAAAATATCATAATGATTGAATATTATGATTTAAGAATGTGAGTGCGAGTGTGTGTGTGTGTGTGTGTGTGTGTGTGTGTGTGTGTGTGTGTGTGTGTGTGTGCGCGCACGCGCGCATAAAATTTGATTATGTAAATTTTAATATTTTATGGATGGCTGCATGCGTGTAAATGATTCGAATGCAAGCACTTTGATTTGTTTGCTTTACAAGATTCAGCACTACATAAATATCATACACTATTTATTATTATTATTAATTCTTCTTCAAAACCATCACTGTTTCATGTTTTGATTCATTAGGTCAAATACCTAAGCTTGATGAATTTACAGTTATTATTTAAAGATGCTTTCATATTTATATAATTATAGGAACAGATGACATTTACAAAACTGCACACACGAGGGGACTGGACATAAAAATTCACGAGTGCTTATTCCATTATCCTCGATATAAAAGAATATATAAATGAATATAACCCTGCTTTCTTTTTCCTCTGACATTACCTCTCCACAAAGTGATCATACCACCCCTCCACCAAGATGTTCGTGATGGCTGTCGTTCCACCACGACGCCCATTTCTTGTCACTGGATTCAGTTCACCCCTGAAAGTAATAACAAATGATAAGCTACACACAAATTCCTTTGCTTCCTTGGCTTACACATTACATACATCTGATCATTTTATTTTGAAAAGCAATGAATTAAGAATGTACTTTACATATTTTTTATCCTTCACAGCCCTTGTAAAAATTCACCAGCATTATGTGCTTAGACATTAAAAGAACTTGACAACATTTTCAAAGATAAAATTCACATGGATTACTGCAAAACAATGTCACAATCTATCTTCAACCCCACAGCTGCAAGCTCCTGAACCAGCTTATCAATGTACAAGAGAACAATGGAAAATGCAAACAAAATACATGTTACCTGAACATGTTACTTGCTGGTTTTTCTGCAGTCACACTGAAGGACACAGTGAAAGCTGCTGTAAGAGCCTTTTACATGTCAATGAACTAGTGACCCCAAAACTATTATGGAACTGAATGGATGAGTTCAGAAATTTTCTCACCTGCATTTTGTCCCAAAGTTACCCCTTAATGCTGGCAGGTGTTGACATCAGTGGCAGCAGCTATCTGATGACAGACTGATTCTATCACACAGCAGTGAGAACATGATGACAGACTGATTCTAAACACAGCAGTGAAACATGTAGACAGAATGAATCTATCAAACATCAGATGAAGCATATGACAGAATGATTCTATCACACAGCAATGAAACATGAAACAGACTGATTCTATCACACAGCAGTCACAAACAATGACAGACTGATTCTATCACACAGCAGTGAAACATGATGACAGACTGATTCTATCACACAGCAGTGAAGCATCTTCAGGATAAACTGCAGACCTGCAGGAAAACAGACAGACAGAATGAAAATGGGCTTAGACAGAAATACAAATACAAACAATACAGAGACAGGCAAGCAGAATGGATGATACACAGACAAATGTATCACATAAACAATAACTAACATGCACACACAATGTCACAAAAATAAAAGACAAAAAGACAAATGCATCACATAATTTCTAACATACGCACACAACGTCACAAACACTACAACTAAAAAAAAAAAAAATTTTTTACCAAGTGTCCTGATGTTTCCAAATTGACCGCTGTCTGAGGCAGGTGCTGAACTTGACCATTGCTGGTCAGGCTTCCATGATACCTGGTAAAACACATGGACAACGTTCAATTAGAAATAGCATTTTTTAAAAATAGCAGAACAGTAAGTGACAAAAGATATAAGTGGTAAATGCATAAACAACTAACACAGACAAGTCACTTACCTTATCTCATAAATACCAACATGACCACAGCTGACAGCACTTACACAGTATTTGGTCAAACAGGCGTTCATCACGGAAGAGACAGCTAGCACAAAGTAACCACAACCCAAAATGACACAGAAAATGCAGAAACAATGATATATGTAACAGTGACTACCAAAAATAAAATTAGATAAAAATTTTTAAAAGGAACACAGATTGGACAAAGATAAAGTCCAGTCAGAAATTGAAGACAAAAATAAAAATACACAAGTATGTAAAACTTTACCTTGTCGGCAGACCAGTTCCTGGTCACTGTCTGTTACATGTACTGTCCTTGCCACTCCATTCCAGCCCCAGAGACTCTGAAAAACAGTCATCATCAGTCATACTGAAACAGTAAGTCAATCACCAGTCATACTGAACAGTAAGTCATCATCAGTCATACTGAACAGTAATTCATCAATCAGTCATACTCACAGTAATTCATCAGTCACACTGAAAATCCTAAAAGTTTTATTAACATATACATTGCATTCAGTTAATTACTCCACATGAAGTAGTCAAATACAAAAAACCTGTCATTTTCTCACCTGAACTGTTGCAACTATCACGGGATCTTTCGGCTCCCCTCCATGTAAGCAGCTGTGATGTTGTCGGGCCATACACCTGGACAGGAGCTCTGTCGACAGACTGATTCTGTCACATGGCAGCGAAACATTTTCAACATGAAATGCAGGCCTGCAGAAGACTCAGACAGACAGAAAATGGCAAAAAGAAACCAGACAGACTTGGTGCCACAGAAAAACAATCAGGACAGACAGACAGACAGACAGACAGACGACGTATAGAGAAAGGCAGGCAGAATGGATGACAGACATGGAAACAACACATGATAAATCAGACATTCACAGTCACACACAGAGAAGTATTAGCAATTATCCTCACTTTCTTTGGTGACCAAAGCTTGAGGCAGGCCTGATAACAATGGACTTAACTTCTGGCGAGTTTTATGTTACTTGGTAAAACATTTCCTCCACAAGTATAATAACAGCCTAACACAAATTATCAGCAATACAAGTCAGTAATAATGCCAAAAACAAAACAGAAAACAGCAATTTAAGGCAAAAATAATTAAGAAAATCAACTAAGACTAAACTGCACTTCAAACAGAAAAAGACAAAAATGTGAACAAAAAAGCTTACCTATTCAGAACTATACCTATGCTGAGTAGAGGCACTGCAAGTTGTGACGACACTACTGCAACACACTGTCCTCAGCTCTAGACTCCAGCTCTGAAAGCAATAAATCATCATGAGGCATACTGTCAATCCTTCAAGTTTTATATTCTTCCACATTTCATTCAAGAACATACATCCCTGAAAGTGGCGATGTCAAGTTTAACTAACATCTACATTGTATTCAATAACACACATTCAAGAACATACATCGCTTACAGTGACAAAGATAAATTAACTAGCTCTACAGTATATTCAATAACACACATTCAAGAACATACATCGCTTACAGTGACAAAGTCAAAGTTTAACTAACATCTACATTCCATTTTATAACACATTCAAGAATATACATCACTTAAAGTGGCAAAGTCAAAGTTTAACTTGCATCCACAATACAGTCCTTCTGGAAGAGTTACAAAAGAAATCTTTAATTTTCTCACCTGGACTCAGTCGTCCATTCCCTAGACCTGGTTTACCCCATGCAGGCAGGTGTGCCATCAGTCCATGCACTTTGACAGCAGCTCTGTCAACAGTCTGATTCTATTACCTGGCAGTGAAACATTTTCAACATGAAAAGCAGGACCTCAAAAGCCACAGACAGAAATAAGAACACAGACAAGCAAGGCATTCACAGACAAAACATACGGAATGGCCGGCCAAGTGTATGACAGATATGTAGACAAATACACAATGCACACACTGGCATCCATATATATACCAGGTCACAAAGACATAACTCTTACCTGTTACTTACCTGGTGGCACTGGCTGACCACAGCTGGCTAGCTGGTAGGCCTTGCATTACCTGGTAAAAAAGATAACTTAAAGTTAAAGACCGCATTAAAAGTACAACACAACACTTATGAAGTAGAACAATTACTGTACTCACAGTTAAAACTAAAATGATGCAAAATGCAAAAAAACACCTGACTCACAAGTCAAAAATAGCATATAACAAAATGTATCATAACTTATAATCAAGATAAATGATATGTATACAAATGACAAAGGCAAAACAAAATAACACAGAAAACAATCCCCCCAAAAATCAGTCATTATGAAACAGAAATTAAAAAAAAAAAAAACCAAGAAGAAGCAAAGAAGCACATACGACAAGTATGCACAAGTATACATACCTCTGTGAAGACAGGATGCAGCTTGAGACGACTGTTCCTTGGCACTTGTTTCCAGCACTAAAACTTCTGAAAGCAGTAAATCACTATCTGAAATCACACTGAACAAGGGAAAAGCTTCATAAGCATAAACTATACATTTACATCATGGTCACAACACTTTCAAACTGATGAAATTCATATTTTACCCAAATCCCCCCCCCCCCCCCCCCAAAAAAAAAGAAAAAGATAATGTAATGAATTCATCTGATAAAATCACAAAAAGACAATTTCTCTATCCATACAAAAGCAATCTCTAATATGCAACCTTATTTTACCAATATATTCAACAAACACTGCTGGATACCGTTGTAGATCATGTGCCCAAGATCTCAAAACCTCCAATGAACCTGAGAAATGAATATCATACTTTTCACACTGCACAGTTATTTTATTCAAACCATTTGAGTGACAGAGGACTCCTTTTCTTACCTGTCCTTGGTTCTCCTTCATGCTGGTAGGTATGCTGTCAGTGCTGTGCACTCCTTCATAGTAGTTTCTCTGTTAACAAACATTTTTTCTCATTGCATTATACATTTTCAAAATGAAATATATGCCCCCCTCTCCAGAAAAAAGACCAAAATTGCAAACGCAGAAATGGCAGATAACAAACACAAATGCAAACAATCCTGCGACGACAGAAAAACCTAACAGAGAGAGGGGGGCAGAATAAAAACAACCTGAAAACTACAGTGATCAAATTATTAATAACTTACAGATAATTATGCACAAAGATCAGACAAGACAGAAAGATATAAAAAAAAAAAAAAAGGATTAATCTGTACCTTATGGCTGAAGTGATGAAGAAGGCTTCTGATGGTGCTGGGCCTGTCTGAAACTCTCCGAATTCATCTAGTTCCTGGTAAAAGAGATCATCATTCAGAAAAAAAGCCCACACACATAATAAGCTTTTGGTCCTGCTTTCAAACCAGAATGTCCGTACTGTTTTGAAAGCTGAATACAGACCAGCCTGGAGAACAATAAAACTGTTACCTGCTGTAATGCTCATGTCCCTCTGGTAACCATCTTGGTCAAGGGACTGATGATAATGATAATGATGATCATGATCATGACCATCTTGGTCAATGTACTGACGATGAATGTTGATGATGATTATGACGACAATGTTGATATCCTTCTATCTCCTGCAAGAGTTTTTCCCGTTAGGAGTTTTGCGCTTGGTTTGCCTGAATGGGTTTTGGGTAGGGGGTGGAGAGTTGTTCTTTTAGTTTAAGTTTTCTTTTTTATATTGCTGAGCATTTCTTTAAGGGAATTTTTCCCATTTTGGTTTGAGATTTTTTGGTTTAGGTTTTTTTTTTAAAGGGTTACTTCATTCATTTTATTTTAGAGTATTGTGTTAAGTTCAGTCTATGTAATGTTTGGTTTTCTTTTTTTTTTCCATTTCATTTTAAGGGCTCTTTTTTTTATTATTAGTTTCTTTTAGTTTATCTCAGAAGTTTATAGTTTCAACATCTGCTAAGCACCAGTCCAGCTGTTCTCACATCACTCATTCCAAACTTACCACACAACAACTGTATCCAGGAAGATTCCACTGTACTCAAAGCCTGGAGTTGACCTGGAGCTTTGTTCACATGCAGGACCAGAACATGGCCACCAGTCAGCAGAGTCCAAGCAGCGCTGGTTTCTTTTCCCCCTTTTCAATTTTCCATTTTAGTTTTTTTTTTAATAGATTTTTTTGTTTTCTTTGCTTTGTTTTGTTCATTCCTGTTTTGAAGTTGCTTTTGGTTTTATTCTCGCACGAGTGCTCCATTTGTTTGTTTGTTTGTTTTTAATTTTCAGATCTGTTTCCCCTTTTTAATTGATTGTTTGGTTTTATTTCCCTTTTTGATTTATACCATTTTAATTTTTATTTTGTCCGTCTAAGGCGTCTTTTGCAATGCACTGCTTTGCATTGCAATCTTTTTATCTTAATTTACTTAACTTTGTGTAGACTCAAACAAATATCCAAAAATATGTCGTTTCCGCTGTAGCTCAGCCTTGAAAGACCTGAAAATTTGCTATCTTAATTCTTATACATCAACTGTACAAGCATTGGATTAAAAGTATCACAATTCAACAGTCCAAGACCAGCATACCTTCTGGTCCAAGACACCAAGTCAAGAAGCCTATGAAGACTTTGCTAAAGTATTCTTGTTTTATCATCCCTTCTCCTTACCTCAACAGAGATCCTAAGAAAGAAATACAGTAAAGTACTGCAGGACTGTAGTGTTGACACCTTCATCCTTGTGTCCTTGGTGACAAGGTCCATCACAGCCAGCCAGTGTCTGTTAACAGATATAAACATGTGTGTCACTAACATGGCACTGTAAAAGCAGAGAGAGAGAGACAGAGACAGAGAGAGAGAGAGAGAGACAGAGACAGACAGACAGACAGAGACAGACAGAGGAGTTTCTGTGTGTATTAGCTTTTCATGTAAAAAGATGGACATTTTTTTTTCAGGTAAATTACCTCTGCATCTTTAGTGATTTTTTTTTTTTAACAGATGAACTACAATAAAAAAAATAATAATTTTTTTTTTTTTAAGAGTATATATTAAAAGTATGCACATTGGCTCATACGAGTCATAGTTAACACTTCCTTTTCTCCTATAATGGTCGAACAGAACAGTGGCTGTGGTACTGTGTATGCATTCTGCATCATGTTGAAGTGAACAATGGGTGGGATCATTTGCATACATTTTGTAATGCAACAATTATGGCTCTGTAGGGACTGATCTGTTTAACAAGTCAAATGGACCCTCTTTATTTTCTAACACCAAGGTCTAACACATTCCATCATTCCTTGCATAGTTTTGCTCATGCTAAATTTGCATAACATCTTGAACCCAGTATCCCCCCCCCCCCCCCCCCCCCCACTTCCATCACAACTGAAGAAACAGCCAGGGGTGCTAGCATGGATGACATGAACATTCAAAGTGTACAATTTGTCACCTGAAAAGGGATGGGCTTTGCAAGAAAAATGTTGTTTTTTTTATCCCAATACTTTGTAGCTTGAATTCTGTCTCCCAACCCCGAACTATGAATATATGTTATAAATTTGATCCTAAATTATCTGAATTTTAACAGATAAAATGTATTTAAAAATGCATCACACTGGTAACCTGTTTAGACACCTCCACAATCGAAATGGGGCTACTTCAATAGCTTACTTGAATATGACTTTGAATTTGGCTGGCAGACACTCAGGCCTATACCCAAAATCTCACCATGGCATTGTGAACCTGGGAAATCTCGCCGGTAACCGGACTCGGATATCTCGCCGATAACCGTGTTTTCCCAATACTAAGGGAAAAAAACTGACTAAAGTTAAAGGACACGTAAAAAAAAAATTAATAAAATAAAAAAAAGGCCTGAAATCTGAAACCTTAAGTTTGTAAAGGCTTCGGTCTGGACAAATGAAATTAATGCTTACTTCCACTGCCATTTTGACAGGTGCGATATTTCCAAATTCTATACATTGAATAAAGGCAATTGAAAATAATTACCTTGTGAAAGTAAGTGTGCGTATCATTTCATGAGAACTTAAAAACTGCAGACTATATAGTCTAACCACTAAAATTAACAAGTTACTCGTTCATCTAGCGTCAACCCCAACATTGAACTCCGCTCACCTGCTAAGAGCCCGCCATGTTAAGTCACGAAGAGGAATAACTCTGTGTTTCTTCTCATTATTCGGACCAATCAACAATGGGTCAACTAGTTTGGGGTTGTTTTTTCCTGCTAAAATGACCAGTGTTTACCTTGAATGTTGCAACAGAATGTGAGCCAGCAATTTTGCTGTTGGGTTTTTTTCTCCCCTTTCTTTGTGGGGGGGGGGGGGGAGGTCAGTGCCCCCCCCACCCCCCATGTGGACATGGGCAGAGATAGTGGTTGGAAAGGGGGGAGGGGGAGGAGGGCGGCACGGAAAAGAGTGGACTAGCTGGGATGGGGGTGGGAGGCAGGAGGGACAAATAAAATGATGTCCTTAGAGTCTGCAGGTCCATACAATGTCTGTTGTCAGTTGGTTCCATTTAGACATTGTGTAGAAGAAGCAGCAGCATATAATGTTCTATTATAATGTCTGGAATCATGTACTCATGGGCCTATGTCTCCTCATTGGCATACTCTGTCCTTGAGCACTGACACCAGTACCAACAGGAGAGAAGAGATGACATGGGGAGTAGGGTAGGCAAGTACATCAGCCATCAGTGACTAGTAGACAAATGATCCCTGTCCCTTCCCATGACGAGATCTGTTTGTCTTTCATCAGAAACTGTCTGGAAAGACTACCTACCCGGACTATTTCAGTCATCCAGTTCAGCTGACAACAATTAGGCCAACTGCCCTACAGCCTTGTTCATTTTGGTGTCACACGTATTCAGTTTCACAGCTGTCACAGGCGCTCTTTTTCTCCCTGTGATAATTTGCTTAATCTTAACACATCAACATCGACAACTGAACAACTGTACAACTGAAGCTGACATAAACATGCTTGTACTTACATATCTGACGTCCTTTCATGTTGCTGTTTCATGCTGAACAAAATATCCAATCACATAACATGTCCCTGTGTCCTGGCTGTCACCATTATTATCATCCCCTTAAAGCACAAGTATGTTCCAGAATGTAAAGTCCGTTTCTAAACAGTAGCAGTGACAAAGTGGTGATCTTAAAAGCCAAAACTGAAGCAAACGCACGAGCATGTTACCAGTGATGTAGGCCTACACCTGATGTTCTTGTGTTGTTATTGCCACTGCTTGTCACAAGAAATGCCGCACAAAGGTAATACAGGTGTGAAAAACTTTGATAAAGAGTGATAATTTCTCCTCATCTATATCACCTTCACTATCACTGTTCCATACATTCGTGCTGGCGAGTTTGCTCTCTCTCTCTCTCTCTCTCTCTCTCTCTCTCTCTCTCTCTCTCTCTCTCTCTCTCTCTCTCTCTCTCTCTCTCTCTCTCTCTCTCTCTCTCTCTCTCTCTCTCTCTTAATGTCAGAACATTGCGCTGGCAATTTGAAGACCCGGTTCGAGTCCGGTCGAGGAAATTTTCTTCCTGGAGTTAACATCAGTGCTGACTCCAATCTCCCCAAAAGTCCTTCGGATGAGACTTTAAACCGAGGCCCCGTGTGCGAACGCACGCAGAACATCTTGCGCACACGTTAAATCCTGTTCCGCTTTTCGTAAGAGTAGGCCATCGTGTGCCGGTGGGAACAGATGACCATATTTACAAAACTGCATACACACGGGGACCGGATGAAAAAAAGCACATGATTGCTTATTCTGTTATCCTCGATATAAAAGAATAAATAAATAAATAAGCTGGTAAAAACCAATCAAAACTATCAGTACTATTTTCATCAGCTGTGTCACCCAAAACTAAGCTACGTCTTCTTCCTACCGTTGTCAGTGTAAGAATGAGAGGGAATAGTACAGGAAAACTGTGATATGACCTCAAAAAAATTGCAAGAGAATTTTTTTTTTCACCGGTATGTTCAGACCTGTAGTATCTAATAGTAATCAAGAATCGAGAAAAATCTACCGTCAAATAGCTCAACAAGAAAATAAAAAAGAAAATAATTAAACTCAAAATAGCACGACTGTGGCACCATACAAAATCCTCGCCGCATACTGCTGCCCGGCGGCTATCATCGCCTGGAATAAACAATTAAACAGCAGGCCCCTCCCTAGTTCCAGAACAGAGTGGAACCTGTTGCACTCGCCTGCTTACTCTGCTATATGCTCACACTAGGCTACACGTTGTTTCCGTACAGTGCTTTCACAGACGTGTACACGTTCGTTCTGTGTTAGCAGTGTGGATTTTAAAGTGTATTTCTTAGGAACAACCCTTTGTTAACATAAGTAATCAGAAAGTGTAGTTTAATGATATGAAAGAATGCGAAACAATAATACCAATACTGACAGACAAGATTTAAAAAGTAGAAGATGCATCCATGAGGTTATTAGAGACAGGTTCCACCAACACTGTATTCCGTGTGTAGGGGAAACTATGGCAACCTGTTTGAGTCAAAACAAGGGTTCCAAAAGTTTACAGAAAATCTAACCATTTTGCAGGCTTTCCAAAAGGATTGCAATGGAGAGCGACATACACTTGTGTGTGATTTGCAAACAGCAATGCAATGCTGATACTGCATTCTTCACTTTAACTGATAAAGGGGTGAAAGGCGAGTTTAATTCAAATTTAACTTCTGATATTGCTGTTGGCTAATAGTGACAAACAGAAAAAAAGATTGCTTTGTTGGTCTTGAGAGAGAGAGAGAGAGAGAGAGAGAGAGAGAGAGAGAGAGAGAGAGAGAGAGAGAGAGAGAGAGAGAGAGAGAGAGAGAGAGAGAGAGAGAGAGAGATTGATTTATTCTTTTATATTGAGGATAATGGAATAAGTACTCTTGGGCTTTTTTACATCCAGTCCCCGAGTGTATGTAGTTTTGTAAATGTCATCTGTTCCCACTGGCACACAATGGCCTACTCTTACGAAAAGCGGAACAGGATTTAACGTGTGCGTAAGATGTTCTGCGTGCATTCGCATACGGGCCTCGGTTTTAAAGTGTTATCCGAAGGACTTTTGGGGAGAGTGGAGTCAGCACTGATGTTAACTCCAGGAGAAAAATCTCCTCCACCGGACTCGAACCTGGGTCGTCAAATTGCCAGCGCAATGTTCTAACCACTATTCCGTCCAGAGAGAGAGAGAGAGTGAGAGAGAGAGAGAGAGAGAGAGAGAGAGAGAGAGAGAGAGAGAGAGAGAGAGAGAGAGAGAGAGAGAGAGAGAGAGAGAGAGAGAGAGAGAGAGACTTAAAACTTTGAAACTTTGATTAAGGGAAAAGAATAAGCACCCATAATGGCTTTTTTACATCCAGCCCTCAATCACAGAAATTTATAACAATGAAAACAAATTAACAGCAAATTTATGAAAAAACACACACAAAAACAGAAAAATAACAAGAACAATGGTTGGAACATCATAGAAATGCATGTCAAAATGGAGATCTTGTTTTAAAAAAATATGAAGGAAATGAGCACATAAAAAAAGAAAAAAAATCAGAGAGAAAAATTGAAGAAGAATTTGTATTGGGTATGGAGAAAGAGAAGAATAAAAACAAAACAAAAAAATAAATAAAGAAAAAGAAAAAGAAGAAAGAAAAAAAAAGAGAGAGGGAGAGAGAGAAGCAAGGGAGTGGGTGTGGGGGAGGCAGACTAGGAGGCAGGCAGAGAGAGAGGAGGAGAGAGGAGAGAGGAGAGAGAGAGAGAGAGAGAGAGAGAGAGAGAGAGAGAGAGAGAGAGAGAGAGAGAGAGGAGAGAGAGAGAGAGAGAGAGAGAGAGATATGCAAATCTTCTGAATCCCAGCGCTTGTCATGACTACTATCAATGCCAGCGTGTGCTGACATGAATGAAGCTATGCAGACTTTCACTGGTGTGTCATTCGTGACAAGTGAACAACGCAAAGATACGACTACTGCCAGAAAGAAGAAAGATGAACAAGATTTGATGACTATGCTCACATTTTTGCAAGAAAGGGACCCATTTGCTGAAGGACCTGATCTGAAAAATATCTGCAGAGGTGCCATTGCTGATCCATCTATAAATGCACACAGAGCACAGGAGATTGGGAGCACTATCTTGGAAAAGATGGAAGGTCAGAAAGTGACAGAGTACAGTTTCAAAAGATCAGATCAAGTTATTGCAATGGCATCCAAAAATATGGTCAAGATTGATGTATGAAGATAAAAGTGAAGTCTTCAAATATGAGCTGTCAAGCTACCCATCATCTCTCTTTGAGTCACCCACTTTTCTTCAGCAAGGGAACAAAGCAATCCTTGCAGTTGAACTATGGAAATTGACATTGGAAAATATGCCAAAGCTGATGCCTACTGACGAGGTGCATATTGTCCTGGATGGTGGAGCACTCTTACAAAAGATACCTTGGTCACGTGGGTCCACATACGCATCCATCATCGAAACGTACGTCCGACACGTAAAACAGAGATATGGGAATCCAACTGTAGTGTTCGATGGATATTCTTCTGGACCCTCAACCAAAGATGTCACACATCTGCGAAGATCAAAAGGGAAATCATCCACTGACATCCATTTTACACCTGACATGACTCTTCAGATTACGAAAGACCTGTTTCTTGCCAATCCCGAAACATGCAACGCTTTGTTGATCTGCTCAGCTGTGAGCTGCAGAACAATATGTGCATGGCCACATGTTGTGAAGGTGATGCTGATTGCATGATAGTTGCTGAAGCCTTGGAATGCGCAAAAAGCAAGGTCACTGTTGTTGTTGGGGATGACACTGATCTCTTGATTCTCTTGATTCACCATGCCAGTAGAGATGCTAAGGATATATTTCTGCAACAAAGTAAAAAGGTCAGAGAAAAACCCAGCAAATGCTGGAACATCAAGCATATGCAACTGTCTCTTGGCAAATTGTGCCACATTCTGCCAGTCATCCATGCAGCGACAGGATGTGACACAACCTCTCGTGCTTTCGGTATTGGGAAACGTGCAGGCCTGCAGAAATTTCAGAATTTAGAACATTTGTGCAAGCTGGTTGAGGTGTTCATGGAAGACAAAGAACATGAAGTTGCTGATGCTGGTCAACAGATTCTGATGTGTCTCTACGATGGAAAGTCTGGGTCTACTCTTGACAGTCTCAGATACCAATGCTTTTGCTCGAAAGTGGCAGTGGGAACAACGTTTCTTCAAGTTCATGGCTTACCGCCAACTTCTGCTGCTGCCAGGTATCACAGTCAGCGAGTGTATTTGCAGGTCCAGCAGTGGATTGGAAATAATAACTTGCGGCCTGAAGACTGGGGTTGGAAGAGCATAGACAACCAACTTGTCCCCATCACCACAAACTTGCCACCTGCCCCCACGAAGCTTCTCCGAGTCATCTGCTGTAACTGTAAAGCTGACTGTCATACAAGGAGGTGCACATGCACGAAGCATGGACTTGACTGCTCCCCTGCTTGTGGTGATTGTCACAGGCTTCAATGCTCCAATTCTGTTGGAGACCCTCTCGAAAAGGAAGAAGCTTTTGAAGCAAACAGTTAGTAGTGTGGCGTTCGCTGACCCTGTTTTGCGAACTTTGGCTACCAAAGGAAAAAAACTGTGTGGTGACCTTGACCTTGACATGACTTTGACTAAAAGGTTTAGGACATTTGATTAATAACTGAGCATTGATTCTTACAAAAACTGACATATCTTAAGGTGAATGACAATAAAAGATCAGTGTTTCAGCCCAGAAAAAAACACTGTTTAGGTCCATGTGACCTTGACCTTGGTGTGACCTTGACCATCACATGTTCGGACATATGTGCCATTGATTGTTATAAACACTTGGACTAAACTGAATAACAAAACTGCAGAGAAGGTAAGCAAAATGCTTTTCGTTTCAACTACATGCATATGCATAGCACATGAATATACATTACATAATAAAACGCTTATAAATTGCATAATTCTCGTTAGATTCACTTCGATTTTTGCAATGTTGTTTGTCTACCATAGTATTTCATATCTGTGAAGAAAAACAAACTCTTGCAATATTTTTGAGGTTAAGGCACTTTTCGTCGTAGATTTACTGGACTAGAATGTGTGGAGCGATTTTTAAGCGTCCTCATGGGGTGGGAGAAGAGAGAGAGAGAGAGAGAGAGAGAGAGAGAGAGAGAGAGAGAGGAGAGAGAGAGAGAGAGAGAACACACTAGACTGTACACCTGAAGCCAGCAGCCATAGCAGGTCCAGTATACAGGAAAAGATTGATAAACAGTCTCCATTCACTTTCCACAACTTTCCCACGGCTGGAAGAGGGGGGGGGGGGGGGGGGGGGGAGGCGGGGGCAGGGGGGGTAGAGGGCGTTTATCTTTCATAAACAGACCCAGGGTCCTATCTGTCCACACTGGACAGGACAGGTGCCAGAGAAATCTGCCGACACAACTTGATGCTGGGATGAATACAAACACAGGATGCCTATCCCGTTTCTGTGGATGTGCCGCTGACATAGCAGAGTAAAGCGGCCAACCGGCCTAATGTAATGATAATTTAACAGGATACCTCTTTGCTCCCTGAAAAACTCAGTCCCTAAATCGCAAATCTTCGCTGGGACGTTAAACTTATCACAACAACCACAGTCCCGCAATATATAAATTGACTGCTGGCCTGATAGATGGTAACTAATATTTTATTTTCAGGTACGACAGAGTTCAGAAACTGTGCTAATCAGTTTAATCTTTATTTCTGGTTATTTACGGACAAGGTTCGAGAATTCGAAGTTCTTGTACCAGTTAGAGAAAAGAGAGCACTTAAGAACACGATCCCACCAAGCTCTTTGTTGGTCTATCTTCCCTGAACTTTTTGGAAGAGGGACATGGGTGGGCTGACTCTGCAGTCACAGGGGTTGAAAGAACAGAAAGTTTATGAATGTGTGTGTGTGGGGGGGGGGGGGGGGGGGGGGGGGGAGCTTGTTGGGTTTCTATGAGTGTTGTTAGCACCAGTCTGTCTCTATCTATCTATTTATCTATCTATCCGTCTGTGTTCCTGCCAGCCAGCCAGCCAGCCAGCCTGCCTGCCCCTCTCTTTTGTTTTAAAAAAAAAATCCCCTTTTATCCAAATGTATGATTTATATTACATGTACAATTTTTGATAGATAGTGGTGGATTGATGTTTTCGGTTGTTTATTTCATTTTGTTCTCTTGTTTGCTCCTTATCTACTAACGCTTTTCATTTTTTTCCATAATCAAAATTTTTTATTGTTACTTCTGATTTTTGTCTTCTGAAAGGGTGCATTTTATTACCTTATCATATATAGTGTCCTTTATTCTTGTGTGTTGTTTGGTACTGCGTAAAGTCTTATTGTTGAGTATATTTTCAACTTGATGTATCCCTGAAAAGGGCGGGGACTGGATGTAAAAAAGCACACGAGTGCTTATCTATTATCCTCGAATAAAAGACTTTGCCTTGCCTTGCCTTGTCTCTCTCTCCCCAAAGGTCCTTCGGATGAGACTTTAAACCGAGGCCCCGTGTGCGAACGTTAAATCCTGTTCCGCTTTTCGTAAGAATAGGCCATTGTGTGCCGGTGGGAACAGATGACAGTTTCAAAAACTGCATACACACAGGGACTGGATGAAAAAAAGCACAAGAGTGCTTATTCCATTATCCTCGATATAAAAGAATAAATCAAATCAAATGAAATCAAATATCTCTCTTAGGAGGTTTTGTTTTTGTTTTGATAGTCCCTAATCAGGGCAAGGGCAGGATGAAAAAAGTATGTGAATGCTTATCTGTCATCCTTGAAATCAGCTCCACTAATGATACGGAAAATTTTAAAAAGAGAATGACTAAATGAAGTCTTTATTTTACAAGGGCGTGCGTGCGTGCGTGCGTGCGTGCGTGCATGTGAGTCAAATCAAAGTCAAAGTTGATTTTTTTCCCCAGATGGTACATTCAGTAAGCAATAAATTTGCTTTTTTTCCCCATCAAGCCATCTATCTAGGAAGAATAAAACAACAACAAACAAACAAAATGAAAAACAGCAAGCAAACCAGCAAAAAACAAAACAAACAAAACAAAAACAAACAAAAAATACCCCCCCCAAAATGCCTAACTAAAACATTATTACAACAACCAATAACAATGAAATAGACTAAACAGGAACGAAATAATAATAATTTTAAAAAATAGCAACTAATAATAACAATAACAATGATAATGCATAATGATAATGCACTGTAAGACTCACTCACTCACTCACTCACTCACTCGTCCTTCGGATGACACTATAAACCGAGGCCCCGTGTGCGAACGCACGCAGAACATCTTGCCCACACGTTAAATCCTGTTCCGCTTTTCGTAAGAGTAGGCCTTCGTGTGCCGGTGGGAACAGATGACAATATTTACAAAAACTGCATACACACGGGGACCGGATGAAAAAAAGCACATGATTGCTTATTCTGTTATCTGATAAAAAAGAATAAATAAATAAATAAATAAAATAAATAAGTACACACACACACACACACACACACACACACACACACACACACACACACACACACACACACACACACACAGCGAGCGAAGTTGAGCGCGCACGCGAGCGTGCGTGCATGCGTACGTGCTCGCGCGCATGTGTATAATCAATACGGGGCGAAGTTGAATTCTACTATTTTGTAGTATATAGATGGAGCACAGGCACATGAGAGTCACATGACCTTCACATGTTTACAGAAGTTTCGCTTGAGCCCAAGTTGGTGGACGCCGAAGGAAGGAAGGAAGAGTGCCAGTCCTAGGACTAATCATGAGGGTCACAAACTTTATATTGCTGGCTGTGGTGACAGTTTGTTATGTACAGATTATACATCCAGTCAGTGCTTTCACAATTGCTTCTGATTTTACGATTCAACGTGAACAAGATAGGCCTGATACGTTTTTCAGGTGAGCATATGACTTCGGACAGCACGTAGCCTAGTGTAACAACAGGCCTATTGGTTTTACGTAGGGTCATCAGTGACAATTCTGTTGATTCTTTTCGATACTGTAATGTTTCACATTGAGTTATCAATTCAGTGATGCTCAGAATTCTGTGTTGAAAAATGTACACGTTTGTAAAGACCATTATGGATCACATCAGTAAAAAGTCGGCTATTTATTTATCAATGACATGTTTGATTGTAGTTTTTTTTTGTTTGTAGTTTCTGTTAGCCTGACGTCTGAAAAACAAAAGCAGCAATAACAAGACAGCCAAAACCTGTGTGTGTGTGTGTGTGTGTGTGTGTGTGTGTGTGTGTGTGTGTGTGTGTGTGTGTGTGTGTGTGTGTTTTGTACAAAACAATAATGGTTTATTGAGGTGTTTTTTTTCAGGCCACAGTAAACAGGAAGTGTTTGATTAAAAAAACAAACAGCAACAACAACATTTTTTGAGGGACAGTCATTGAATAGCCTAAGGACACCTGTACTTTTATACATCAAGTCCCCATATATGTATACCATGTTGTAAATTTTTTCATCCATTCCCACCTGCATACAATGGCCTACCTGCTCGCGAAAAGTGGAACAGATTTGAATGTGCACGCAAGATATACAATGCAAGATATTATATAATATATAATACAATGACGTAGTCACAGTTGGTTTTTTTAGTAAGTGAAGCTGTGCATCAATTTTGCAGGTATGATGAAGACATGGAATATGACACGGATCCACTGGAAACACCTGGGACACTTTGGACCGAGGACGATCACCTGGGCAATGAAACAGAGCACTGCCACGCTCTAGTGCTGCACATGGCAGAGGAGGGAGGTAACTTCACTCACTGCCTCATCCGCCACTCCCAGCCCTTCAGGATGTGCGAGAGGTGCGTCACTCCGTACACGCGCTTCAACAACCTCTACAAGGCGCTTCTGGTAAGAAGAATGTGACATTTTATAATGTGTGTATGTGTTTATATAATACTTGCATGAATTAGGGACAGGATAGCTCAGTGGTCAGAGCGCTCGTTTTCCCCCCAGTCAAGTTTTAAGCAGCGTCGAGCGTAGTTACCAGTTGGATGGGTGACCGTTTGCGCGCCTTGGCTTCAGTACAGTCCCCCAGTTCACCTAGCTGTAAATGGGTACCTGCCCTCTTGAGGGTCAGGGAAGGCAAAGCAGCCAGAGAGAGGAGATGGGCGCCGCCTTTAATACGCCGGCCTCTAGAGAAGCTGAGGTTTCTGACGCCTCACTCCCTTACAACCATCACATGTGTGTATTCCTATAGTTGATCATCAATTAATTGATGTCAATGTGTATGTGATGTTGTACAAGAACTTGAAAAAGAATTGACTTGTGTCAGATAAGCAAAATCATTGTGTTGAATTAATTGATGTCAATGTGTATGTGATGTTGTACAAGAACTTGAAAAAGAATTGACTTGTGTCAGATAAGCAAAATCATTGTGTTGAATTGAGTCATGTAATGTAGGTCCTTCAAGCTGTACATTACCTGAACAGGATTATAATTACATTCATAAGCAGCATTGTCTGTATGCTATAATCATGTGTATGAGATATATATATATATATATATATATATATATATATATATATATATATATATATATATATATATATAAATGATGGTTATGCAGGCTGATAGTAATTGATATTGTAATGTTGATAGTTAAGTTATGCAGGCCGATATTAACTAATATTGTAATGACTAATGCTGATAGTTATACATGATGATATTAACTGATATTGTAATGTTGATGGTTATGCACGCTGATATTAACTGATATTGTAATGCTGACGGTTATACAGGCTGATAATTACTGATATTGTAATATCAGTGTTGTAATGACGGTTATTCAGGAGGACACGAGGTGCAAGCGCCTGCTTCTGATGTCGGACAGGAAGCAGGCCATCAGCAACACCTACAAAGTCTTCCACACTGCATGGACCAGCGCCCTCTGTGACAGTCAGTGGCTCCATTGTTTTAGTTTTAGTTTTATTTCACAACAAGTGTTGATTTTGTGGTCCTGTTTTTACAGTAATTTTGAAAGGTGGATAGTATATATCTATTTAAAAAAAAAAAAAATTGCTGTTTTATTATTAGTATGATGAATTTATTGCCTAAAATTTTAAAGATTTTTCTGATGTATTATTAGTATGATGAATTTATTGCCTAAATTTGAGGAGTGAAGAAGACTTAAATACTGTTGGAGATCACATATTCAATATTTCAAAAAGCAAAATTCTCCAAATAAAACTTAAAAAACAAAAGCAAACAACTCCACCACCCCCAAGGGCTATTGGTCATTACTGAGAAGGTGCAGAATGGGATAATTTTTGTAATTAAAAGATAATTTAACCCCTTGGTATTGGTAGGGGCTCTTTCAGGGGGAATGCTGACTAGTATGTAATTCGTACCTTACAGAAACACCTCAGTATAATATTCCTCTTCTCTGTTGCTGCCATTGTTTCTGCCTTGTTACTTTTCTTCATGTCATCTCTTTCTTCTTCTTTTTTTTAAGCTGGTTGCTTAGTTCCTGGATTTTTGAACAAGTCAGTCAATAATGAAGTAAGGTGAAGGATAAAACTGCCTGATTAAGTCAACAGCGCTGGATTCATATGATTTTTTAACAGAATTTTGAACACGATTCCTCCATTTTTGTATGCTTGTGTTGTGTTGTTTCAGAGTGCTTTGACTACATATCGGAGAACACGACAACAGGGCATGTCTTATTCACGATTCCTCAGTTTTTGTACACTGTATTTTGTTTTTTCAGAGTGCTTTGACTACATATCGGAGAACATTACAATGGAGTATGTTACATTCACAATTCCTCAGTTTTTGTACGCTTGTATTTTGTTGTTTCAGAGTGCTTTGACTACATATCGGAGAACATTACAATGGAGTATGTTACATTCACAATTCCTCAGTTTTTGTGTGTGTGTGTTTTGTTGTTTCAGAGTGCTTTGACTACATATCGGAGAACACGACAGCAGGGCATGTCTTATTCACAATTCCTCAGTTTTTGTACGCTGTATTTTGTTGTTTCAGAGTGCTTTGACTACATATCGGAGAACACGACAACAGGGCATGTCTCGTTCAACTTCTCAGCCAACACCTTGCTTTTTCACCAGCTGAAATCCCAAGTTTCCCGATGCTTCAGAAATTATTCCCACATGGTAAGACTTGTTCTGGTGTTAGTGAGCTAGTTGGCTTCAGGTTTCATTGCAGCTCAAGAAGTTTTTGAATGTTTAGAAAATATATTATAAGAAAAAGATTATTGTCTGTAGATGGAGCAATAAAAAGAAATTTGAGTGGAAGAGTATGTGTGCTACTTGTGTGTGTTTGGGAATAAGAAGTAGCATTCATGATGTAAATTATTTTTTGACATGTTGAGTGTATCCAGTGTCAGTATATTATTTGATGACACTGTCAAGAGTCATGACAAAATGATGTGGAGGCAAGTGCCTGTGTCACAGAGTGCGGCAGCCCCCACTGATGCCAGTGACATCAGCAGTGACTGGAGGAAACGTGTGTTGCTCTGTGTTGCAGATTGATCCTGTGGGCAACAGTAGCCAGGTGTGCCATGCCTGCCAGCCTGTGTATGAAAACATGAACAAGCACTTCTGGACGCTGAACAAACAGTCGGATGGGCAGATTTGTATGGATGTCATGGATATGGTAGGTGTTGAAGTGGGAACAGGTGACAAATTTACAAAACTGCATACACACAGGGACTGGATGTAAAAAAGCACATGAGTGCTTATTCCATTATCCTCGATATGAAAGAATAAATAATATTAAAATAAAGCTCCTTGGTGTCAGCTTTCTGTGCTGGTTGCTAATAAGATTCATAAACAGTGGGGATGCCGGGGGCCTGTCAGTATAAATAGCATCCCCACCTTCTGGAAGTTCTGTGTTAACAGTTCCCCCTTATCTGTTGCTGTCTATGGTTCTGCCTTGTTCCTTTTCTTCCTCTCACCTCCTTCTGTCTATTTTCTGCCTTCTTGGTTCATTCTCTTGTCTTGTTTTCAGAACAACTTCAAAGATAACAATTTTTTTCTCATGCGGAAGTCAGATGCACTAGGCCTGACTTACCAGGCACTTAACGGCAGTGCGATGCATTTTTGCTCATATGACAGATAGCAATAGTTGCTGTTTGAGTTTTCAACGAAGAAGAAGATTATAAAGTTGTATGGTGCTCATCTCCTCTCCCTTGCTGCTTTTACCTTCCCTGACCCTAAAGAGGGCAGGGACCCATTTACAGCTGGGTGAACTGGGGGACTGTACTGAAGCCAAGGCGCGCAAACAGTCATCCATCCAATTGGCAACCACGCTTGACGCTGCTTAACTTGACTGGGGGAAAGTGAGCACTCTGACCACTTAGCTATCCCATCCCCTACCTTACCTACCTATGGCAATTGTAGTGCTAAGTGGTATGAAAGTTGTTTTGCTTGTGTTGGCATAGTGGGACAAGGATAGAGCAAATAACAAGGAAATGTATGTTAGAGGTTTTCATGTAGTTAAAAAGCATAGTTTCTTTTTTCTTCTTCTTGATCTGTTCAGAAACATTTCACTTTGCCATTGACCTTGGTGCAGATGAACCGCACGTGGCTGGCGTGGTCCAGTGACTTCCACTGTCACCGCACGCGTCTGGAGCCCGGCGCTGTCATCGCCATCGGCTGCGTGGTCGTCGTCCTCACCACCGGGCTGTACATCGCCAGCAAGTGTTTGGCCAAGACCAGGCTGCCACAGATATCCAGTGGTAAGCTTAGCGCTGCTGGTGCACGTAGACATCTAAAGGTAAAAGGTAAAGGTGTCCCATAACCTAGGTGGTCGTAGGGGAGCGAGGCATCAGAGACCTCAGCTTCTCCAGGGGCCAGCATATTGAGAGCGGCGCCCATCTCCTCTCCCTCGCTGCTTTACCTTCCCTGACCCTAAAGAAGGCAGGTACCCATTTACAGCTGGGTAAACTGGGGGACTGTACTGAAGCCAAGGCGCACAAACGGTCACCCATCTGTCTGGTAACCATGCTCAATGCTGTTTAACTTGATTGGGGGAAAGCGAGCGCTCTGACCACTGAGGTATCCCACCGTAGACATTTACGCCATTTTATTGTCTGATAGTGCGAAATCAGCATTGTAGCTGTGATGATTAAAGGGAAAACATGTAGTGCCACACATGCATCAACAATATTTGTTGCAGTGCTTTTTATATCATGTAAGTTAAATTATTTTAAACAAAGCTTGTTAAGAAAAAGACTGTTGATATTTATGTAATGTAGAGCCATAATAAGGCAGCAGCTAGTGTTGTGTTTGGACACATTTAATCTGTTGGATTTAATCACACACACACGCACACACACACACGCACACACACGCACGCACACACGCACGCACGCACACGCACACACACACACACACACACACACACACACACACTGACAGGGCACAGAGGCAGAGTCCCTGAATGCCCCAAGACGGGGTTACAGGTGAATGAAATGCTGATGATGTTGATGTTGCTGCTGTATGTGTGCAGCAAAGCGCATGAAGGGGGCCCGAGGACGCCAGCTATATGGAACCATCTCCTCCATAGAGGTCTCCAGCATCAATGGAACAGGCCAAGTGCTGGAACGTCTGCCTCACGATCTTTCAGATGAACACACTGACTGACTGACTGACTGACTGACTGACTGACTAACGCACAATTTTGTAGTCTGATGGTAAGTAGCTTTGCTTGTTGATCTATCTATCTATGTATCTATCACACCAACTCCTTCTAACACTTTTAGTTTGGCAGTGGGAGAGAAAAGAAGGCAGAGGCCGAAAAACTTAACAAACCAGCATCACTTCTCACCTCCTCTCATCCCCCAATGCCAGAGTCAAAAGCCACGTTGCACATTTGCAACGCGAGAATAGCTAAAAGTCTCTCATAGTCCCAGTCAAACAGCGCTATTTTTGCACCGAGGTTAGGTAGCTCCTTACTCAGTAGCCTACCAGACTAACACGCCTAAAGGCACGTAGCCCGCCCCCCCCCCCCCCCCCCTCCCCCTGTGGAACGGCCAGATTTCCGGGAGATGTGATATAACACACATATCTACCATATGTGGCGGTCTATAAAATAGCCTATCTGTAGTAGAGGTCTATGCGGTCTAATTATTTTGTTGCTGTTATGATACTGATGGTCAGTGCACAAAGTACAAATCTCTTTATGTACTTCTCTTTTAAAGATATACCTAACATTACTTTTCAACGCAAAGATTAAAGGCAGTAATTATTCCATATAACCAAAAAGCACGCCCGACATTTTACTTAAAGGTAGGTGTGTGCACGCGCGAGCGCACACACACATACACACACACACACACGCACGCATGCTCGCACGCGCACGCGCGCGCGCACACACACACACACACACACCAAGAGAGAGAGAGAGAGAGAGAGAGAGAGAGAGAGAGAGAGAGAGAGAGAGAGAGAGAGAGAAAATGAATGCTGTCATTGAAATTTAATTTTAGACACAATGTGCTTTTCCTAAGCTTTTTTTTCTTTCTTTTCTTTCTTTCGTTTTGTTTGTTAATTTGTTCTTCACTAGATCTATATGTATAGAAAAGTGACCAGAGGATGGAAGACAATCACAAAAAATCCCTAAACCACTCTTACACTGAACGTGGTATGCACACACACATGCACGCATGCATGCATGCATGCATGCACACGCACACGCACGATCACACGCACACACACACACACACACACACACACACACACACACACACACACTCACACTCACACACACACTCTCTCTTACACTGCTAACACAACACACACTAACAAAGATGCTCTACACATGAAGCAGACACAGAACGAACACTGAATAACACAAATGAGGAACTTCAAACTGTTACATTTACTACTTACAGATCGTTTTACAGCACCATTCTTTCACAGAGTAATCCATGTATATTGAGCAACTCGGGGCACTTATTCACATTCACATAGAAACGCAACTTTAGATTTTATGAAAACTTTTGTCGCATTAATCGGAAAGCGTGGGTTTCTCAAATACAGAGAAATAGTAGGGAGCCTGAGCCAGCCTGCCTGCTGTGCTATGGAATTTCGCTTACAGTGTAGCCGAATGGATAGGGTCAGTCACAGAATAACAGAGCCAGCGTTGCGCTAACTAAAGAGTCAGATTTGGGGAAGGGTAAACTGCTGTGCTATGTATCTATGTATCTATGTATCTATCTGTCTATCTGTCTATCTATCTATCTATCTATCTATCTATCTATCTATCTATCTATCTATCTATCTATCTATCTATCTATCTCTTAGTCTGGCGACCGTGGGGGCACCCCTGAAGACTTGACAACCAGTTCCCTCCATTCCTCTCTCTGTTCTGCCTTTCTCAGGGTTTTGTTGAGTTCTAGTCCTGTCCATTCACTGATGTTGTCCTCCCATCTCTTCTTTGGCCTGCCTCATTTTCTTCCTCCTTGGACAGTGCCTTGCAGTATTGTTTATTGATAAGAGCAGCAAAAGAATAAGAAAATTATGTGGGTGGGAGTTGGGGAGGAGGAGTGGGACTTTTGTTGTGTGTGTGTGTGTGTGTGTGTGTTTTTTCAGTAAAAATATCCATGTAATAATAATCGCAAACACGGGTGGTATTTTTATCATGGACTGTCCACTTCATTTTGATCAGCAAGATCAAGGCCTTGGGCAGTTTAAAAAAAATATGCAAGGATAGTTTTGGGGTATGTGGTGTTTCTCTTTCTAATGAAAACCAAGGTATGTTTTGTATTTTTTATGAATTTTTTTTCACTAAATTACAAATGGGCCTCCATGGGGGTAAAGCAAGGGAGAGAACTGGGCGTTCGAGGTGAGTTAATAAGACCTTGCATTGGAATAGGAATTGGGGGAGAATCACGGCAGCAGATGCTACAGATAGATATATTTTACAGTGGATAGTGTAGAAGATGAAGTGTAGGGTATAAATGGAAACCATCCTTTGCAAAAGCCAACAAAAGCACTTAGAGAAACTGCTTACATTCATTAAGAAGCCTGATACTAATAAAGGAGTGTTTGTTGAGATATATACTCCCACAAACAACTCTTTTTAGCTCATTATGAAGAACACTGCAAATGTTTCTTACTGTTTTTGCTTAGTTTTGCAAAAGTGTTACCATTAAAAAAATATTTTTTTTCCTCCAGAAACCTGAGGCTGAACCTTGCGGATAAAATCAGAAATTTGTGACCTGGCCTCTTGAAGCCTGCTGTGTTGTGGTTTGAACTCTCAGGGAACACTGTGGATGTGATATTCCATTTTGAGTCTTGCTGAACTAGACACAAACTTTTTTTTTTTTCATCTTTACACGTGTTCTCTACTGTGATATGACCTTTTTGATATCTGAGATTGTGAGACGACTTTCAACAAACAGCTGATCAAACTTTATTGCCAGTTCTCCTTTGGAATATGTCATTTGTGTTCTGCTGTTGGGTGTACTTTCCACATGTGCCTGACTGCATAAGTGCCTGTCTTCATTGCAAATTTTTCTCTTTTTTTAAAAATTTACATTTTGTCTTTGATGATGCTTACAAGCTGTTTTGCAATATCTCATATTATGAAAACATGCCTGTTTGTACACTGTCTTGTACTGTGAAAATCTACACGTAAATGGTGAGCACTTCCCCACCCAAAAGAAATGTTTTGTGTGCCTGTTTTACAGGTAACAGAGTGGAGTAGGCATTGTATTTCTGTGCTTGTCTGGAGACAAAAAAATCGAAAACACATGCTGTCATATTCTCATTTGTGGGGTATGTAAAAACTCCCCAAAATCTTGCAGTGCAATGAAAATTACCATATGCAAAAAAAAAATTCCATTGAAAATGAGTGCATGTGGAAGACTTTTTAAAGGCATACTTTATTATTATTATTATTATTATTATTATTATTATTATTGCCAAGTTTTTTGGTGGTACTGCATCATCACCTTATGTTTTGGAAACATGAAATCCATGCATATCATTGAAGCTGAAGAAAGTTATGAGAACTTGTCATGACCTTGTCATGAAGGGTTAGTGAAAACAGCATGTGAAGGGGTTCGTGTTTGAAACATGTAGATCTAATGCAATTTTTTTTTTTTAGAAAAGGAGGGGGAGGGAGGTAGATACAGGTAATGTAACCCAAGTGTCTGCAAAAGCATCATGAACAGACTTTAATTCTTTGTACCATGGGAAAATTGTTAAAACATTTGATTGCACAGCGACACCCCCCCCCCCCCGCCCCAAAACAAACAAAAAAATGTAAAAATTGTACAGCTGATCTGGTAGCAAACACAACTGAGTCATTAAACCGGTGAGAATTTTGTATTGTTTTCATATACTGTTATAAATGTTGTGTCACACTGTCATTCCAGTCTGTGTTCAAAGGGACCAGCCCCATCCCTGTATGTTGAAGTCACAAATATGTAAAGCTACTTAACATTGGAGAGGGATTTTCACCAGTTTTCCACATTTTGCCTTTTTGTAAAGGTGTTTATCATAATCCCTGCCCAGTCACATTTTGATTTATGATTATTAGATATACTTTTTGGATATAATATCATGATGTCTTTTGTGCTAAAAAAAGGTGTTTTTGGATCTCAAAATTTATCTTTTTATCCAAAAGTACATAAACTCAGTTTGATTTTGACAGTACTCAAAGAAGCAAACTCAAAGAATGTGATCTTTGGCCGGTTAAATCTGTTTTAGTTTAAATATACATGGTATGAAATGGGGAAAGAGAGGAGGGAGAACGTGTGTGAGGAAGAAACAGCTGTTGGAAAGAATGGTTAGCAACATTTTAGTTGACAAAGGAACAAGAGGGGACAAATGCAGTTTATGAGTGACATGTCACAATGACAGTGATAACCCAGAATCAGTGTGTCAGTTTTCTGTAACTTGAATGTCTGAAGAAAAAGATGAAGAATCTGGTTGTTCTTGGGAAAGGGACAAGGACTTTTGGCCTTTTTTCCTTTTCTTGAGACATGTTTATGAATTTTCAAAAGAAGGCTCAAAAACGACTGATATATTTATCAGATACTTCCAGTCAATTCCAGCTTTTATTGAGATATTGCACAAAGGAAATGTTTTCATTTCAAGATTTGAACATTGCTCATGCATGATTGAAATATGTATTGTCGACTGATAAAATGTTTGATGATTTTATATACATTTCTCTTTTTGGCAGTTGCATCTCAACTGCATTTTTTGGCAATTAGATTTCCTTGAATGAGAAATGCTATTTTCCAGTTGCCGTAGGTGGTTGTTTGGGTTTTGTTACGTTGTCGTTTTTGGTAACTTGCGACTCAGTTTTTTTAAACTGTTCTGGCTGTGCAAGGCAGATAGACAGGAGTAAGATGTGCCTGTAAAATTGTTTATTGTTAGGTAGGTAGGTATACAAGTTTGAATATGACAGTGTGTATATGACATATGATACTTTTCTGTGATGTGTGGGTAAGGCTACCCTGATATCATTCAGGTCTCACAACAGTCACATTTGTTCTGGCATTGCACCTTCAAAACCAGAAGTCCTCTGCTTCTAAAGTTCGTTTGTTCTGTCATCATCTGTAGTAGTCAGTGCATATTTCTTACAGTTTAACTCATTTCATTATCAGGGAAAACATTTCCATTTATCTCAAATTTTTGATTCTCTTGATTATGGATCACTCCTTTCAAAACTACAATATTGACATAGGAAATTAGAATTACACCTCTCAAGAATGGATTTTTTTTTCCCCTTATGAGAGATAAAAAATATTGGTCAAGCTGTACATGTTGGTTACCTCCCATGTATATCGCTTGGTGTTTCTTGTAAAACTTTGAGTTTGTTTTAGCAGATTTTATGCTGGTTGTGGTCCAAAGAGAGAAATGTCAAAACTGCTTGAACTTGTGCACTATTTTGTTGTTGTTATTAGCTTGGATCAAGATTGGTACCAAAGTGAAAATGTAGTAGTCAGTGCATATTTTTTTTACAATTTAACTCATTTCATTATCAGGGAAAACATTTCCATTTATCTCAAATCTCATAAATTTATAACTGAGGATTTCAGTTGTGTGGATTGATCTGCTCTCTGGATCAATTTGTTCATGCTTGTCTTTGATTGTAGTCCACATTTTTTGTGAAAATGACGTTTTGATCTTTTATTTGCGAATGTGTACAACTAAGTGATTTGTGATGTGTGTGTGTGTGTGTGTGTGTGTGTGTGTGTGTGTGTGTGTGTAAGCAAGTGTGTGTGTGTGTGTTTAGTATAAAGTGAGAAAGCTGAAGGGTGAATTTGGGGTGTTTTTTTTTAGATATGCATTTTTCAAAAAAATTGTTTCTGGTTCTATTTGTTTTTGGCAAACCTTCCTCAAGAAGGTGCATGTATGTATGAAAGAGTGGCAATAATATTCTTTTAAAACATGTGCTAATGATACTTAGCATAATATGCAACTTTTTTTTTTATTTCTCACCGTGTATGCCAGTAATATTCTAAAAATATTATGCAAGGTTTTTCAGGTTAAAGAATTTGTGTGTGTGCATACGTGTGTGTGTGTGTGTGTGTGTGTGTGTGCATGCATGTGTGTACACATATAAAAGAGGAATGTGTATATGCATTTATGCAAGCTGTTGCTGAAAGGAGTCTTGATATGCATGTGCTATGTATTGTTTGCCTTTATATTTACCAGTAGACTTGGTAATTGAGAAGGTAGATAAGATGGCCTGATTGTGAGATAGCAAAAATGAACATCTTCATTTTATTTCAATGTGCTTTTGTTTTTCTTTACTTGTCTGTGTGTGAGTGTAATTATATTGTGTTCCAGTGGCCCTTGTGTTGAACCAATGTTTAGTGTTATTGGCATTTAGAAGCTTTTGCAGAAGACCTAAAATCTCATCATCATTATAGGAAAATCTAGTTGGAGTTGTATGATAGTCAACAGGTTTTATTAAAAAAAAAAAAAAGTTTTAGTTTAAATGGTCCAAACTGATTTGGCCCTGTGGAGGTGATGGGGGCTCTTTCAGTATAAATAACATCCCCACCTTCTGGAATTTGTGTGCTAGAAGTTTCCACTTTTCTATGATCATCTTTGTTTATGTCTTTTTTCTGATCTTTCTACCCTCTCTCATGCTCGTTTTCTGCCTTCACAGTCCATTTTAAGTGCCTTTTTTTCCCAAGCAAATCTTACAGATATTTTCTTTTTATAATTATATATTTTTAATTTTTTATTTTATACCACTTTATGTCACAGCAGATTTCTCTGCATGAAATTCAGGCTACTCTCCGCGGGGAGAATGCATCGCCACAAGTGCAGCGCCTACCCATTTTTTTTCCCTTTTCCTGTCTGCAACTGTATTTGTTTCCATATCAGAGTGGCTTTTTTCTACAGAATTTTGCCTGGGACAACCCTCTTGTTGCCATGGGTTCTTTTACGTGAGCCAATTGAAGATGTGTAACACACGGGACTTCAGTTTATTGTATCATCTGAAAGACTGCCCGGACCACCACTCATGGTCTAATGGGTGAGGGAAAAGTTTTGGGCCCAAACGAGATTCAAACCACCGCACAATTTGACCTGGAATTTTTGCTTTCTAGACAAGTGTGTTTCCTTCTAGACCATCGATCCATGATATGGATTTTATATTATTATATCCATGATATGGATTTATATGACATTTTCCCAGTACTGTTTAAATCTGGTGACCAGGTAGTGATATTGTAAAAACTGGGATGGGCACAGGATGTCCATTCTGCAGTTGTATTTGCCCACATGGCGTTATATATATATATTTTTTATTATTGAGGTGTTCATTAACCTTTTCCATGCTTTTTTTTTTTAATGACAATGGGGATGATAGCCGATATGCAGGCTCGTTTTATTGACTTTAAGAAATAGTAAAGCATTTTGCATTTGAATAATTTTTTTCAGATTAAGAGTGTTAGATATTTGAAGGGATCAGTTGGTGTTGATTTTTTATTTGAGATGAAAGTTATTGATTGGGGTTGCTGAAACAGGAGCTAGGTGATACCTCTAATATGGCCTTTTTGATTGATAGGGATTCTGGCTGTGAACAACATGAAATCAAATAAACTCATTTGAAATAAGTTACAAGAACAGCAAGATATTTTTTGTAAGACTGGTAGTTTTTGTCGTTCTTTCCAGATGTTTGCCAATATGTTTGTGGACCATTTTGCTGTATGCAAACTTTCATACACGGTGACATGTTTAACAAGTTTTACCATTTCAACACTATCTTTTGTAACAAATGTTTTGATGTTTTTACAACCTTATATTTTTTTTAGACATTTGCTTTAAATGATAATAAAGCAAGAAAAATATCCACTATTCTTATGTGTTATGTTAAAGCAAGTAAAAAAGACTATCTGTTGTATGAATGGCATACACTCTACCCCCATGCTATGGGGATGCAGGGAGCTCTTTCAATTCAGAATCAATAGCATTCCCACTTTCTGGACATTCTCTGCTAGAATTTTCCCCTTTTCTATCACTCCCTCTGATTCTGCCTTTTCCCTTACCCCTCTATCTCTCTCTCTCTTATTTTCTGCCTACTGATCCATTCTCCTGCCTTTTTAAAAATTAAATCTGAAAATATTTTTTATGAACTTCTTAATGAGCTGCCCTGAAGTGGGAACGTGTCGGCCTAGGCCAGCGGCAGACCTGTTGTGTTGCAGAGTGACAAGCACAGGAGAAGTACAGACCAGGCACTACACATTCCATCCAATATGGCCATGCATTCACTGAACTCGCAAACAAAACGTTTTAGCAAAGCATTTATTGAACTGTAAAAATAATGAACCAGAAACTGTATAACATAGACACATTGGTAAATACAGCCATGAAAAGCACTAAGTAAAATGCCAGGATGTTTTCTGAGGGGAGTGGAGGGAGGGTGGTGGTGGTTACTGCTCTAGTTTCAGTCTGAATTCCCTGTATACTGCAATGATTCACTGTTGCCAGTGAACTCTTCAGCTGATCACTTTTTTAAGAAAGAAAAATGTAGCTTGGTATTTTTGGTGTGTTTGGTTCCACGGGATGGAGTGTGAGCTCCAAGGTTCAGCTAGCAATGGGGAGATTTTGCATCGGCGACATTTACCAACAATGGAGGTAGCCGCATTCAAATTTCGAGGATGATGTCTGAACATGGTACCAGTGTGCATGCATTTTTAATTTTGAAAATGGCATCCACTCCTGCTTGGCATAAAATGCCTACTCCTCCAAATTGCAGAACAGGTTTTAACATATGCACAAGGTATGCTGGGTGTGTTTGCACTCAGGACATCAGTATAAAGTCTCATTCAAGGAAATGGGAATTCGTATTGATGTTAACTCCAGGCATAAGGACAGTCGATCATGAGCTCAGTGCTCCACTCCTTAGGCTGTCCTGCCCTTGCTAGTGAGGACTTGTTTCACTTTGTGATATGTTCATTGGCTGTCAGTGAAGCTGTCTTGTACTCTCAGACTTGATCAAACCAATGTTTCTGTAATAAAGTCTGATGATACAGGCAAAAGACTGAAACTAGTTTATCAACACAACACCATTAAAACTGGTCTGTTTAAAAGTTAAGTGATCTTAGGACACTGAATATAGCTGTACTGAATGTTGATAGAAACAACACACAACACACACACACAACACACACACACACACAACAACACATTCGCTCTATAAACTTTTTCTCGACCTATTTTACTCACACTTAATAAACTGAAGCATGTACACTGGCACTGAATCGAGCAAGTTTGTGCTTAACTGCATCAAGTTTTTTCCCATCTTTTAACACAGCAGTTTTTATTTCAATACAATTTTGTCTGCTTGTCTGCTGTGAGATAGTGCTTCTGAAATGGGGAAAAATGGCTTTTTAATGCAGCAACAGCTTTTTTGTCACCACTATATATATACAAAACCAGTTGGCTACAATGAATAAATCTTTGGAAAGAAAAACTGGAGAAAATTTAATTCAACATAAACAGAATCAGTAACATAGTAATGAACATGCAATTTGGGAAACTAAATCATGTGACAACATTACCATAAAAAAGGTAAAAGGCCAGCATGTTGAGGGCGGCATCCATCTCCTCCCCTCGCTGCTTTACCTTCCTTGGCCCTAAAGAGGGCAGGTATCCATTTACAGCTGGGTGAACTGAGGGACTGTACTTAAGCCAAGGCACGCAAACGGTCACTAATCCAACTGGTAACCATTGCTTGACGCTGCTTGACTGGGGAAAAGCGAGCGCTCTGACCACTGAGCTATCCCGCCCTTACCATATGAAACTATGTTCTGAATCAGTGCAAGGAACAAGGAATGTTGCATCAACTTGAAGACACGCTGAAAACAAAGCAAAAACAAAAAAAGAAATCCACAAGAACTCGTCAAGTAATTTGGTTTGGTTACAAAGGAAAACACACCACTCTCCTCCAGTCAGTCGTCAAAACCAAACCCATAGACTTTGTCATCGTCAAACCAGGCCATTCGCTCTTTGGCCTCCTCCTGCTTCTTCATTTTGTTCCTCTCCTTTGGGGAGGTGCGGAAAAAGCGGGAGGTCCTCATGGGCGGGTGCTGCATGCTGGGCGTCTTGCAGAACTCCTTCTCCTTCACCTGGCAGACACACGGGAACAAGGTAAAGGTAAAGGTGTCCCATAACCTAGGTCGTTCGTAGGGGAGCGAGGCGTCAGAGACCTCAGCTTCTCCAGGGGCCAGCATATTGAGGGCGGCGCCCATCTACTCACCCTCGCTGCTTTACCTTCCCTGACCCTAAAGAGGGCAGGCACCCATTTACAAGCTGGGTGAACTAGGGGACTGTACTGAAGCCAAGGCGCGCAAACGGTCACCCATCCACTTAGTAACCACGCTCGACGCTGCTTAACCTTGGCTGGGGAAAGCGAGCGCTCTGACCACTGAGCTATCCCGCCCCTCACTGTGTATAGTATCTAGAATAAAAACCACAGATCATAATAATGCCATTGTTTTGATCGGCTAGGAAAGAAAAAAGTCAAACCTGAAAGGGATGACAGGAGGGAGAAGTCAGAAACAAAGAAAACAAAGGACATGAGGAAATCTCAGTATTCTCATATTTCACAAGAGAGTGGGGATGTTTAAACCGAATATATTAGCATCTGGTGGAGGTAGCATCGACCACAATCTTCCTTCACTGACCTGGACAGGCTCTGGGAAGCTGCTCTGTGCAGTTCTGACGTTCTGCTTCAGCTTGGTTTTCTTTCCCAGGGCCTCCAGCCTGGAGCCCCTGCTGGGGGTGAGGACCACAGGCGTGGACACCACTGACCGGTTCTTGTGCGGAGAGTGCCGCAAACGTAGCGGTGTCCGGGGGCCAGGCTTGGACTGTGTCATCGCCTGATCCTGGTGATACAGTACAGACTTTAGGTGAAGGGCATAGCCACAGAAAAAGCTAGTGAACATGAAGGCCTACTCGTATCATAGGATCTATAGAAAGAATCAGTTACGCAATACATGTTCCACAACATCACACTGGCAACTACTACATATATGTATCATCATAGGCAAGTTTTTTTTCTACTATGCATGGATAAATAGATGTTTATTTTCACCACTCTAAAACTTCGAAAAAATCCCTCTAGACGATCGGACAAACAACGAAAATAAAATAAACCCAAACCCTTCCGAAACTGATCAGTTACCAACCCACCCACCTCTATTTCCAGGTCCACAGAGGAGTCAGAATCGGTGTTGCTCCTTTCTGAATTGTCGATGGAGGGCGAGATGAAGGCCACTTTCCGTCGCTTGCTGACGGAGCCTGTCTGCCGCAGAATGCTGCGCTGCTGAGGCTCCATGGGCTGACCCTGCACCTGGGCCACCGGGGTGGTGGGCGCTGTCGCCACTGACGCCGCTGTCTGCGTCTCCTGTCACACCAGTTATTTATTTATTTATTTATTTACTTATTCGTTTATTTATTTATTTATTCTTTTATATCGAGGATAATGGCATAAGCATTCGTGTGCTTTTTTTTACATCCAATCCCCGTGTGTGTGCAGCTTTGTAAATGCCATCTGTTCCCACTGTCACACAATGGCCTACTCTTACGAAAAGCGGAACAGGGTTTAACGTGTACACAAGATGTTCTGCGTGCGTTCGCACACGGGGCCTCGGTTTACAGTCTCATCCAAAAACTTTTGGGGAGAGTGGAGTCGGCACTGATGTTAACTCCAGGAGAAAAATCTCGTCGAACGGGAATCGAACACGGGTCGCCAAATTGCGAGCGCAATGTTCTGACCACTAGGCTATCCCGTCCCCCAAGGAGCATCGCAGGCTGTCAGGTGTTGTTTCACATACAATATACACAGCTCTTTCTGGGAGGTTGAATACTACAAACACTTACTGCTGCTTCTTATTTTTGCATGATTTGTTGTTGCTGCTTTAAAAAAATAACCATATTGCATTATTAATACCAGTCCTATAAATCATGGGGACGGGATAGCTCAGTGGTCAGAGCAATCACTTTCCCCCAGCCAATGTTAAGCAGCATCGAGTGCGGTTACCAAGTGGATGGGTGACCGTTTGCGCGCCTTGGCTTCAGTACAGTCCCCCTGTTCACCCAGCTGTAAATGGGTACCTGCTCTCTTTAGGGTCAGGGAAGGTAAAGCAGCGAGGGAGAGGAGATGGGCGCCGCCTTCAACATGCTGGCCCCTAGAGAAGCTGAGGTCTCTGACGCCTCGCTCCCCTACGACCACATAGGTTATGCGACACCTTTGCCTGTTTTCCCCTTTACCTATAAATCATAAAAAAGATCCTGCCAAACTCACCACAACAGAGGGCATCTACCTTGACTGTCCAGTGCATCACATTTTAAATTGCTTGTTCATGTATGACATGACTTGTCCCTTTACTCCTGGAGTGGATGCTGGGCACTGCACTGACTTCTTCAGGCAGGGTGTCGTGGGCAAGTTGAACCTGATGGAGCCCATCCCTGTCCAGGTAACAGGATGCATGCTGGGTAAGCTTGAGTCATCTTTCCCATAGATACTGCTGGCCTGGTCTTCTTCTATGAAAATCGAATGAAGGGATGTGTGTGCACAAAATTCGCTACATGGATTTGCAGATGGAAACGTAGTTTATAGCCTCAACTGATATGGAAAGACTTCCAACATCTTAATAGCTTCAACTATCTCATCAATATAGTCTCTCTGCTTACCATAAAAAGGGGAGTGGTACACAATTACTGCATTATATATATATATATATATATATATATATATATATATATATATATATATATATATATATATATATATATATATATAAAAGCAAGATCTGGAAGAGCAAAGACATCAGTTTCCACACCAAGATGAAAATCTTCAAGTCCCTAATTATATCCATACTGCTCTACGGTTGTGAAAGTTGGACTCTGACAGCTGAAACCACCAAGAGAATTCAAGCATTCGAAACAAAATGCTTCAGACGTCTCCTTGGGATCTCGTAGAGGGATCACAAGACCAACGACTTTGTGCGGGGCCAAGTTACACAGCTGGCAGGCCCCCAGGAACCCCTCATGTCAATACTAAAAAGAAGGAAGATGTCTTGGTTTGGGCACGTCACCCGACACAACACGCTGCCCAAAACGGTTCTGCAAGGAACCTTGGAAGGGGAAAGACGCAGAGGAAGGCAACCCAAGAACTGGATGGACAACATCAAGGAGTGGACCGGGATGGACAGCGCAACGCTGATCCGCAGGGCAGAGGACCGGCCTGGATGGAGAACAACGTCATCAACATCCTCATGTCTCCTCTACGACCAATCGGTCAGGAGAATGAGGTGAGGTGAGGTGAGGTGAGGTGAGGTGAGGTGAGGTGAGGTGAGGTGAGGTGAGGTGAGGTGAGGTGAGGTGAGGTGAGGTGAGGTGATATATATATATATATATATATATATATATATATATATATATATATATATATATATATATATATATATTTGTAATTCTAAATGTTTGTTTCGTTGTGTTGGTGTTTTTTTCTGTTTTTTTGTTGTTGTTTTGTTGCACACGTTCAGTGCTTCACTGTGTGAGGCAGAGAAGTACATACCACTTCCATGTTGTGAGTGAAGAGAGAGGCAGACTGCATCATCTCTGGCTGGCACTGTTTCTGTTCCTCCAGCAGTTTTGCCTGCAACCAACACCACCAACCACTGTCTTTGCTTTCTTTTCTTTTCTTCTGCAGGCTGTATTCGTAAACAGAACACAACACATACCACCAACCAGTTTTATCTCACAACCAGTAAACAGAAACACAACACATACCACCAACCAGTTTTATCTCACAACCAGTAAACAGAACACAACACATACCACCAACCAGTTTTACCTCACAACCAGTAAACAGAACACAACACATACCACCAACCAGTTTTATCTCACAACCAGTAAACAGAACACAACACATACCACCAACATTTTACCTCACAACCAGTAAACAGTACACAACACATACCACCAACCAGTTTTTATCTCACAACCAGTAAACAGAACCAACACATACCACCAACCATTTTACCTCACAACAGTAAACAGTACACAACATACCACCAACCAGTTTATCTCACAACCAGTAAACAGAACACAACACATACCACCAACCAGTTTTACCTCACAACCAGTAAACAGAACACAACACATACCACCAACAGTTTTACCTCACAACCAGTAACAGAACACAACACATACCACCAACCAGTTTTACCTCACACCAGTAAACAGAACACAACACATACCACCAACCAGTTTTACCTCAAAACCCAGTAAACAGAACACAACACATACACCAACCAGTTTTATCTCACAACAAGTCTTAACGAAGTAAACACAACAAACACATCTACGGACTTTCCTCGGCGAACAGTTTAAGTGGAGAAAACACCGCAACCTACGGATCATTACATGGGAAGGAGCTAGCGATAAAATGGAACAGGCTTGTGTTTGTGTACACACAGCTATTTCCCACAACTTTGTTCAAACTGATAGAAGTTGATTAAAACGTTGAATATAACCTTGAACATACAAATCTACATTACACTAATTAAAAATAACCAAACAGAAGAAATCAACACTTTCTTACAACCAGTACTCAAAAACAGAAAGAACCCAAAATTCGGATCACCGACCTAGCCTGTACCACAGTCACAAACAGGAGGCACTTGTTCCTTGAATTTCAAAGTGAAGCACATTGATCTTTATTTGTTGTGAACCCAACACAGTCTGACCTGTTTGTGAGCTGCTCCTGAAGGCTCTCAATCTCAGCAGCTTTCCTTTGTTCCAGCTCCTCCTGGTTTAATTAAGAACAAAATCAGCAATACCATTAGATGTGTTCACAATGACCAGTGCAGGCTGTATGTCTAGCCAGTATTGACATTAATGTATAACCGGAGGCCCAGTAGCCTAGTGGTTAGAGCGTTGGGCTCGTGATCTATGGCCCATGATCGAGCCATCACTGAGTCAGCATCAGTATTAACTCCACTATCCCCGAAAGTCCTTCACCTGAGACTATAAACCGAGGACCCCTGTGCGAATGCAGGGTCTCTAAAATCGGAAAGCTCAGCTGGGACGTTAATTTAATCACAACAACAAGAACAACTGCAGATGCAGGCAGAGCATCTTGCCCACACGTTAAAAACCTGCTGGGCCTTTCGGAAGAGTAGGCCATTTCGCACCGCAGGAACGGAAGACACAATATTTTAAAATACTTGCACACAGCTATCATGTTTGTGCGCCATCCCTGGTGTGTAAACACGGTTGCATACGCAAAGTCTCACCATTAGAAAACCTCGGAGCTTTAGCCGAAGAACGAAAAAAAAACTAACAATTTGACCAAGGTTCTCGATCACATTACTACTGAGAAGGCCATCCTTAAGCACTGATAACAAAGTGGTAAAAAAGAGGAATAAAGATGATGTAGTTTCATACTTATCAGACCATGGAACAACCTTTGTCAGTAAAGTACTATTTGCATAACTTAAGCATTGTGGGCTGCCTGACTATACCAGTGTAAACTACAAGAAGAAAAAAACCCAACTTAAATTACAAAGGATGTGGTCATTTTCATCAGCTATCACATGCTGCATCCATCTCTGAATCTTATCATCATCACACAGTACTGTGTGTGTGTGTGTGTGTGTGTGTGTGTGTGTGTGTGTGTGTGTGTGTGTGTGTGTGTGTGTGTGTGTATACGTACGTACGTGCGGCGTGGTGTGCGTGCGTGCGCTGGGTTTACGAAGCATGTGCCTTTTGCAATATATTTGTGTCTATGAGATTATTATCTCCATTATGTGTCTGCATGTACATGAGAATGTAAGCATGTATGTTTTGGCAGGTAAAAAACAATGTACATGCCTGAATGTAAGCATGTATGTCTTGCAGGTAAAAACACAATGTACATAGCCTATGGCTGAGTTGTCAAAGTGAAGTCAGTAAAAACTACAATGTTCATAGGCCATGAATGTAAGCATGTATGTGTAGAGACTTGGCAGGTAAAAAAAACAACACATGCACATGGCCTTTATGTAAAGTAGGAAGTATTACATGTAAACGTGTTACATTTGAGTCCTCAGCGTCACCAGTTGTTAGCAGGCGTTCGATTCTCCTTCAGTTCCTTTGTGCTGTCCTTTCTCCTGTCACACACCACAGCATCATGATGATGCAGGGCTGATTCCCGCTTCTCTGTGTTGTGTGTGTGTCTGTGTCTGTCTGTATGTGGATGGTGTTGTTGTGTGTGTGTGTGTGTGTGTGTGTGTGTGTGTGTGTGTTTTGTAGTTGTTATGTGTGTGTGTGTGTGCTTGTACGTGTTTGTATTTTTCCACTATTTTGTTAACATTTGTATACTTTTTATACAAGTTACTTTGAAACTTTTTTATGTTGCTTTATTTCCGATTCTTAGGACTCATGCAATTGTCTTATCGTATGGTAACAACCGTTGGTTTTTATGTTAACAATTCTTCAAAGTTATTTCAGATTCAAAATAAAACAAAACAAAACAAAAAAAACAAAGCAAAACAAAACAAAACAAACTCTCTCTCTCTCTCTCTCATCTCTCTCTCTCTCTCTCTCTCTCTCTCTCTCTCTCTTATATATATATATATATATACGTGTGTGTGTGTGTGTGCGTGCGTGCGTGCGTGCTTGCGTGCGTATGTATACATGTATGTGACACACTGAGATAACACTACATCAATGTACCCCAACCGAAGCGACATCAAGCAGAGTGATCCAGACCTGGGTGACAGCAGTAGCTGAGCGTTGTGGTGTTGGAGGTCCTGGATGGCCTTGTCCTTCAGCATCAGCAGCTTCTGGTGGTCGCTGGTGTACTTCTCCAGGGTGGCCGTCATCTCGATGATCTGACGCTCACACTGCATCGCTGCTCTCCGCCTTCTCCTTCACCGCCTGAGCCAGGTTCGCTGCAGCTGATCCACCTGGAAAGAGTGATGATGATACAGTCATCACGTCGTTTGAAGTAGGAATGATGACACCTGGCCAACCAACACCCAAAGATCATGCAGAAGTAAGCATATTATAGTGTTGTAGTTGTGGTCACGTCAGTTTAAGAGGGAAAGTGATGGTGTGGTCACGTCATGACTGATTTGACTTGGGTGCAGCTACCTGCTGTTGTGATTTTCCGTCTCCAGCTCCAAAATGTCAATCTGATTTATTAAAAAGGTAAAACTAATGGTTAATACCTGAAATATCTGAGTGGGTGCAGCCTACCTGCTGTGCATGCTGCTGTGATTTTTCCGTCTCCAGCTCCAAATGTCATTCATTATAGAAAGGTAAAACTAATGGTATACCTGACTGTCTGTGTTGGGTGCAGCCTACCTGCTGAGCAGCTGCGGATTTTCCGTCTCCAGCTCTCCAATGTCATCTAACAGACTTACAAGGGTAATAATGTTAATACCTGAGCGATCAGTCTTGGTTCATCCTACCTGCTGTGATGTGCGTGATTTTTCGTCTCCAGCTCGAGTGTGCTGCAGGGAGGCAGATCTTGTCGCTTCTCTGCTTGCTCTCTCTGGCCACGCTCCTCTTCGTATCACCTGCTCCTCTCCTCCGGGCTCTCTCCAGCCGTCACCTGCCGCGACCGCCCTCACTGTACAGCAATGGAGAGGGGACAGTGGTCTTATGTGTGATGTCCATGATAGTAGAAAATATATACATTTTTGTCTTGTCTTCACTACCCTCCACTTACTTCTCTCTCTCTCTGTTTCTCTCTCTGTTCTCTCTCTCTGCCTGTCATTCTGTCTGTCTTCTGTCTTTTGTCTCTTCCTCTCTCTATCTCCTTTGTTGTAGAAAACAATAGTCATTTCCATGATCATCAAACCTTTCATAAGAATTTAATTCTTTCATCATCAGCTGATGGAAAGTCAGTATAGTGTTTACAATCCTTCAACAGGCCGATTCCCAAAACATGATCACAAAAGCTGAGGGTGTTCTAATAATACAACAAAGAACTAAACACAAATGATGTCCACAATATCACATTTTTCATGAAGCCCTTTACAGCAGACAGCTTAAAAAAGAAATCAGCCCCCAGAGGTTACCTCTTTTTCCAGATCCTTGACGGCCTTGTTTTTGGCCTTGATGTCGCCGGTGACGTCTTTGAGCTGCTGCTCCAGGTGTTGCCGGCTTTCTCCACACTGCTCTGCCGCTCCTGCTCACACCACACTGACCCTGTGGTGAAGACCACTAATTATTCCACCATCAATGTGCACACGCACACTTCAATCCAACAGCTATATCACCACACCCTGCCTTCTTTTACATCTAGGTGTCATGTAAAACAATTGTCGATCATATTCACTAACACATCCTTTCTTTATAGCCATGTGTGCAAGTTTTTCCACAGTTCCTATTGGAAAGACTTAGATCTACTAGTCAGACCTTTGATACGTACTGCCTTCCAAAATAAGACCTACTAGTACATTGATTAAAGAAAGTGCAACTTGTCTGGTAATGGTTTATATTTTTAAAAAATATATCTATATCTTTTATATATATATCTGTATAATATATCTATATCTGTATCTATCTTTATATATATATATATATATATATATATATATATATATATATATATATATATCAAAGACTGCTACTGACATGGAGTAAGTAACTGTTGCCTCAGATCAGAGAGGTGGGAACAACACATTAGACTGGTCACTCAATACCACCACTCTTTATCCTGACTTGTCCCACAGACCTGCATCGCTCCAGTTGACTGTAACCATTCAGACGATGACTGCTGACTAGAATTAGACTACCACCCTAGCTTCAGTGTGATGGAAACACAGGACAGTTATCCACACTACCTTTGTTTCTTTCTCTTGCTGCAGAAGCTGGGTTTGGTTCTCAAGGTCAGCAAGTCCTGGCCTGGAGAGAATCTTTCTCCTCCCTAGGGGCAGGCAAGGAAAAACTGGGCATTTTACATCAGCACACTGATTCCAGGCGCAAACAATCTTCTGTGACAACAGAACTCCATGACATACACAAAACAAAACCACGGCTAAAACAAAACTGGTCAAAGCTGTGTCAGACTACAGCACACAGGCTGAGACTGTGGCGTGGAGGAGAAGCAGTCCTGAACACAGCTGTCAGTTTCCCCCACTTTCAGCTCCCTCCTCAGCTGCTAATTAATCCACCCCAGCCCAGCCCAGATGGGGCCAGCTGGTGCTAATTATAGCAGGAACTGACCACACATGAATTAGGTAAAAGGAAGGAGCGCGCTAAATTTAGCACTCTTGACTGAGTGATGTTAGATTTGTTCACTTTGAAAAATGTATGGACATCTGGTTGTGTATGGTTCATCTTCACTACAGGACTTGCGCAGGGTAACTCCTGCATCAAGACATTGATAGTTCATATTCTAGTTATTCTGTTTTGTCACAGCTCCCATGAGTGCCTTCAATTCATAACACTTTGACAGGGAAACAAATACACATGCAGGCAGAAAAAGAAAAGAAATAATGAGTGGCGCTGCTCTTGTGGCGAAGCGTTCTCCCTGGGGGAGAGCAGCCTGAATTTCACGCAGAGAAATCTGCAGTGACTTTAACTAGCATACAAGTATTCATGTAAGGTGTGCCAATGTAAGAAATCACATGATTTGAACAATGAAGCTTACGGGAACTACTTGTGTCACCACAACAGTCATTCTGTCTCAACAGTTTACCTATCTATCACCCGCTAGACAGCCACCTTCAACGTCACTCAGCTGCTACCTGTACACACTCAGTTAGTTGCTCCTGTTTACCTGTTCCCATTGAGCTGGTCAGTAAGATCAGAAATGTGGTTTTTAGCTCCCTCATGTTCTTCCAACAACTCCTGTAAAACACGTTCACACACACACACACACACACACACACACACACACACACACACACACACACACACACACACACACACACACACACACACACACACACACGCAGAAACGGTAAGTTTCACCGTGGTTTTTAATTTAAAATGATTGTTTTCACACTGGCATCATCAATTTCACTTTTGCTAAATGTGCTTTGGGAAACATTTTTCAGAATGTGAAAGATGTGTACACTGTGCACTCCTTGTTTGTCCCAGGCAGGCAGGGGCCAGTGTTCCTTCTTTCTGTCGTCATATCAGAGGACTGATCCAACTTAAGAACTGGCTGCATCAACCAACCACCACCACAACCAAGCAGCCCTCTCTCTTGCAACTCTTTCTCCTGTCTACTATCTGTTGTGTAGAGAGGGTGGGGGTGGCAGTGAAGATACTAGCTTGTAAAGTAATGTAGATGCAAATAACATGTCAACTCTAAAAATTCAGCACTTTCAATAAGGTCTTCACCCAAAACAGTTTTACACCAAAGGGCTCCGGTCAGGGACTTTTATCTGGAAAGAATTAACGTACACATTACAAATAGTAAGAGCAACGAAAACGTTATATCATGAAAGAATCTTCAAATCAATCCTAAAACTGATTGCAGATTAAATCTGCTTTTCCCTAGTAAAGATTTAATTTTTCATTCCCTTTCTCTTCTTATTTTGGAAGAAAATGCAGCCCTTTGCTCGTACGTACGTAACCTTACTGACCAGAATTTCCTGTGTTGAGATATTAAAGCATTTGGAATTGGAGCTGGGAACAGCACTTGCCTTGAACTCTGCCCTGGTTTGGTCCAGCTGTCTTGTGGTGGAGACCTTTTCCTCATCCTTCACCGACAGCTGGCCCTGGCAGTGTACCAGTTCTGCCTGCAGCTGCTCCATCCTGGTTCTGGAAACAAACCATCTTGGGTCAACTTTATACCAGTTTCCACTTCTGTCAGTAATGCACACAGCTAAACAAGGGATTGGCAAGGAGCTTTGTGAGAGATGATAACGCATTTGTCTAATACTACACTCAGAGATGTTTATCATCTTCTGTACCCATGAATATCAGAATTCAAAGAATCAGAAACACAAGCACTGTTTTTGTCTGTCTCTTTCAGCGACCTATATAAAGATATCAAGAGCTTCTTTTCTTTGTTGCTCTGCGATAGCCTTTATAGTTGAAGGGGGAAAACATAACTTGTTACATAGTCCTTAATACTAATAGTCTTAGGAGAAAACAAACGAACAAAAAAAAACCCGTGTCTGATCATGACACGATACCTTGACATTTTTAATTGTTTTCTTCTGTTGAGTGTTAATCTTCAAAAAGCCCGGTGTCAATGCAAAGATTGCTGTTTCAGTGGTCCTTTCCTGGTGTTTGGTTTACTACCACTCTAACAGTCTCTGTCTCCCTCCCCCCAGTAGGAGTGTTGATGTGACTGTGTGGACCTACCTGGTGTCGGACAGGTCATTGTGCAGGTGAGTGATGGTGTCCTGCAGGTGCTGGGTCTGTCTGCTGTCCTCGCTGTGGGCCTGAAGACTCTTCTCCAGCTCCTCCTGTGCATCACCAACCTTCTCTCATCACACCTGGCTTCACTGCAGGCTGTGCTGCCTGTACAGGCTTATCACAGCGTTACATAGTTTTTATACCACTTTACGCTTCTTTACGATTAATAGAAGGTTTTCGTAGGGACCAGTTTTTAATTACAGCTAGGAAATAGACATTCGTGTAGAAATGACAGAAGTTCCTGCAATATCATTGATAATAAAAGGAATATAGTGCTTCGAAACAAGAGAGATTAAAAAAAAAGTGGGCGAATCACTTCATGCAGACATTTAATAATAATAATAATAATAATTATTATAATACATGGAACTTATATAGCGCTATATCTTGTAAAAACAAATCAAAGCGCTTGCATTCGATCTATATATCACACAAGCAATCAATAACAATCTATGGTCCTAGCAAATTCGAGCGTAGTCCCATACGCAAGCGCGCGCACACACACACACACACACACACACACACACACACACACACACACACACACACACACACACACACACACACACACACACACAATTTTCTACTAAACCTAATCTTACGAGTTAAAAATTCTATTGAAAAAATCTTGACGATTCACGCCATGCAAACATTTAAAAATTTTTTTTTTTTAAAACTAAACCTAGCAAATGATATCTGTGTGCCAACAGGACAACAGTGATTATCAAGTTAGTCGAACCCTGTGAGTGTCGATGGTTTTTTTCAGGGCGTGCAGCTCCTGCTGGAGATGTTTCTTCTCCTTCTCCAGGCTGGCGTAGCGAGGGTTGATCTCGTTCACCTGCACCTGCACACCACAACACAGCGGCGATGTCAAATACAGCAGCCTGCATAGAGAGAGATTGTTTCACAGCTATAGAATAGTGTTTCACCTGAACAACCACAACACAGCGGCGATGTCAAATGCAGCAGCCTGCATACAGAGACTGTTTCACTTAGCTCTAGAATAGTGTTTCACCTGCACCTGAACAACCACAACACAGCGTCAAATACAGCAGCCTGCATAGAGAGATTGTTTCACTTAGCTATAGAATAGTGTTTCACCTGCACCTGAACAACCACAACACAGCGGCGATGTCAAATACAGCAGCCTGCATAGAGAGAGATTGTTTCACAGCTATAGAATAGTGTTTCACCTGAACAACCACAACACAGCGGCGATGTCAAATGCAGCAGCCTGCATACAGAGACTGTTTCACTTAGCTCTAGAATAGTGTTTCACCTGCACCTGAACAACCACAACACAGCGTCAAATACAGCAGCCTGCATAGAGAGATTGTTTCACTTAGCTATAGAATAGTGTTTCACCTGCACCTGAACAACCACAACACAGCGGCGATGTCAAATACAGTACAGCAGCCTGCATAGAGAGATTGTTTCACTTAGCTGTAGAATATCCTTTATCTCTCTGACCACTGATGTAACTGTTGTGTTCAACCATGGTCAAAACTGCAGCTGTGATGTTAGTTATCATTAAAGTAAGCGCTTCTCTGCTCTAGATAATCATAAGGAAAGCTGTATAGCGGTTTGGTGTTCATAGTTTCAGTAGGACGACCAGTATCATGACAAGGCAATATCAACTAAGGTAGTTTTAAAAATAGCATGTTATTTTACAGATATTTATGATAAGCAATCGGCAATACTCAACAATTTCAGTACAACATTCACGGAACATGGGAAGAAATGAAGCAACCTGCTATACTAAAAGAGGCCGTAACTTCTCTCCAACAAGATTCGACAGACATTATAGTTGGACATACATCTGAAATAGTAAATCAATGAAATGTCCAACGAACAATCTTATCAGTCTGCTTTTTCACGAAATATTCCATCCAGTCCTGGTTTCTGTAACACTGCGCAGTACAACAACTGTTTGTTCTTAATAATTGCGCTCTTTAGATTTAAAAAAATCTATTTTGATTTTTTTATGTCGAGGATAATGGAATAAGCATCCATGTGCTTTTTTACATCCAGTCCCCGTAATTATGTGTTTTTTTAATTTTGTCATCTGTTCCCACCGGCAGACAATGGCCAACTCTTTCGAATACAGGCATTACACACGGGGTCTAAGTTTATCGTCTCACTGGGAGGGCTTTGCTGGTGTGTACCTACCTGCAGTCGTGAGGACGTCTGTTGCTCCTGCTGCAGGTGTGTCTGCAGACTCTCCACCTCCGCCTCCAGGGAGCTGATCTCCGCCTTGTTCTTGTACTTCTCCGTCTGCAACTCCGTCTGAAAGAGTTTTTTTTTTTAAAAGAAAAGAAGAAATCAAAAACTGATACAGCATCGTGCATCATAATTTCTCTTTTTGAAGACTGTATCAGATTTTTCCCCCGTTCCTCGGCTAGAGCTCTGAGGTTCACCTATAGTAAGATTTTTTTTTTAGTACGCGAACGGCCCCCCCCCCCCCCCCCCCTCCCACCATTTAGGTAGCCGCATTCCGACTTCGGGGATTGTGTCTAAACACGACACCTGTGTGCATATCGTCTTTTTCCTTGAATTTGTCATCTGTACATACCAGCACACAATGGTCTGCTCTTCCGAAAGGCGGGAGGCTATTTAACGTGTGTGCACGATGTTCTGGGTACATTCGCACACGGGGCCTGGGTTTATAGTCTCGTCGAAAGACTCACATTCAGTTCAATATTTTCGTCAAATTGAGAAAAAAAAGGGCTAGGGAATCAAACCTAGGACTTGGTGGTTTACTTGTTAGGCAGGAGAACGTCTTGGCCGTCCTGCCACTTTCCTTGTTAAACAAAACATGAACTAGGGGTCCCGCTGAGATCTATCAGATCTAAAAGACACTTCAAACTGAACAGCCTAATTATGACAGAAAAGGCACACGGAGCCAAGACGGACACACCACGAACCTCAGCAGGATAATTAACCAGTAAAAACAGAGAGAAACTCACCAGTAAAAACAGAGAGAAACTCACCAGTAAAAACAGTGAGAAACTCACCAGTAACAACAGCGAGAAACTCGCCAGTAACAACAGAGTGAAACTCGCCAGTAACAACAGAGAGAAACTCACCAGTAACAACAGAGAGAAACTCGCCAGTAACAACAGAGAGAAACTCACCAGTAACAACAGAGAGAAACTCACCAGTAAAAACAGTGAGAAACTCACCAGTAACAACAGCGAGAAACTCGCCAGTAACAACAGAGAAACTCACCAGTAACAACAATGAGAAACTCACCAGTAACAACAGAGTGAAACTCACCAGTAACAACAGAGAGAAACTCACCAGTAACAACAGCGAGAAACTCGCCAGTAACAACAGAGAGAAACTCACCAGTTACAACAGAGAGAAACTCACCAGTTCCACTTTCAGCTTTTCCAGGCATAGTTCCATTTCAGTTTTTTCCAGCAGCAATACATCTGAAACACCAGTCATTTGCATCCTAGACATCTGAAACACCAGTCATTTGCATCCTAGACATCTGAAACACCAGTCATTTGCATCCTAGACATCTGAAACACCAGTCATTTGCATCCTAGACATCTGAAACACCAGTCATTTGCATCCTAGACATCTGAAACACCAGTCATTTGCATCCTAGACATCTGAAACACCAGTCATTTGCATCCTAGACATCTGAAACACCAGTCATTTGCATCCTAGACATCTGAAACACCAGTCATTTGCACCCTAGACATCTGAAACACCAGTCATTTGCATCCTAGACATCTGAAACACCAGTCATTTGCATCCTAGACATCTGAAACACCAGTCATTTGCATCCTAGACATCTGAAACACCAGTCATTTGCATCCTGCCTCTGAACTCGTCACTTGTTTGTGTAGGCTTTGGAACGAAACCATATCTACTTGATTATTAAGTTGCAGAGTTGATATTTGCGTTCTTAATTGCAGCTAACATAGTCCACTTACAGTGCGAGATTTTTAGGATGGAGAGAGAAAAAGAGAAGACGGGTAGACATGCCCATTCATCCAACACAGTTTTTACCCAAGGGTTTGCAAATATATGAATACTAATACTGACAAACAAACACTAGTCAGTGTGATATATTTTTCTTCCATAAACATGCCGTGGTATTAAAGTGTTCATACCTCTGGAACTTTTAAGGGTTTCGTTGAATGTGAGACTCTCAGTCAGCTGTGCTCTGGCCTCTTTCAACCTGTGAAAAAGTAAGACCCAAAACAAAATGTAGACAAATGCAACAAGCGTCATTTCTATCTTACATACAATATCAACACTTTAACATGAAAACTCTCAACATTCAAAAAAACAAAAAAGAAAAAAAAATCGAGATGTGTATTGATGTTTTGGTTATATAAAAACAAAGTATTACACAGGATATTTTTCCCAAAGTCGGTAAACAGAATAACTAACATTATTAATTTCAACTCCTCAAGCAGGACTGTGTTCCCCATCATTCTGCCGAATCCCTCATCCCAGACGCTCTTACAAGAGCAGAATTACTCCCAAGCCGTTTCTCTCCTCTCTTGACTTTTTCAGATTCCCCATTAGCTCAGTGGTCAGAGTGTTCGCTTTCCCCCAGTCAAGTTGAGCAGCGTCAAGCATGGTTATCAGTTGGTTGGGTGACCATTTGCGCGCCTTGGTTTCAGTACAGTCCCCCAGTTCACCCAGCTGTATATGGGTACCTGCCCTCTTTAGGGTCAGGGAAGGTAAAGCAGCGAGGGAGAGGAGACGGGTGCCGCCCCCAATATGCTGACCCCTAGAGAAGCTGAGGTTTCTGATGCCTCGCTCACCCACGACCAACCAGGTTATGGGACACCTTTACCTTTCTACCTACAGCCCCAAACTAGCCCCTGGGTCAGCCAGAAGAAGCCAGCCAGCTGACTGACCTTTTCTGCTCCTCTGTGAGCTCTGCCTTGAGGAGGTCGATCTCTCTCTGCATGTCGTCCTGGCGCTTGTTGAAGATGGCCACGGAGTTGTTGAGGGCTTCCTGCACGGAGTCCTCCTGACGCTTGGCGCTGTCCGCCCTGTCCCTCTCCTCCACCAGCTCCGTGGCCAGCTGCTCTTTTTCCGTCTGGAAGAAAATCATTGTTGTTATGTAGTGATGTCAACACGGGACGAGATAGCCTAGTGGTCAGAACATTGCGCTCGCAATTTGACGACTCGATTTCGATTCCCGTTCGAGAGGATTTTTCCTCTGGAATTAACATCAGTGCTGACTCCACTCCCCCCAAAAGTCTTTCGGATGAGACTGTAAACCGAGGCCCCGTGTGCGAGCGCACGCAGAACATCTTGCGCACACATTAAATCCTGTTCCGCTTTTCGTAAGAGTAGGCCATCGTGTGCCGGTGGGAACAGATGACAAGATTAACAAAACTACATACACACGGGGACTGGATGTAAAAAAGCATATGAGTCCTTATTCTATTATCCTCGATATAAAAGAATAAATAAATAAATATCACAGTGTGCGTGGACAAGGGATGGATGTGTTTACGAGTATGTATCCACTTATCTGAAAAAAGTTCAAATAAAAAGTTGGCTTCATCTTTGTGCTTCATATTTATATGCAAAACTGCATCTCATAAGTTTTTGACATCTTTTTATATTAAAAAAAAGTGACGAAAACCTGGTTTTAAATAATATTTGTATGCAAAACCGCATCTCACAATAGTTTTTGACATTTTTAAAAAGGAAGAAAAAGGTGACGAAAACCTGGTTTAAAATAACAAAACTGTCTTAACGTGTGTGAAGTTTTATCTGCATTTGGTAATTCACAAAAAACACAACACTGTGTGATTTTTAAGCAAAGTTTCGATTACTAAAATGTGATTTCTAGTTTACCAAATGAAATTCAATTTTTAAGACAATGAATGTATTGTTCCCAAAGCCCCTCAACTTTAAAACCACTGCTGCTTAAAATGCCCGTCAACTAGCAGTTTACATACGAATGAATGGTTTGTACTTGAAAATATATCATCCACAATTGGCTCAGTATTGCTCCTGTCGTGCTCGCTTTAACGTCCCTCTGTACACTAGATACGTTTACTAAAACTACTGTACTGTGTGGGACTTAACAAGTACCTGTTGAAAAACAGGGGTCTTTTTAAAAACAGATGTTAAAAATTCCATTAAAACAGTCAACGAGCAACAACAAATACACATTCATTTTTAGAAAGACGGTAAAAAAAAAAAGAACAAGACAGCAGCAGTATGGGTTGTTGTGTTGTTGTTACCTGCAGAAGTGCACACTCTTTCTTGAAGGTGTCCAGGTGTTGCTGTGTGGTGGTCAGCTCTGTGGACAAGTTGCTCACCTGTTGCTGGGCAGCACCTGTGTGTGGCAAAGAAGCAGCCATGTTATTTTCCTGACCAGTCCACGCACAACTGCTCCTTTTCAGACAGGAGAAAATCATCCAAGTCACTTGATTAAGGAATGGTATCAATGATCAGCTATAGTGCATTTGGAATACAATTTTTAAAAAAACTAAAGCAAAACTTTGCTGCAGACAAACCCTAAAAATTAGATGTGTGCATCTGAAGCACTGAAAATGTTTTTGCTCTAGTATATTTTAGTCAGTGAACGAATAATTGAGTACAGAAAGAAGCAGGCACATCGCATTATTCTCTGTCCCTATGGCACATGGGCAAATAGTAGTTCGCAATTACCAAATAGTGACAACTACTTTTTCTGATCCATTTACATCAGATCAAACCATCACCATCAACCAACAAGGGATTGCCCAATGCAAAGAAAAACCACACGACACAGCAGTTCTTTAAAACAAATTGTCAGCAATCACTAGAACTGATTATCACATCATCGTTAAATGCATTCATATGTGAATCCTAACTAGTGTTCAGAGGGGTGGGGGGAGGAGGGGAGACAGCCTAGTGGTGAGGGCATTGCGATCGTGACCCGACGTCCCGGGATCGGGTCACCACACAGGCACCCGTTTCAGGGAATTTCACCCTGGAGCTAGCTAACATCAGTACTGACTCCACTCCGTCAAAAGTCCTTTGAATGAGACTATAAACTGAGACCTCGTGTGCAAACACACGCAGAACATCTTAAGCACAAGTTAAACACCTGTTCTACGTTTTGGAAGAGTAGGTCATCGAGATGGCTGCGGGGGTGGAGGAAGCTGGTTGCAAAATCTTTAGTGGTGCCCCAATGGTCCACAAGACTTGGAAATAGTGAAGTTTAAGAAGTCCATTGAGTCCTAGTAGGAACGAAAAACAAAATTTAAGAAACGCATGCACACGTGTCGTGTTTAGACACCATCCCCGAAGTCAGACGCAGAATGTGGCTACCATAAAGGGGAGTGAGTAAAAACGGTTGCATACGCAAAATCTCACCATTGGTGAACCTCGGAGCTCTAGCTGAGGAACAACAACCAAAAAATGGCTAGTGTTGACATTGTTCTATGCTTTCGTCCTACCCAGTACATGTTTATGCTGCCTGCCTCCTCTACGTTCACTTTGGCTCCACTATCATTTTCTATACCAACCTATATCCTTATCTGCAGCGTGTAGCTTTTCTTCATTCTTCTGCAGCATAACATGGACCTCTCTTAGAGCTATGTCTTTTTCATCGATCTTGTTCGTTAGCAATTTTATCTGCAACAGAAAAACCAAAGAGTTATCAAACTGAAAGATAAAGCCAACATCCACATATTAACAAACTTTCCCGTCTAATGTTTTCCCATCTCTTCAAATCAAACTAGAATAGGAGATTGTTCTCCGTACTGCGGCAAAGCAAAGTGCTGCCTTTTCCCCACAGCATGTGTTGTTTTATACAGATGACATTTTTCATGAATGTTCTACTTCTTGAAACAAGACCTGTGTACCGAGCATGGCTTCATGTGCACAAAGTATGAGGATTTGCTCGTTCCTGTAATGATATTTCCAGTTTCATTAGTAGACTTAGTCCTACGCCCCCACTCTGCTTCACGTCAGAGTCGTCTATCTGTGTTTTAAAGGTGAGGTGAGAGAGACTCTGAAATCTGTGATCCTGGGATTGCTACCCACACAAGGGCATGTTAGGGTCAGAACTTCAGGAGTTGAAAGATACTCAAGAAACAACGCTTCTATTTTATACCAACGAAGATCTGACTGTCAAAAGTAAAATAAGCATACCGTATCAACATATAACAATATCAATGAGACAACAAAAGCAATAAGAGGCATTTAAAATTGACCCTGGAATACTGCAAATCCAAAACCATATTATACAAGATATATGTTTACAAATGAATTTCGAATGAAAATCAAAACCTTTCTTCAGAACTCAAGTAAATGAGCTTTTTGCTCCTACACATATTCCGGTATCAAAGCCCATACACATCCACATACCCTCCATTGGAGGATATCTACTTCAAGTTCAATGCAGCTGTACACATACAAAAGAAATGTCATCAGCAGACGAAATAGGATGACAGAAAAGACCTTTTCAAAACTTGAATCTTTTTCATACTGACAGTTACTACAGGGCTAGCTACACACTTTAACGAACATTCAAAATGAATTACATCCCCACCCCTCCCACCTTTGGCCTACACAGTCTTTTTCTCCCTCACTACTTCTCATTTAGAATACGAAAAATTGGAACATGCTAACCTGCCTTTTGAATGTAAATCAGCTCCGCTAATGATACGGGAAAATTTAAATAGAAAATGAATGAATGAATGAATGAATGAATGAACGAATAATCTTTATTTTTCAAGGGTGACAGACAAGCATTCACATACTTTTTTCACCCGGCTCTTGCCCTGATTTGGAACTATCAAAACAAAAGCAAACAAAACAAACAAAAACAAAACAAAACAAACGAACAAAACCCAAAACAAAAGAAAAAAAACAACAACCTTATCCTTCACAGAATTCACCACCACGAGCAATAAAAGCTTAACCTATGATATAAAGAAAGGAGATAGATATGTATTCAACCACGGAAACCCCAACTGAATACATTGATAAGTATTTAAACAAAAGAGAAAAATGTGGAGAGAGAGAGAGAGAGAGAGAGAGAGAGAGAGAGAGAGAGAGAGAGAGAGAGAGAGAGAGATTATTTGTGTTTTGTGTCCGCGTTCATGAATAAATGCATGAGTCCGTGACCATGTATACAGTACCATATGTGGTACCATACGTGAGACAGATCAGGAGACAGACAGACAGACAGAGATTCCTGTCAGCAGACCCACCTGGCTATCTGACTCCGCAATTTTGGAGGTCAGCTCTTTTTCCAGATTTTTCTCTCGTTCCTGTTCCTCTTGAACTGGAAATAAAACAAAGACCATTTTCTTCAAAAGGGAATGCTGCACTGATTCAACACACGTCAGGAAAATATCATATGCGTGCTTTAAGAGCGATGTCTGGTTTTTATTTTATTTATTTTTATTATTATATTATTATTATTATTATTATCATTATTATCATTATTATCATTATTATTATTATTATATTATTATATTATTATTATTTACACTGCACCTTTTCTGACAATTTTTTTTTACACGTTTTTAAAACTTATATTTTATGTAATACTTTCAGTTTTCCTCTTCACAGCTGCATTTTGTTAATCTGCCTACACAGCAAAGCACAATAAAAAAAAAAAAAGTCTTTCATAAGGACACTGTTTTCCATGAGATGATTTATTTATAGCCCATTGTGATTTCACGTACATCTTGATTACTTGTCCGATCAAAATAAAATATTTTGAAAAAGATGCTGATCCAAAAGTTTCTATCAAAAGCAAACGCACATATGTGTACACACACCCACACACCCACAGTGTAGTTGACGTCTAATATCACTTACAGTGAAAAGACATAAAAATCAAAAGAACGAACGGTGTGGTTATTGATGATGTTGCTGTTCTTACATAGATGACTTGATGGAAAAAAAGCAAATGAATTATAATACTCAAGTACCATGTGAAAATAAAACTGTGACTTCACCACACACACTACTGTACACCAATCGATGTTGGTTTAAAAAGTCACTACCTTGCTTGATCAGCTCACTGATATCGTGCTTCGTTTCCATCTGGAGTCTCCTGAACTCGGCTGTCATTTCCTGTGCAGTACAATTAGAATATAACAAGGAAAAAGAATGCTTTAAATCTATTAACTACAAGTATGTATTATTTTCTGGTATACAAAATACATAAAAAGGTAATGGCGTCCCATAACCTGTGTGTTCGTTGGGGAGCGAGGCATCACAGCCTCAGTTTCTCTTGGGGCCAGCATATTGAGGGCGGCATCCATCTCCTCTCTCACTGTTTTACCTTCCCTGACCATAAAGCGGGCAGGTACCTATTTACAGCTGGTGGACTGGGGACTGTACTGAAGCCAAGGCGTGCAAATGGTCACCCATCCAATTGGTAACCACGCTCGATGCTGCTTAACCTTAGCTTGGGGGAAAGCGAGAGCTCTGACCACTGAGCTTTCCCGTCCCCCATACACAATATGAACAACAATAAACGACGGTGAAAATAGCTTAACTCCTTTTAAGCTTGATAATACCATAAAAGTGGGGAATGCTTTGATGCAATCATAGCTGAATATAAAATGAATATTAGCTGACTGTGACAAAGGACATCTGATTTAGCGTGAAGAAAAAGACTTTTTAAAACCCATTCACTACTTATTGTTTGGCCCAGGCCAAAAGCTGTGTCAGTTATTGATGTCAGCTAATTGCCAAGGCCTACACTAAAATAATGTTATGTTGTAAAATGTTGTGTTGAGATTGCCTTCAGCCATGAAAACTCTTAACATAACAACTAGCACTCTCATTTAAAGGAGAAAAAAATCCTCTGAGTCGAATATGGCTGCCTACATGGCGAGGCACTTGAAAACAGTCATACGCGCTAAACTTCTCATTCAGTGTGCAATGTCAAATCTCAGTGATTCCCAGGTGGGATGAGAGAGTCAGAGTGCACATTGTGGTTGATCCCCAGAGTGTTAAGCTGGGGAATGTACAACAACAACAAGTACTAAGTATGGGTTTTACTATATCAAGTGTTGTCAAACTTGGTCTCTCTGCCTCGTGAATGCCATAAGACCAGAAAAGAGCTTGTGTGCAAAGTTCTGCTTACGTGCACAATACAATGTAACGAGGAGTGGTCCTGGTAAATTAATTAATACATATGTACATGTTGTGAAAGTTGACCAGTGAGTGAGCCACACTCAAATGAACCAGGACCTTCTGGCACACTACCTGGCTAGTGGCCTTCCTTTTATAAGGCATCTGATGAGCATGTACAGGGTAAGATGCATCTCTCCGAAAGTACTTTGACTGAAAAGCACTTCTGCCAGAGTGGCAGTCACACTCTTATGAGCATGTTTTATGAAATTATCATAGTATAAAACAGCAGAACAAAAACGATGGGTTGTGGACTGGTAAAAAAAAAATGAAATGGACTGGGAAAGTTGAAAACGAAGACAGCTACAAGTAATGAAGAAAAACGGACAGAAACAAAGAGGGTGATAGAAAAAGACATTTCTAGCACAAAAAATTTAACATGGTGAGGATATCAGAATATCCCTTACCGATCCAATTGAGATCACTACATAAAACAACATGAAACACACAAAAAGAAATGAAACTAAATTTTTTTTTTTAAAACACAAAACAGGAAGCACACACCACACCGGCACCACACGCACACACACACACACACACACACACACACACACACTCCCACCATCCTACCTCACAACGCCACCCAAACACACACACACCCACTCACCAATAACACACACACCACACTACACACCAAATACTCTACCTCAAAATGCTGGCATGTCCTTTTCCAAAACTTCAGCTCTGTACGCTCTGTCTCACCTGAATAGATACATCCTTAAACAATTGTTTTAAAATATCTCTTGCTCACATTGAATAGATTTTCAACTTAACAATAACAATGTATCTATAGTTCACCCAGGAATGATAGTCACAGTATGTGTTATCCAGGCTCAAATGATACTTGAATATGCATGTATCATGGTTTCATTTTCAAGATCCAGAGGGAAGGTTGAAAGTGTGGTAGAGGGGGGGGAGGGGTTGGGGCGTAAAAGTGATATATGTAGCGCCGTTAAAAAGTCTACTTTTCCTCATGAAGAGTCATTTTAAATATGTTACTTACATCTGGCTGAAGTATACAGAAAAAAGTTGGGTAGGGTGGGGGGTGGTGCCATTCATTTCAATACCGCCAGTGTTGGATGCTACAGTCAGCAATAACTCCGGTATTTTTCAAATTATGAAGTTTTTCATCTGGGGACCTACTCCCAAAAATAAGCACGATATGTACAAATGTAAATGATAGACAAACCTCTATGTAACTTTTGAACATCAGTTTTTTGAAATCCATTAATCATATACTACGTCAATGCTGCTTTCAGTGACTGTCATGCCACTTGCGTCCATAGAAGTGTTAAACTGTTAAAAAAAAAACAAAAAAAAAACAACCAACAACCAAAAAACAAATAAGAACAAGAACACAAAACCCCACACATATTGGAAGAACAACAAAATGTAAATGTAACAATCAACTTCTTATGTTTAACTATAGTTGGTTTCTGGTACTATTCCCATTTGCGAGACAGCTTACATCTTCACATTTGGCGGCAGTATCATTTTACATCTTTCCTTTCATACAAACTTGATGAAAACAGCATTTTTCTTTGGGCTAGATTCATGACTTGATAGTGAAGCATAGCTTCAATCAAAAATGTCAAATCAATAATGAGATGATGTATACATGTCTAAGACAGGTATGGCAGCAGCAGTAAACTACTTACAACTGGACAGCTTTTCCTCCAACCTGTCTTCCTGGTCCTTGAGGAAGGCAACCAAGTCTCTGGTGTTTTTTACCCTCAAAGAGAACAGAAGGAAGGCAATGATGTACACAGTGTAGACAACACTACGGATAGATAATTATGTGTTCTGGTGCTTTGCATTGTGCTAGGATAGATAATTATGTGTTCTGGTGCTTTGCATTGTGCTAGGTAGATAATTATGTGTTCTGTGCTTTGCATTGTGCTAGGATAGATAATTATGTGTTCTGGTGCTTTGCATTGTGCTAGGATAGATAATGATGTGTTCTGGTGCTTTGCATTGTGCTAGGATAGATAATGATGTGTTCTGGTGCTTTGCATTGTGCTAGGATAGATAATTATGTGTTCTGGTGCTTTGCATTGTGCTGCGCTGCAATTGTGCTGCATTGTTCTGGTGTGTTCTGTTTCTGTCTTTTTCTGTTTTGTTTCTGTTGAACGTCTGTCTGTCTGTCTGTCTGTCTGTCTGTCTATCTATCTATCCATCCGTCCTTAGTCTGGCGACCGTGGGGGCACCCTGAAGACTTGACAACCAGTTCCCTCCATTCCTCTCTCTGTTCTGCCTTTCTCAGAATTTTGTTGAGTTCTAGGCCTGTCCATTCGCTGATGTTGTCCTCCCATCTCTTCCTTGGTCTGCCTCTTTTTCTTCCTCCTTGGACAGTGCCTTGCAGGATTGTTTTTGCAAGTCCTTTTGATCTTGTGACATGCCCGTATCATTTAAGTGTGCGCTTCTTTACGATTAATAGAAGGTACCGTTTCATTTTCCTGTATAAGTTTTGCACTTTATATTTTTTCAGGGATAAAATTTCATTCATGTCATCTATCAACATTTTCTTCCACTTGGCCCCTTCTTTTGTACCCTATCTAATTGTTGTGTCAACAATTTGTAACTTTTTTCTTTCTCTGTAGTGTGTGTGTGTGTGTGTGTGTGTGCGTTGTGTGTGTGTGTGTGTGTGTGTGTGTGTGTGTGTGTGTGTGTGTGTGTGTGTGTGTGTGTGTGTGTGTGTGTGTGTGTGTGTGTGTGTGTGTGCGCGCACACGTTTTTCGGACATTCACACAGACATTATCTTTTGATATGAAACACACAGAAAAAAGACAGCACTACCACTTTTATTTCATTGGAAAATTATATCTCTGAAACTGAAAAGAGGTTCAGGTAAAGAGAAACTGCATTGAATTGTGCACATTACAACACCAGAGGTACAACAAACCTCCATAGTTGCCACAGTTTCTGTGAAGAAACGTGGATGGGTTTTTTGTTTTTTAATCAACCTCTATGACTTTTATTTCAGCCAAATCCTAGATGTATCCATGAACACAAGGAAATGACAAGTTTTATATCTGTCTCTTACTAAGTTTGTTTCCAAGAGATACAACATCCCTTGATGGGATACTATAGCAATCACATCATGAATGCATGGTTTTTCAGCATTCTCTGCTAAAGCAACGCAACAGTTACAGAACTTATTCTTCTTACCTTTGCAATAGCTCTTCCCTGTTGCTCAGTTCTTCTTGAAGCTTTGTACTCAGGTTTTCATTTTCTAACTGAAAAGACAGGTTGTGTGCGTTAACTAGGTCTCAAACGGATCAAAACATGTACATTCCAATCACAGGTCAAATTTTTTAATAACTATTTTGTTTAACATTTTATGTTGGTGGCTTTTATTTTGATTCTGTTCAAACTTTTGAGTTACCTTCAAACTAACGAAAATGCACTTGTTTAAAAAAAAATTTAACAACTTTTTTTGTAACATACACGGGGGGCGGGGAATTGACTGCGTGGCAGTGCACTGAGATATTTTGTGGGAATGTGTGTGTGTGTGTGTGTGTGTGTGTGTGTGTGTGTGTGTGTGTGTGTGTGTGTGTGGTGGTGGTGTGTGTGCGCGTGCGTGCGTGCGCGCGTGCATACATGCATGTATGCAGGGGTCCATACATCCGTGCGTCCTATTTTACAGGCAAGGCTGAGTGCATACGCACTCGTGTGTGATCAAACACATATCAACAGCCATATTATAGTTCATGCGTGTTTATGCATGCATGTTAGCACATCAAAGCATCATGTATATTGCCAGTAGACAAACTATGTAAATCTTATGCAGATTTTCAATTAACCGAAATGTGTGACTTTTTTATGATTCATGCAACTTACCTGCAGTTCTAAAATAGACTTTCGTAGTGACTCGATCGTTACATTCGCGTCGCTTAGCTTTTTGTCCTGAAAACAGTCAGCATTGCAGCCGATTTCAACAAAACATGACGGCAGACATGGAATGAATCATAGTTATGATATTACAAGAGTAATGTGTATTTTAAATTGCTTACAAAACAAGTAAATTGTGATCAAAGCTGCTTACGAAATCAACACTAAATAACATAATGAACAGAACTGGAAAAGAACAAAGACAAAGACGAACAACAATGTTCACTTAGAATCCCCAGGGACTCACCATCACCAAAACGACATGTGATATCTATACGACAAAAAACAACAACAACAACAACAACACCATACCAAATCACACCCAAATGAGTTTGCCTTACAATCATGCATACATGTTTCATAATTTCATCAACACACTTATGCACTAAAATAAAAAAAAATCTCAACCAACCAAACAAATCACACAACCTGCAACTTTGCAGAATGAAGAGAGAGAGAGAGAGAGAGAGAGAGAGAGAGAGAGAGAGAGAGAGAGAGAGAGAGGGGAGAGAAGAGAGAGCAGAGAGACAGAGAGACAGAGAGAGACAGAGAGAGAACAGTAACACAAAGCCAGCTGCTATTGTGTTTCATATCCAAAACTTTACAGAATGAGAGAGAAAGGAGAGCAGTACTGCACAGCCAACTAACTTTGTGCTTCATGTCCATCTCTGTCTGGACCTTCCATTTTCGGATTTTGTCAGCTTCTTGATGCAGCTTGGCGTGGAGTGACGTCAGCCGTTCTGTGCCAAGAGCCGAGTCCTGCTGTTGCTGTTGTTGCTGTACATGCTGGGCAGTACGGCTGTTCTTTTCAGTTTCTGGACACAGCCACAGATGTCTTCAACCCATTTGCTCACACAATATTTCTTAGCATTTCAGACAAGCTATCACTGTGTACACAACTTTTTTCGGTTTACAATTCTTTTCAATTCTACAATCATAAGCAAACGACTTCAGAAAAAAACCCACCTATGTTATGATGCTGACATGAAAGTGGTGAAATTTGTTTCTGCAGTTGTCGCTTTATGATTACTGCAAGTAACATTCTCAGAAGATTCAAGTATAAAAACAAGCCTGGGCAATATACGTACAGTTATTTAGTTCCAAACGTCGATGCAATAAAAAAAAAACAACATGTCAATAGAATAAATTGAAAGTAAAAAGAACCAAAAACAATATACACCAAACACAACAGAAAAAAATTAACTTAAAAAAAAATTGACAAACGATTATGAAACATTGTATGTCTCCTTTGTATTTATTTCTTATACTATCAAAAATTTCGGGTTAAAAAAAGAGACAAAATCCAAAAGATGTATGTATGTATGTATGTATGTATGTATGTATGTATGTATGTATGTATGTATGTATGTATGTGTGTATGTGTGTGTGTGTGTGTGTGTGTGTGTGTGTGTGTGTGTGTGTGTGTGTGTGTGTGTGTGTGTGTGTGTGTGTTAAACATACCTATTCCCATGTTTCTTGACAGCTGGCTTGTGGTCTTCAATCTGGTGCTCGATGATACTGTTGAGGGCTGCCACAAAAAGGTTTTTTTACCGTTTTTTTTAAAAGGGACACACACACACACACACACACACACACACACACACACACACACACACACACACTTTACACATAAAGGAAAGCCCAAGTATACACCACACGCACGCACGCACACATACTATCTCTCTCTCTCTCTCTCTCTGGGGACTGAATGCAAAAAACAACACATAAATGCTTATTTCATTATCCTCGAAATATAAGAATATGATCACACACACACACACACACACACACACACACACACACACACACACACAACACACACACACACACACACACACACACACACACACACACACACACACATACACACACTGTCCTTGCCGAGGTATTCACATGCAGATTCACAAAAATATCTATATTGTTCACAATTTTGTCTCCACCTTTTCATTATTTTCTCTCCACAATAACTACACAATGCCAAATATTGATATTCGTAAAATTGCACACTTACCTGAAATATCTGAAACCCAGAGTCTGAGGTAGATGTTCGGGGAAAGTGCACCCTTTCTTGATGCTGCCTTTGCATTATCTTGAACAATTATTCATAAATATATTACTGCTATATTCTAAAAACAAAGGAAATAGACTTGAAAATATTTTTTGCATGGCCTTATTCATGTACACTGTTTTAACATATGCAGAAAAAGTGCCCGTAAGTTTCAAACTGATAAAGCGAAATAATGACGCAAAACCTAGCATAGCAGCATTGATTAATTCTTTTTTTTTTTTTTTTGCCTACAGCTACATAAGTCTGCAACAGATGCACAAAAGTCAGTGCATACAGATATACATAGACTTACCTTCTTTTTTCAATTTACAAAAAAAAATTAGGCCTATAACTATAATAAATTATGTCACGGCGTTTGTCTGCAACACCTTGTTCTTCTCATCTCTTTACAACGTAATGCATGATCAATAAACATGAAAGGGGTTAACAATTTCAAAATGATGCTGGTGTTTCTCAAGTGTCATGGTTTTATTTTAAATCTTTTGGGGCCTTTCAGTCTGTCTTTTCATAACCATCACCCCTCTCAATTCTTTCTTGTCAATCATATGGCCTTTGTGACATTGATCTGAACTCATCTTGAATCAGCAAAAAAGTAGCCAAGTAAACTGAATTTAAAGGGAGATAACACAAGTAAATTAGAAGTATATCTCTCAATATTTATTAATCTGAGCAAGAGTATCAAAAACAAGTTACTGTCAACAGCCATTTGTGGCGACTATTACGACTTTGACACACACTGATTAACAGTGTGGAACATGCCCTAATCGCCACATTTATTTTCAGAATATTTAAAATGCAGATCTAATATGAAAACCTTGAGACGGGGACTTCGGTACATTTGACTGACTGGCATGATCGGTTACCCAGTTGAATAATTTGATAAATAGTTCTAATTTAGAATGCACGTTGCACTTGATCCCCAGCTAGATCATCTGAATGATAGGTCATGGCTTAGTGAAGAGTCAGAACACTTGAGCCTCAGCAGTGCTATAAGCCGTACTGAAATAGATCTAGACCCATGGTTGTAAATTAATACCTACAAATTTTAGAATGCATTCGGTCGAATATAATGGACTATCTAATACAATAAGGCTTAAATAGCAACGCTCAATGCAATATCCTTAGTTAGCTGGCCCACGCAGATGAAACTAAAAAAAAAAAAATCAATCAAAAGGGACACTTACTCCCTAGTTATCGGTCGTCTGCATCAACAACGGGTGCGCTTTGAAAACCTGGCGCGGCGTAAAAAGCGATAAGTGTTTGGTAAATTTTGGATTAAAATTTATACGGAACGTAGCTTCCGTTCAGACGGCAGTCATCATGTAGGCCCAAATCAGCTGAAAAATAGATAAACCGGACAAAGAAAGAAATATTGAAAAAGAAAAAAAAAAGAATCTAATGAGCTTCAGCCAGGAGGAGGGCGTATAGTCTTGTGGGACCATGGGTAGATCTACAGTATGATATAACAGTGCACAGAGATCCTGCCTTACCTAATGATAGTGCTAGGACCTCAGTCCCTGATGGACTCAAGTTTCGCCGGCGAGCAGGTGATAACAGCCATAGGTAGACCTACAATTGGCCGCGCAGGCAGCACTTTAAAAAGTTTTAAATACATAGATCACATAAGTAACGAGGAAGTGAAAACCAGAACTGAAAACGCCATAGGGCTGTATGAAAACTCCTTAATTTCAGTGGAACCCCCCCCCCAAAAAAAAAAAAAAAAAAAAAAAAAAAAAAAAAGAATATAATAATAATAAAAAAAAATAATAATAATAATAATAATAATAATAATAATAATAATAATAATAATAATAATAATAATAATAATAATAATAACGTAATCTGAAGAAGTAAAAGCACGTCACACGAATATCTGCACTGGCTCAGACTGTCCTACATATACAGGGAACAGTGCAAGGAGGAAGACGAAGAGGCAGACAGAGAAAACGATGGGAAGACAACATCAGAGAGTGGACTGGCCCTCAGAGGAACGACACAGTGAGGAGAGCTGAGAAACGCGAGGAATGGGGGAAGCTGGTTGCAAAATCTTAAGTGGTGCCCCAGCATTCTACTACATCTAGACAATGAGATAAACCAATCGTTTTAAGGCATCTGGACAGATTTTCTCCCTCCAACTGGACATCATCTTCGTCAGTGTCACATGGGACATGCCAGAAATGGTCAGCTTAAGTCTGTTCTGCCGATTTTGGGGGTCGTTCAGTTGAAGTACTTTTTTGCATTTACGTCGGCTGTATGCCAAAGCCTAGAACTCTATGAATGGTTTTCCTGCCCATTTTGCAATGTTCTTTTTCTATCTTTTTTTCTGCCTACTTCTGTTTTCACCATAATCAGCAGCTCCCCGAAGAATAAGCTAGGCCACTGGATCTTGTAAAATGGCCACACACGACCAACTGAAGTCCGCAGATCTTTGCACTGAGGCTAGTTATTCTTTCTTTTATATTTATTTATTTATTCTTTCTTTCTTTAATTTCGAGGATAATGGAATAAGCTCGTGTGAGCTTTTTTACATCCAGTCCCCGTGTGTATGCAGTTTTGTCAATTTTGTCATCGGTTCCTACCTGCACACAGTGGCCTACTCTTTCGAAAAGCGGAACAGGTTTTAATGAGTGTGCAAGATGTTCTGCGTGCGTTCGCTCACGGGGCTTTGGTTTATAGTCTCATAGGAAGAACTTAGGGGGAGGGGGTGGAGTCGGCACTGATGTTAACTTAAGAGAAAAAAAAATCCTCTTGAACGAGAATAGAACCCGGGTCAGCAGATCACGAATGCGCCACTCTAACCACCAAGCGAACCCGTCCCCCCGGGGATAGCACGTTTGATCTATAATTAGACCTGTTTCGCCTTGTCCATGGCGTGTTAGTCTTTCAATTTTCAGCTGCGTTGGCGGCTGTGCACAACTGACAACTCGTGACTCTCCGGGCCTGGGAAAGCCGCAGCTCAACTTCACTACACCAGTTTCATGCAGAGAAATCAGTCTGCCATGACTGAAAGTGATAGGCTATACCTTACAATACGTACAATACAATGAATGGATACGTACAATAAAATGAACACAATACAGTCTGGCGGCTTTGAGTTATTGATAGGTATGGGAAGGTTTTTAATGCTCCATGATATTCTCATGGTTATTCTGTATGTACGTACGAGTATACGTGCTGAGTGGATGAGCGCAAACTGTGTGTGTGTGCGTGCGTGTGTGTGTGTGTGTGTGTGTGTGTGTGTGTGTGTGTGTGTGTGGTGTGTATGACTTTTGAGTGGGATTTTTTTTCTTTTGGTTGTTTTTGCTGTCATTGTTGTTGCTTATATTATCTATTTTATTTTATTTTGAGGCTGTTGAAATCATGTTAGCTACTTAATGTTGGTGAAATGTTTGTTGTTGTTGTTGTTTTGTTTGTTTTTTCGCCTTTTCTTTCTTTTTTTTTGGTTTTATTGTTTGCTAGGGATTTTCTGCTTTGTTTTTTGTTGTTGTTTTTTTGTTTGTTTTTTTGTTGTTGTTTTTTCTTTTCTTTTCTTTAGATAGATGGCTTGACGGAAAAAAGCAAATCGATGCTTATTCAATGTACCATCTGGAAATAAAAATTTGATTTGATTTGTTGGAAAAAAATCATTCTTTTCTTTAGTGGCTTGGCCTCAGCCCTCATCTCAGGAACCTGTTGTCGTTCCAGAGCTCTGCATTATTATATACCTTTCTTCTTTTATTCTTTATTCTTTTATTTAGAGGATAATAGAATAAGCACTCATGTGTTTTTTTTTAATTTTTTTTTTTTACATCCAGTCCTCGTGTGTATGCAGCTTTATCAGTTTTATCATCCATTCCCACCGGCACACAATAGCCTACTCTTCCGATAAGCCGAACGGGTTTTAACTCGTGCGCAGGATGTTCTGCGTGCGTTCGCATACGGAACGTAGGTATTATAGTCTCATCCGAAGGACTTTTGGCATAAATGTGTTGTCTTCAGAGAATATTAAATATATATATATATATATATATATTATTTTAAATAATTCTCTGCAGGTACATTTGTTTCCGTATGAGAGGGGCTTTTTCTTAAAGGGTTTTCTTAGGGGCTACAAACTCTTCTTACCGAGGGTTCTTTGGCGTGCCCTGAATGCGTGTTGTACACGGGATCTCGGTTTATCGTCTCACCCGAAAGACTAGTACCCAGACCACTCAAGGTTTAGTAAATAGGGGAAAAGTTTGAGTACAAACGGGGATGGAACCGGCATTTCTCTCTTTCTGGACAGATGCACTCCCTCTAGACCACCGATTCACTGTATGCTGCATATGCAAAACTCACATACTAAGCACTGTTTTCTTGTTTTCTGGTGTGTGGTGTGTGTGTGTGTGTGTGTGTGTGTGTGTGTGTGTGTGTGTGTGTGTGTGTGTGTGTGTGTGTGTGTGTGTGTGTTTATTCATCTATGTATTTTTTTTATTACCAAGATAATTGAATAAGCACTCATGCTTTTTAGTCCCTGTGTGTATACAGTTTTGTAAATTTTGCCATCCGTTCCCACCGGCACACAATGGCCTACTCTTCCGAAAAGCGGAAAAGTAGGCGTGTGTGTGTGTGTGTGTGTGTGTGTTGTGGTTGGTGTGTGTGTGTGTGGCGTGCGTGCGTGCGTGCGTGCGTGCGTGCGTGCGTGCGTGCGTGGTGTGTGTGTTTGTGTCTGTGTGTTTGTGCCTGTGTGTCTCTGTGTGGCAAATTCTGAGAACATGCTGCACTTCAGTTACACGACGACAACAACAACAACAACAACAACAACTCTCGAAAATAAACACCACTATCAGTATCTCTTAGAAATTGTACAAAATAGACAAAATTTGCCGCCTGAACACGTAGAGGCAGAAACAAAAAGAGACAGAGGGACGGACAGACATGCACAAAAACACAGACACTTCGCAATCAAACTAAAGTCAAAAACATATTTTCTTTTCAAAGAGTTTATTTCAGATTTCTTCCATCAGAAACACGTCTGCCACAGACCCGTCTACATGCATATTTTTTGTGTTCAGTTCACAAGGATAATATGAGGTTCACAACCCAAGGTCACTGATTCAATGCCAGTGTATCGCCAGGAACAATGTCCCTCCTTCTGTTGTTGTTTATTAAATACACATCAAGAAACTCTTAAAATGTCAACCCATCTAGGATAAGTCTTTACTCATGAAACTGAAAACATCCCAATGTATCCCCCAAATCCCAACCCCCCGTGTGTTATCTTTGCATTTTTTGAAAGGTATTTCTGTTCTGTTTTCTTTTTACCAGCCATAAAACCTAGGAACCCCTTCATAAAGGTGGGCCTTAACTGTGACATGCTTCATTGATCTGTTGCATAACATCTGTTCATAATCTGTTGCTCAATACACATTTACAACAGATTTTGACAGCTGTTATTGAAAAAAGTCATAGACACCACCAATGCTTTTCTAATATCATCCGACACCGCTGCTAGCTTGAATGTACAGAAATTTTTTTTACAGGCAATTATGATCAAGCTATGAATTTGGAACGTATTCCCTTGCATAATAATGCATTATTCGTAAATGGTCGGTAATTGTTTCGCACGATTCATATACCGAACGAGCCCGATATATATTTTCCGCAAGGTTAGAATGCAGCAGCTTGAATAGTGCGTTAAAAACGGTCATGTTTTCTAAATTTCACTGTTTGTGAACCTAGGAGAGTTTAGCTGAGGAACAAACAAACAAAAAATCGCATAACTTTCAGTTTCCAAATTTTTGAGAATTGATATTGAAAGTGGCGCAAAGAAAAATAAACTTGACAATGAGATCATTTTTAAGTATAACAACATCTTGCTTGCAGAGAGAGAGAGAGAGAGAGAGAGAGGAGAGAGAGAGAGAGAGAGAGAGAGAGAGAGAGAGAGAGAGAGAGATGCTTCATATACTTAGTACCTCGATATTTGTTGTCTATACAGAGCATGAAGAGGCTCTAGCATAATAGTATGTAAAAAATTCTAGCTAGCTTAGCCTACTGCAGTGATCAACTTAGGATAGAGTGCTTGCCCTCTTGTCACAACAGACGTATTTGCAAGGGTTTCAGAAGCCAGTTGTGCTGGATTAAGCCCTTTAATTCATCAGCGCTGACACCACCCTTTGTGGACATAGCACACGCTCACAGACAAAATAAGCTACAATTAAAAGAATTATTAAATACATGTTTTGCCTTGTGTGATCGTCGATAAAAAGCTATTAAATTTTATTTGTTTGTAACAATATGTTTTGTTGTTATACACATTAACCACAGCACCTAAACCCATACCGGCAAGGGAAAACTGGAACGCCTTAAGAAAAAAGGGAAAAAAGAGAAGAGGACAGGTGTAACTGCAAACAATAAGCAGGCCAGAGATTATATATTTTTTAGGCAATAACAGCAACATAAATCATGATAATAATAACAGTTAAAGCAGGCCAAAGAGGTTTTTAAAGGCAAAAATAGCAACACTAATAAAAAATAATAATAGTAACAATAATGTATGGGATTTATACAGCGCTGAATCTTGTAAAGCAAATAAACCAAAGCGCTTAATCAAACATATCTAACTGCGAACCTCGATATATTTCCCTGAACCCCCATCACTGGAAAAAGCTGGGCTAGTGGTGTATAACTGGCTTGTTGAAAATACTTGAAAGACCAATACAACAACAACAAAAATCAACCTACTATCAACAACCTACTGGCTTAGCTCATCGGTTTGCTGCATGATGCACAGAGAGAGAGAGAGAGAGAGAGAGAGAGAGAGAGAGAGAGAGAGAGAGAGAGAGAGAGAGAGAGAGTTGAAGTTGCAGAGATATAACCATGCATATGATAAAGCATAAAACAAGTTCGTCATATTAATACATACAATCCTGCGATCGTAATGATACTATACAGATTTCTGGTCAGATATTGACATGTTTTTATTTCAATGCTCTACCAACCAGCACACAACAAAACTTCAAATTGAATGGTGTACTAGAAGCCATGCAACCAAGAGGAAAGTCACAGGGCTTTTAAACATAGCACCTGAACGTAAGCAAAATAATCATTAAAAAAAACCCAGTAAACCAAACAACAACAACAACAAACAACCATTCAAATTAACTAAACCGATATGTGGCGTACAATTATTCACAAGTATATTCTATTTTTTGAACACAACGAAATTGTACTTTCAAAATCTAAAAAAAAAGAGGAAAAAAATCATAATGACACACAATAAAAAATCACACAATAAAAATTTCTATATTTATATTATGTTTATGATCAACCAAAAATGCATAGTCACTATGTCGGCGGCAGAAACACTGCATAATAAAAGTAGTGAATAAGAACAATAATGATAATAATATGTGGAATTTTTACAGCGCTGAATCTTGTAGAGCAAACAAAGCAAGCCCATGCATTCAAATTATTCACACGTATGCAACTGTTCCTAAATAAGATTGAAAAACGATTCACGTCACACAAACTGTCTTCATATTTTTATATCTTACATTATAGAAATAAGATGTAGGTAGTTTAAGGATGCAAATGCAATTTCCCTCTTAAATTTGACCTCGAATAATTTCGTAGCGATAAAAATCATAGTCTGCAATAACCAAACGAGCAAATTAATAAAATTCATGTTTTTTGTTCTATAGCCAAGCTAATAATGCAGTGCAGCTAAAATGCAGTCCAGCTACAGCAACAACATATATCTAATATTACAACAAGCTTCTTCGGCTCCTGAGCAGTGCAGGGCAAATTGCCAGTGACACAAAGGGTCTAATGTCTTGGTAAGCCTTACATCTTGTGACTATTGGCACAGCTTTTGTTTTTTGCATAAGTTTTTATTTTAAAAATATTTATCTATGTCTTCCCCCATTGGGATGCCGGGACCTGTCAGTATAAATACTATCCCCACCTTCTGGAAATTCTGTGCTATAAATTCCCTCCTTTCTATCCCTCATTTTGTTTCTGCCATGTCCCTTTTCTTTTTGCCACCCTCCTTTTGTCTATGTTCTGACGTCTTGGTCCATTCTCCTGCCTTTTCTCAGAAAGACTTACAAGATAACAATTCTCCCCCATGCGCTGGGTCTGATTGTCAGGCACTTAAAGGCAGCGCAACACATTTTTGCTCATATAACAAGACAGCAACGGTTGCTGTCAGACCGTTGGCGAAGAAGAAGAAGAATTCATCTATGTACCTATTTATGAAACATCTGTAGTTTTTTCCCTTCGGAATACCATTTTTTAATAGCCGTTCAAACATTCATTTTCTATGTGGAGGGAGAGTGGATGAAGAATATTGAAGAGTTAAATTGAAAATCGCTGCATGGAAGCTTTCTAGAATCCTTTTGCTTTTGTGTTTGCCGTTGTTTGCAAAGTAACATTATTTTTCTTCTCCTTCTTGTCGATAGTGTTCGTGTCTTCTCTGAAAGGTTTTTATACAGGAATTGTCTGTGAACAGCCATGGGAAATTACTACGCAAGCTTCGGCAAACACATAACGGCCCGTTTATGACGCAGAATAACAAAGCTGGGGAATTTATTCTGCGCTAACGTAACAGTTGAATAGAGTGGGATTTTGTTGATCATACACAGTACAACAGACAGACAGACAGACTTACTCTCACACACACACACACACACACACACACACACACACACACACACACACACACACACACACCTCTATTTTTTTTAATACAGGATTATGTTTTTTGTGTTTGTTGTTGTTT
>CM060327.1:63651113-63666113 GCA_030674155.1 Stramonita haemastoma | reverse complement strand
TGCAAGGCACAGTTCCCAATTCAAAGATTTATCATCTCACATATTTAATACACTGTGCCAAGAGGTGTGGAAGGAGCAGAGTAAAACAAAAGGGAGGGCTGGCAGGCATCACAAAATGGACGGGTTTGATTTGTTTGTTTGTTTATTTGCCGACTTTCAAACCACATTAGAGATCAGACAAGGGCAGTACAGGTTGGTCAAGACATGGATTATTCACAGGGTCTACCTACCTACCCACTCCTGTGAAACAAGTGACTGGGTGGCTAATTAAACAAAATTATGTCACGTTTTGCATAGCTTGTGATATACGTAGAGGACTTCTGGCAGTTGCTTGTAACTTATTTATTCGTTCGCTTCACTTCTTCTCTGCGTAGAACACTGCTATAGCGGTGAAGTTAACGTGACAATCAACGAAAGACTTTCTTCCGAATCCTTCTGTTAAGACACGTTCACTGCCAAGTAAAAAAACGATTGATTTTGTTTGTTGTTGTTGTTGTTGTTGATTGCGGGAAGCTACCACTGTGTGTGTGTGTGTGTGTGTGTTGTGTGTGTGTGTGTGTGTGTGTTGTGTGTGTGTGTGTGTGTGTGTGTGTGTGTGTGTGTGTGTGTATCTTGGAGGTGTTACAAGAAGCCCTGGTTATCAATGTCTCACCACTGTAATGTCTGTTTTTGACAGAAAATAACCTTGATGATGCTAATCTTGAAGCAGTCTGTCTGTGCGTCTGCAGTTTGCCAATATTTCTTGAAAATAGACCAACAAGTGACAGTAAATATGGGAACAGAGTAAAAAAAAAATTTAAAGAAAGAAAAAAGATTGCACCAACTTCATCAGCTACTTGCTGAAAAACAATCAATTAATGAGACAACAAATGCATAGATTTAATTGATAAACAAGCTGAGATAATAAACAAAGAAAATATTTTAAAATGTATCTCAGAAGATGCATAATCGCCTTTTCATGTCATACATAGTCTGAGCTAGGAATAAAAGTATCCAAAAATACTAACAACAAACAGATAGATATAAAGATTTCAAAGAAAGAAGACTGATTTAGAATGAGACGAAAAAAGAACACATTTTCAGCAGTGCAGTAGACCTACTTCTTGACAACATTTTTATTTCATTTTGATTAAAAAAATAAACAAAAGCTTGAGGATGGGATAGCTCAGTGGTCAGAGCACTCGCTTTCCCAAGCTAAGGTTCAGCAGCACCAAGCGTGGCTACCAAGTGGATGGGTGACGGTTTGCGCACCTTGATATCAGTACAGTCTCCCAGTTCACCCAGCTGTGAATGGGTACCTGCCCTCTTTAGGGTCAGGGAAGGTAAAGCAGTGAGGGAGAGGAGATGGACACCGTCCTCAATATGCTGGCCCCTAGAGAAGCTGAGGTCTCTGACGCCTCGCTCCGCTACGACGACATAAGTTATGAGACACCTTTACCTTTTGGGCTTTTTTTTTTAACCTTACTTTAAAAAAAAAGAAAAAGAACACAGAGTAAAGAGTGGATGGAGAAAGTACAAGATACAAGCAAAAAGCAAACGAAGACACAAGGTAAATATCTTTTTTGTCATGTGTTGACACACCATATTCAAATGATAACTTAACAGTGAGTTAGATATTCATGCACAGAATAACAATGAGAAAAGAGAAGAAAAGGAACAAAGGAAAAAAAGAAGTGAGGAAGCGGGAAAGGAAAAAGAAAAAAAAAGATAGGCAGTGACAGAAAAACTCTCTCTGTCTCTGTCTCTCTCTTGTCTCTCTGTCTCTGTCTCTGCTCTCTGTCTCTGTCTCTGTCTCTGTCTCTCTCTCTCTCTCTCTCTCTCTCTCTCTCTCTCTCTCTCTTCTTCTTCTCTCTCCTCTCTCGGTACAAGGGCCGGATGAACGAAAGAATGGCAATGCCTATCTGAAACACTTTCTTTTATGTTAAAAAAATTCCATGACCTCGAAATAAAAGAATAAATGAATAGATAATAAATGAATAAATAAATAAATAAATAAATAAATAAATAAATAAATAAATAAATAAATCCTTCATTCTCATATTCCCGATTATGACAATCATCATCATCATCATCAGCAGCAGCAGCAGCAGCAGCAGCAGCAGCAGCAGCAGCAGCAGCAGCAGCAGCAGCAGCAGCGTCACCATCATCATGGCAAAGATTTGCAAAGCTTCTGTTCTAACTGTGCAGACTGTTTGGCGCTTCACAACTGACCTCAAAACATTTCACCCATGTGCTGTACTCCTATTGCCCCTCCCCTCTATACCTCCTCCCCCCCCTATCCATCCTCCACCCCACCCTCCACACCCCGGTTTGATGTAAAAAAAAATCTACCGGTTCTTTGTTCTTGTTGCGCTCTGAACTGAACAAATTCCTTTATGATGCATTTCTTTACGTATTTTTTCTTGTTGCACTAAGACAAACAAAAAAATCGTTCATTTTGTGTCAAAACAGACACATCTGGCAAACGAGAGGCAGTATTAGTTTCTCTCTCTCTCCACACACACACACACACACACACACACACACACACACACACACACACACACACACACCACACACACACACACACACACACAACACACACACACACACACACACACACACACACACACACACACACACACACACACACACACACACACACACACCGCTCGCGCGCGCGCGCGCGCGCACCTACAAACGCACACTTTTTTTTTTTCGATGAGCATGGTAAATAGTCAAACATATATATCTACAAATATGACACTGATAAGCTGGTCAGCAAATCATTAAATCATTACAAGTCTTTCGGATGAGACTATAAACCGAGGCCCCGTGTACGTGTACCACACACACACACACACACACCGCACGCACGCACAGCGCCGCCACGACAAGCACCACACACACACACACACACACACACTGAAAGATTGCCCAAAGGCCAAAGAGGCCGGGGGTAGGGCCTGTGTAGTGTGTGTGTGTGTGTGGGGGGGGGGGGGGGTCCTGTTTCAGGAATCACCCCATGCAGTCTGTTCATTTTTTTTTTTATCAGACCCTATTCCAGACAATGTCTGGGAAGATGAGGTGGATGGATTGGCTGCCAGAGCGACTCAGGTGCTTCTCTGTCTGTCTGTCTGTCTGTCTGTCTGTCTGTCTGTCTGTCTGTCTGTATGTCTGTCAGTCTGTCAGTTGCCTGTCTGTCTGTCTGTCTGTCTGTCTGCCTGTTGTCTGTCTGTCTGTCTATCTGTCTGGGTTGCGTGCTGGATAGGTGGCTGGTGGCATGCTTCCGTGTGTGGTGTGTGTGTGTGTGTGTGTGTGTGTGTGTGTGTGTGTGTGTGTGTGTGTGTGTGTGTTGTGTGGTGTGTGTGTGTGTGTGTGTGTGTGTGTGTTGCGTGTGTGTGTGTGTTGTGTGTGTGTGTGTGTGTGTATGTTTGTGTGTGTTTGTATATGTGTGTGTGAGTGTATGTGTGTGTGTGTTTGTGTGTGTATGTGTGTGTGTGTTTGTGTGTGAGAGAGAGAGAGAGAGAGAGAGAGAGAGAGAGAGAGAGAGAGAGAGAGAGAGAGAGAGAGAGAGAGAGAAGAGACAGCAGACAGACAGACAGACAGACAGACAGACAGAGAGAGAGAGACAGAGGAGGGGAGAGAGAGAGAGAGAGAGAGAGAGAGAGGAGAGAGAGAGAGAGAGAGAGAGAAGAGAGAGAGAGAGAGAGACAGACAGACAGACAGACAGACAGACAGACAGACAGACAGACAGACAGACCGAGTGTAAACGCACACAAGTGTGTGCATGTACTCCCCCTTCCTCCTCCCCTTCATTCTCCCTGCCCTTCCTTCCTTCCTCCCTCCTTTCACTCATTTATACATACGTATACATCTATCAGTTTATTTCTTTCTTTATTGATTTTATCATTGTTCAGATTCTACGTACATAAGCGACTTTGAAAACATCTAATCACATTTATATGCTGAAAAACTTGAACCTTACAAAGAGTTATGCTCAAAAACATGAAAAGATTTGTCAGAATTCCATTTTTTTAAACCTATCTAAAGCACCATTTATTCGGCGCCTTTCCTCAACTAAAACAGGAAAAAGAGAGGAAATTTGCAGTCTTTTAGGTCGTGATTCATTTGTGGCATCTTTTAATTAACACAGATGTGTGCATACCCATTTGCGTACCATCTACACAAAACCACACAGTATATATACCCGCAATAGATAAGTTAGCACCAAAGCTTGTAACCCCCACTGTTTACACAACATTTAGGCCTACAGGTAAATCTAACGAAACACTATCTCTCGCTGTACAATGGTTTAGGAATTCAGGGTTGCGGGCAGTACTTGTTTCATGCTGGAAACTAACATGAGAACATGTTTACAACCAGTAAATACTAAATTCAGAACTATCACATGAAATGTTCACTACCAGCACAAAAAATATAGAACCACCAAATCACCCTCTGACTTTAAAAAAAAAAAAGAACCACATGAACCGGGATATTCAACTTCGTTTTTGATGAAGAATGCTTTGACAGTTTATTAAATAACACACACCGGAATTTTATACCTGTTCGTTTGATGGCCCCTTTCAGAATTGATGAACTTAAATTAAAGGGAAAAAATAAGTAGTTAGCTGGGAAAACTGACAGTAAATCTTTAAGCAGTAAGATGTCAGAAATATGTCGTCACTACCTATTTAGCTTTATTAGTAGGCTCTCAAATAACAATGCACAATCATGATGATGTATGTTGGCTGTAATAACGCTACGGGAAAACACAAAGCCTTACATCTACTTAAAACGTTAGTGTCTAGATTATTTTTTAAATGTAAGAAGAAAAACAACCCGATAAACATTGAACCCTAGTATAAGATATAAACCCGCCTGATTTTTGGAAAGCCTGAAATAAGCGATGAGAGGAACATTGCTAAAGTGAATGTATGGTCCCTCGCATTCCTCATGTGAATGAATCCAATAAATACATGTATGCATACATTACAATATTGTGTTAGGTACACACACCTAGACACAACACTTACATCTAAGCAATTTCTCTGTCTACAATGTCCTGTTGTAGAAGTGTCTTCCAGTATCTTGTTTAGAGGAATGGTGAAAATCTGATAATTATGTAGAAATATTTGATGGCTACTTTATTGGCACGTTAGATGTCTGGTTTGCTTGGATGTAAAAGCTCTATTTTGCTGGCATATCAAATCTCTCATTTGTTGGGAGATAACTTGTCTCGATTTTGGGAATAGTTGATGTCTAGTTTGTTATGGGTTGATTTGTTGAAATGTTAAATACTTAGTTGTTTGTTGAAAAGTTAAGTCTCTCATTTGTTGTGCACAACGTCAAATGTCTTGCTTGTTGGAATATTAAATATCCAGTTTGTTAGAATTGGTAAATTCCAGCTCGCTGGATTATTAAAGTGTCTACTCTGTATGGATGTACAGTGTCTTCTTTGTTGTCATGTTCAACGTTTTGTTTGCCGGAAGATACAGAGCTCCATTTTGTTAGAATGTTAAACACCTGGTTGTCTACATTCCTAGCCGTCTAGCTGGTAAATTGTGCAATGCCAAATTTGTTGGATTTTTAAATAAATAGTTAATTAAATGGAATGTCTAGTTCTGATTAATGGAATGATATGGCAAAACGGTCTATACTCTGTTGGTTGGAATTTTCGGTGTGTGCTTTTTTTTGAATTTCAGGAATGCCCAAGGCCCGGATAGTGCATGTGAAAATAGGAAGTGCCTATTTCCTTTCAGTGGTCAAGTTATACTTTGTTTCAACGGTCAGTGCCTAAGTTGCTATATTCTTCATGTCCAGTTTGCACCGATGTTTCACAAACATTTTTAATAAAGAAATCCACAGAGGAAGCTCAGGCTACAGATAGCTATCATAAATTAATTATCACATTCATCATCATCATCATCATCGTCACATCTGCAGCATGTTGCATATAAGGCAAAAGATAGATGGACGAACTCCATGATAAAATATCAGCTTCTTCACCAATGGCAAGCATAAGCTTTTTACAGCTAGGATAGAACCAACTCCTCAACTAAAATTATTGTCGTTTTCTGACCTACAATTCATCAAGTGATCAATATATAAACAGCTATATCATAGTCCGTTCACTTCTGCTTCTTCGCTCCCCTTCTAGTCCCTGTCTTCAAGAGAGACAGCAACGCTAGCTCTGTCCCTGCACAGCCCAGAGTGATGCCAGCACGTGCTGCGCGCACACTACCGAACCAGCCCAAACAACAACAAAGGACCAACACACAGACATCTCGGACCATCATCAGCTTAACAAGAAAGGAGATCTGTATTTTTTTTCAATCGTCTGCGGCGCAGAACAGTTCTGTATTTATATAATTATGTACACAGGGAAATGTGCACACGCTCGGAAGCACATCCACATCATCATCATATCTACACAAGCACACTGTACACACGCACGTTCCCACAGACCGCTTGCCCTATCCTTCACTGAGTCAGACTCTTTCCAATATCATCTGGTCACACATTCCAGCACCAAGCTTTCTTGGGGAAAAAAAAACACCAACCCCAAACTGTCTTGTCATTTTGAAGAGTGTTCCTTTATCCCCATTCAGTTCTGTCTTGTTTTTTTTTACACTGGTCTTGTCTTTTCAGTTTACAATTCATCTCTCATGGTCTTTATATTTTTCAATATATATATAGTATAACAGTCTTTGAAGTCTGGGAATAAGACACAGCCAGTGAGTTCATGGCAAGGTATCGAGACTTTATCGTGCACTTGGAGACCTAGCTACAGAAGTTTATATAATATATATTATTATATATATGACAGGCAACTACACAAGAGCCCAGAAACCCACCTGTATGTATACAGTCAGTTCACAGCAACACCCAGCAGACTCTACGCAAAGGTAAGGAAGGAAAGAGTTCTAAAACAAAGCACAACCACACAGTTATAGATGGAGATAGTTCTACCCTTATAGAGTTCTCTGCATGCACACACTCCAACTACACAGCTGTAAACCGAGAAGATCCATGCAGTTCTGAAGGCAGCTATATATGTACAGAAAAAATGCCGAGATAGACAGATCATAGCCAGTGCATTGAATTCATCCACATGACACACCGTCCCCTTAATCCTGTTGTTTTAACGTGATTGTGAAGTTTAGAACAGAGAAAAAGCCACGCAGGTTTCACACACAGGATATCCAGGCACAGATACAGAGTTGTTACACTGAAACTTCCTTCTCCTCTTCACTACCTGACATTCACAATTTAATCCACTTACCGCACTGATCCATCAGTCCTTGACATCCGATACAGCAGAATTCCAGAACACAGCACTCGTATCACAAAAGCATCCAAGCCAGCAGAACCGCGTGAACTTTGAGACACAGTGTGAGATCACACAAGCTTTGCTACTTGAGACACGAAGACCAACGCCAAGCACAATTTTATTGTGCTGATGCTGAGACAGTAATTCCTGTATATCTTTTTGTAATCCATACTTTATTTTACCTACGTTGTTACCCATCTCCTTGAAAACTACAACACACTCACACACAGCTCCTAACACACAAGTTACTGCAGTTTGGTAAATCCATCACATCAGTAAATTTGCAAAACAGCATCTCCTAGATTCTGTGAATAATATCGTGGTCTGTTCCATGTGCATAATCCCAACCAGAGATTCGTGGGTATACTCCCAATGAGACCTCCATAGCTACAGGTCGTATTTTACTGACGTATTTTTCCAGGAATGTAAGGTCGGTAGTCTTTCAAGTCTGTGTGTGAAACATTTTTTCACAAGAACTCAGTGGATGTATCCCTGTACATCTTTACAAGGCACTCCTTCTCTCTTATGTCAGATGTATAATATCTCATTCAGGTTTGATTTCAACTCGTAGCCCCGTGTATGATCAACATGGTGTACATTCGCCCCATTCAGACACTGCTCTGTGGCTTGCTCTGTTCACACACAGCAACATGGATATGCTCCACTCATCAATGGATATGTATCCTTTCATCACTGAATATCCTTCATTCAACATGGATATGCTCCACTCATCACTGGATATGCTCCATTCATCACTGATATGTATCCTTGCGCAACACGGAACAAATACGTCACTCAGCACTGTGGTTTGCATCCAATTTGGACACAGTTCAAAGAAAAAAAAACACCCCCAAAAAATCCAACAATCCATTTAACAGACACATCTACACACACACCTACTCTTCTCTTCTCCCTCCTCCAACAACCGCCCCCCACCCCAACACCACCCCCCACAACACCTTCCTCCCCCTCTACACAGTAGTCTCATCCATGTCGAACTCCATCTCGTTGCTCTCCTGCACGTGGTACACCTGGCCGTGTCGCGGATCTGCTTGGAGGCGAACTGCAGCAGGTTCTCCTCCTGCCGCCTCACCAGCTGCTCGATCCGCTCCGCTGTCTCCCCGAAGACAAAGTGGTCCGCCCTCTCCCTCACCCGGATCTTGTGGTCCACCTCCACCACGCTCTTCCCCTGCAGGGCCATCAGGGGCGCCGTGTTCTTCGCCACGATCTTCCCCACCTGTGGTTTGGTGTGGGGTGGGGTTGGGGTTGTGGGAAGGGGTGGGGGTGGGTTGGGGAAAGAAAAATGGGGTGATGAGTTGTTGGTGGTGTGTTTATGGTGGTGTGTTTGGGTATGTACAGTCTTTCTCTGTGTGTGTGTGTGTCTGGGTGTCTTGGTGTCTGTATGTCTGTCTGTCTCTGTCTTTGTCTGTCTGTCTGTCTGTCTCTGTCTTTCTGTCTATGTCTGTCTGTGTCTGTCTGTTTGCCAGTCTGTCTGTCTGTCTGTCTCTTTCTCTCTGTCTCTGTCTCTCTGTCTGTCTGTCTGTCTGTCTGTCTCTCTCTCTCTCTCTCTCTCTCTCTCTCTCACACACACACACACACACACACACACACACACACACACACACACACACACACCACACACACACACACACACACACAACACACACACACACACACAAATTCCAACAAAGAAGACAACAGTTCAGTAACATACATATATATATATTATTTATATAATACATAATTATCACATATATATCACATATATAAATTCCTTCACACTAAAAATAAATCTGCCACTTTATGACAACCTTATCTTTATCTTATTTTACTTCCAGTTATTGATTTATCTCTTTATTTGTTTGTTTTGATAGGGACTGTCATTCCCGTGTCGGACTGGCCAGCCACATCCGACGTTGTACCAGAATCAACACCTAGAGCGCAACTCCATAGTCTTCCGAACTGAAGGATGCCTACTACTTTTATATATTTGTAGTGTCAAATAAGTCTACGTAACTTTTACGACAATATAGTATTCTAAGGATAAGATAAGGAAGATAAAAGGCCCAAAACACTTGTCTGAAGGAGGTATCCTTTGAGACTCTGTGCTGCCATGCTCTACGCGAGTTTCTTACCACTGAAACTGAATCTGATATTCTGAATCACACACACCACCACCACCACAACAAGCACAACTCCATAGTCTTCCAAGACTGGTGGATGCCTACTACTTTTGTATAATTATATTTGTTGTGTCAAATAAGTCTACTGACTTTTACTACAATATTCTGAATCTGAAAATCTGAATTTGATATTCTAAATCACACACACCTTACCACCACCACCACAACTATCACCACCACCACCACCACAAACACCACCACCACAACACCACCACCACAAACACAACCACATCCCCACCACAACCATCACCACCACCACCACCACCACCACCACCACCACCACCACCATCATAATCATCACCAAAAACACATCCACCACTATTACCACCACATCACAACCACCACCACCACCACCACACCACCACAACCACAAACACCACAACCATCACCATACCCCTCCCCCCAAAAAAAACCAACAACAACAACAACAAAAACAAAAAAAAACCACACACACACAAAGAAACAACAACCCACAAAAACCAACCCTACCTCGGCCAACACCAGTTTCTGGTTTCTGCTAGGGTCGACATCGGGCAGGGCGTGGCGGTGAGCGGGCAGGAGGGCCGTGCTCTCCCTCAGCTCCCTGTAGGTGCAGGGCACGCAGATGGTGGAGGCGCTCACCTTGGAGTAGAAGGTGGTCACCACCTTGCCCTGCTGCAGCCGGTAGAAGTAGTTGCTCCACAGGCTCGGCCGCTCGTGCTGAACTTGCAGCTGGTTATGCTCCTGGTGGTGGGGGAGTGGGATAGAAAAGAGGGGGTTATTTATCTAGTTTAGTTATCATTTTATTGATTTATTCTTTTATATCGAGGATAATGGTATCGAATAAGCAATCATGTGCTTTTTTACATCCAGTACCCGTGTGTATGCAGTTATGTAAATCTTGTCATCTGTTCCCACCGGCACACAATGACCTACTCTTACGAAAAGTGGAACAGGATTTAACGTGTGCGTAAGGTGTTCTGCGTGCGATCACACACGGGGCCTCGGTTTATAGTCTCATCCGAAGGACTTTTGGGGAGGTGGAATCAGCACTGATGTTAACTCCAGGGGAAAAATATCCCCTCGACCGGGAATCGAACCCGGGTCGTCAAATTGCGAGCGCAATGTTCTGACCACTAGGCTATCCGTCTTTTATATATCAGCACGGTCTCAATGAACAAGTGTCGACAAAGATGGAAGCAATAATATCATCATCTGTTACAGCAGCCACAAAGACGAAAGCAAACAATATTTCAATAACATTCTCAGTGAAGTACAGAAAAATTCCTTCCACCCCACCCCCACCCCCCAAAAAAAGCCTGCCACTTTATGACAAACTTATATTAATTTTTCTACTTATTGACTTATCTGTTAACCAATTTTATATCTATTTCTTAATTCGATTATTTAATTTTCTCACTTTGACGGACTTCGATAAAAAAAAATTGTAAGAGACCTTCAGTCCAACAAAAACACAGTCATCAGCACATTCCTTAGAGGCAGGGAGTGCGTTTTATGAGCCCATAAAAAGAGCAAATCTGTTTTTCATGCGCGGTGGTCTGGAATCCATTCTCGGTCCTTGTGACCGGAAAACAACGAAACAATGTGGCGCTGGACAGGTCGCCACATGGAACAGCTCTTGAATCCAAACCAGGCTCGGTGCCATGCCAGCAGGCCGCTATTTCTGTGGACTGGGTTGTCATAAAAAAGATCTTTTGATTCTGATTCATGGCCACTCTACTGGCAGTAAGCAAAAAGGCTTTATGGCCAATTTCGGCCTTGATATGGCCATGCTACGCTACGCTTTGAAAACTCAGCAATATGTCGCTGTGACATGGAGGGAATTTTTGTCTACACGTTTGTTCATGCCATGGTAGTTGATGCTAAAAAGGAGGTTAGTCACGATTTGCTGAAATGTGGACAGAAGTTTTATACTGAGGTCAAAGGAGGTTTGAGAAAGTTGATTTAAATACAACACAGAGACACAGAGACAGATACACAGACAGACAGACAGACAGACAGACAGACAGACAGCAGACAGACAGACAGACACAGACACACAACACAGACACACACACACACACACACACACACACACACACACAGACACACACACACACACACACACACACACACACACACACACACACACACACACACACACACACACACACGGTATCACTTTATATGGAAGGACGTAAAATTGAAGACACTACTACTACTACTACTACTACACACACACACACACACACACACACACACACACACACACACACACACACACACCACACACACACACACACACACACACACACACACACACACACCACACACACACACACTATCACTACTATCATAAGCAACATTACGAGATGCCTTTCCTATCTCTGAAAATGATTTTTTTTTTAAATTCTTCAACTGGCTTCGTCTGTACCACTTGTTGTACCTAAAAAGACCACGCGGTTTGTAAACACGGCGATTTGAGCTGATTTCTCCGAATATTCCTCATCGCTGATTTCCTGAACCTGGCCAGAAAACCAGTGTTCTGCGACTCTGTGTGTGCCACGGACAGAGGGACAGGGATATCCTTTTGATCGCAGCGGTAAACGCTGTTAAAAGGCCTGCAGAACAAGTCGATGAATGGCGCTTTCATTTGATCCTTGCAAGCAGTGGAAATTCTAAACCCTTTCCCATTAGTCTGGTGGTGCGAATTCATCGATGCGGAAACTTAGCAGACGATAAGAGCAAATTAAAGCAGAAGGTCTGTTTGCCTGCGTGTCTGCGATAGCTCTTGCTTGTCTGTCTGTCTGTCTGTCTGTCTGTCTCCGAGTCTCTTTTGTACCATCACTTGGTGACACATTTCCTGAAAACCCGTTTTACATGTCCCATTCTGTAAACAAACAGAGAAGATTTGCTGGATATAGAATCCCTGCTGGGAACTTGGAGAAAACTTCATAGAAGCACACAGACAAGTCTGTCACTTTACTTCAATTTACTGGCAACAGAACCGATCACTGTGTTTATATCAGGGTAAACGCCACATCCCCCCAAAAAAAACACCCAGATTTACGTTTGTAAAAAAAAAAAAAAAGGATACAGTATCTAGCGAACAAAACTTTTTTTTAATCTTAAAAATTAATGAAACTTTTCCTTCATTCGTCAGCTAGAGCTCTAAAGTTCACCAATGGTGAGATTTTTGCGTATGCGACCGTTTTTTTTTTTTTTTTTTTTAGCCCACCATGAAGGTAGCCGCATACCAACTCTGGGGACAAATTATTGAAACCAATTTTTGTTCTTAAATCAATAAGGTGATATACCAAACTGGAATGTTTACATCTTTGAAAACTTCGACAACAACAACACTACCACCAACAACAACAACAACAAACAAAACGTACAGAAGGCTGTAAAGACAACAAACAACAACAACAACAACATCAACACCACCACCACCATCAACAAAACAAAGCGAACAGAGGGCGGTAAAGACAACCAACAACAAACAACAACAAAAACACCACCAACAAAATACAAAGTGTACAGAAGGCGGCAAAGACAACAAACAACAACAAACAACAACACCATCAACAACACCACCAACAACAAAATACAAAGTGTACAGAAGACGGTAAAGACAACAAACAACAACAAACAACAACACATCAACAACACCACCAACAACAAAATACAAAGTGTACAGAAGACGGTAAAGACAACAAACAACAACAAACAACAACACCATCAACAACACCACCAACAACAAAATACAAAGTGTACAGAAGACGGTAAAGACAACAAACAACAACAAACAACAACACATCAACAACACCACCAACAACAAAATACAAAGTGTACAGAAGACGGTAAAGACAACAAACAACAACAAACAACAACACCATCAACAACACCACCAACAACAAAATACAAAGTGTACAGAAGGCAGTAAGGACAACAAACAACAACAAACAACAACACCATCAACAACACCATCAACAACACCACCAACAACAAAATACAAAGTGTACAGAAGGCGGTAAAGACAACAAACAACAATAACACCACCATCAACAACAACAACAACAAAAACGAAGCGTACAGAAGCTGATAAAGACAACAAACAACAACAACAACAAAACAGCGTACAGAAGGCGGTAAAGACAACAAACAAACAAGCCGTCACAGACAAGCAAATGACCCTCCCGGGCCAACCAACATTTATACCTGGATGACCCTGAGGGTGGGTGGGCCTCCCTGCACAGGTGGCACAGCGTGTTGGTGTAGGTCATGCCCATGGAGCGCGCCTGCACGCTCTCGTCCTTCAGGCGGCGCAGGGTGTGCTGGATACCGTTGAACTTCTTCACGATCTCCCCGTAGTTGCTCAGCAGCGAGATGGGCGCCTCGTCCTCCTGCTCCCCCGGCAGACCCATGGAGGCCAGTGACACGTCATCGCTGCTGACGCCCGTGCGGCACACGGGGCAGCGCGTGCCGAAGGCGGAGCCCATGGACTTCATGAAGCGGCGCAGGCACCTGTGGCACAGCACGTGGCCGCAGGGGAAGGTGTCCGGGGCCTGGTGCAGCTCCACGCTCCGCTCGTACTCCGTCTGCTCCCGCGGGTTGGAGTTGACGTCGTAGAGCTTCATGCCGGGGCTGGAGGGGCTCTGCAAGGGCGTGGGGCTCTGGATGGGGCTCTGCGCGTACCGGAAAGACGGGCTGAGGATGGGGCTGACGTAACCAGGGCTGACGTAACCAGGGCTGACGTAACCAGGGCTGACGTAGCCGGGGCTGTTGTAGTCGGAGCCGTACCCGGAGCTGAAGCTGTCGGGGCGCTGGTTGGCGGTTCGGGTGTAGCCCCCCGGGCTGCTGCTGAGGCTGGACGTGCTGGGGTAGCTGCTGGCGGTGCCTCCGCCATTGTGGTGGCTGTGGCTACCCGAGGAGCGGGACGCGGGGTAGCGGAAAGCCATGGCTGGAGGCTGGGGGCTGTCCGCGTCAGTGGATGATGCTGGTGTTCAGAGCTGTGCCGACGGAAAGAACAGGGGATGGTTTGTTACTTAGTGTGGTATGTCGCCTGTTTCCTCTACTGCATTTCACTAGAAGGATTTATAGAGACATTTGATTATGAAAGTACACCCTAGGTTTTGGGTTTTTTTAAAAAATTAATCAGATAACGTACAGCTTACATGTATACACATCTAGGTGCAGTTTCTCTGTGTGTGTGTCTGTGTGTGTGTGTGTCTGTGTGTGTGTCTGTGTGTCTGCGTGTGTGTGTGTGTGTGTGTGTGTGTGTGTGTGTGTGTGTGTGTGTGTGTGTGTGTGTGTGTGTGTGTGTGTGTGTGTGTGTGTGTGTGTTATGTGATGTCGTTTCATGTTTGAGTGTAACAAGAATAAGAGTTACAAGAGGTAAAAGTTGTCTACTTCTTACACTAAACTTTTACAGAAATGAGCTAAGGTTCACACTGAGGTAGGAAGGTTTGTACTGGGAAATGTCCACGGTCAAATGATCATATGACCAAGGGAAATATTTCG
>CM060327.1:63643613-63646113 GCA_030674155.1 Stramonita haemastoma | reverse complement strand
GTGTGTGTGTGTGCGCGCGCGCGCGCGTATGTGTGTGCACCATATATCTTACTGAAGTTGGTTTGTTTTTTTTTTCCCACGCGAGTTTCATTTGCCATACTTAAAGCTTCTCTGCATGTACAAGCTGTTAAGAATGTTCCAGTTTAACTGGACTAAGTATTTCAGTTGTGAATAAACAGTGATGTCTTAGATATTCGTATTTTAGTTTGCTTTTTAATTTGGGGACGAAATAGCTCAGTGGTCAGAGCACTCACTTTTCCCAAACAAATGTTAAGCAGCGTCGAGCATGGTTACAAAGTGGATGATGGGTGACCGTTTGCGTGCATTGGCTTCAGTACAGTCTCCCACTTCACCCAGCTATAAGTGGGTACTTGCCTTCTTTAGGGTCAGGGAAGGTAAAGCAGCGAGGGAGAGGAGATGGGTGCCGCTTTCAATATGCTGCCCCTAGAGAATCTGTCTCTGATGTCTCGCTCCCCAACGACCACACAGGTTATGGGACACCTTTGCCTTTATCTTTCTAGTTTGGACAATATCCCTGGGTGTCACAGTCGCGGCTCCAAATCTGGGAAGATAACTCTGTAAGTGCATTCTTGCGTTTCTATATAAAGATACTATTGTAGGCTACTTCATAGGGAAAAAAAGAATAGACAACGTTATCACAACTATCAGATACTGCCCGAAATGGACACAGCGGGAAAACATGGCTGGGTATTAAACATCAAAGATATTCCATGGGAGACGGGGTTTTTTTTTGACTGTGAAAAGGTGTGGGATATCAATGCGTATGATGGTTTTCCTGAAGCCTAAGAGAGATTTACCATCTCTTTGAACCTTGAATATAGGCATAGATGTGACAGTTACAGCTTTTAGATAATTCAGAGTAGTTTAACCCTGAAAAATAACTGCCATTTGGCATTTATAACCGTTTTAACAAAAAAAAACCACATCATTTTACTTCTTGATGTAAATAAATGTTTGCGTCAATACAACAATTTTTAGCAGAACAAAAAAAAAGTTTAAAGACAAAAATCAAGAAACATCGAAAAACCTTGTCTTTATGATCGCCCTGTACCTGTGCTCTCTCGCGTTGCATCGGACTAAAATTATCTATAAGTGCTTTGATTAGCTTTTTTGCAAGAGATAGCGCTATATAAATTCCATATATTATATTATTATTATTATTATTATTATTATTATTATTATTATTATTATTATTATTATTATTATTATTAATATCATTATTATTATCATCTTATATCATTATTATTATTTTATCATCATCATCATCATCATCATCATCATTATTATTATTATTTTTTATCATCATCATCATTATTATTATTATTGTTATTACTATTATTATCTTATATCATTATTATTATTTTTATCATCATCATCATTATTATTATTATTATTATTATTATTATTATTATTATTATTATTATTATTAACATCATCATCATCATCAAGGCCCATACGTACGGACCGATTTAACTCGCCGGTTACAATGTCTTCCGGCAACTTCCAAACGGCAAACCCTCTGCCCGAGACGATGACCAAACAATGGTCATGAACTGAAGCTAGCTTCCTCTGGCCTGACCAGTTGTCGAGAAGCTTCAGGGCAACGTGAAGGATCTGCAGCCTGCTGCTGCCTTCATCACAAAGACCGAGCTGTCTGTTCATCTGACACACGTAACACGCTAGCCTGGTGGTCAGAGTGATGCGCTCGTAATTTTTTACCCGGGTTCCAATCTCGTTCAAGAGGATTTTCCGACTCCACTTCCCCCAAGAGTCCTTGGCTTCAGTACAGTTCCCCAGTTCACCCAGCTGTAAATGGGTACCTGCCCTCTTTAGGGACAGGGAAGGTAAAGCAGCGAGGGGGAGGAGATGGGCGCTGCCCTTAACATGCTGGCTCCTGGACAAGCTGAGGTTTATGATGGGTTATGGGACACCTATACCTTTACCTTTTTTATGATGATGATGATGATAATAATAATAATAATAATAATAATAATAATAATAATAATAATAATGATAATAATAATAATGGTGATGATAATAATAATGATGATGATAATAATAACAATAGTAATAATAATAATAATAATAATAATAATAATAATAATAATAGTAGTAGTAGTAGTAGTAGTAGTAGTAGTAGTAGTAGTAGTAGTAGTAGTAGTAGTAGTAGTAGTAGTAGTAGTAGTAGTAGAGTAGTAGTAGTAATGATAATAATGATGATAATGATGACAATGATGATGGTGATTTTTTTTCAGTGCTGCGAGGTGGTGACAATAATGACAATGTTAATGACGACGACAAAGGTGATGACGGAAAAGATGATGAAGATTATGACAGAACAATTTTATGCCCTGGCAATAAAAGCTTCGATTATCCACTTTCATGCACTGGTCAAACCCCTCCATAGCCCTAATGTTCCTGTTGCCCCACCAACCCCTTAGTTGATGTGAGGCATTCAATTATTTCACATAACTATCCA
>CM060327.1:63633613-63638613 GCA_030674155.1 Stramonita haemastoma | reverse complement strand
GACAGACAGACAGACAGACAGACAGACAGACAGACAGACAGACAGGCAGACAGACAGACAGACAGACAGACAGAGACAGATAGAGACAGAGAGACAGAGAGAGAGTGAGTGAGATAGAGGAGAGAGAGAGACAGAGAGAGAGAGAGAGACAGACAGACAGACAGACAGACAAACAGGCAGGCAGGCAGACAGACAGAGGGAGAGAGACAGAGAGAGAGAGAGAGACAAACAGAGAGAGAGACAGACAGAGAGAGAAACAGACAGAGACAGACAGACAGAGAGAGAAACAGACAGAGACAGACAGAGACAGACAGACAGACAGACAGAGAGAGAAGCTGGAGATTGGAGACTAGAGAAATTGGCTGGGGGGATGTGGGAGGAGGGGGGTTATCAGTGCCAGAGTTCCGATTGCTGCATAGTCAGCCTCCCCCCCCCCACCCCCCAATGTGTGTCAGAAGTGATGTCCATTTTCTGTCATCATGGGATGCTGAAGGCAGAGAGGGATTGTTCTTCTGGCTTTTGATGTTCTAGAGAAAAGAATCGGGATTGGCTGATCCATATGATCATGATCATGATCATGGTGGTGGGGTCATGGTGAGGATGAGAAGAAAGGAGGATGGCAAAGATAGGATGCAATGATAACAACCATGATGATGATGATGATGATAATGACGACGACGACGACGATGATGATGATAGTGATGATGCAGCTGATGAGTATGATCATGATGACAAGTACAACAACGGTGGTGACAACGATGATGATAACTTTCATGGAAACAATATCACTGCTGTGTCTGACTCAGCCTGTTTATCTTGTCCTGTGCACATACACAAATACATCCCCAGAAAACCATAGACACCCACAGAGAAAGTTCTCAGCAATCATACACACTGTCTAAACCACAACTACCACTACACCATGAAACAACAACAAAACAAAACCAGGAACCGAAATAAACCGGCACCCCATCCTATGAAGTTGTTGCTTTTGTTGAGCGTTCCCAGTTTAACACTCTGGGGGTCACCCAGAATGTGCACTCTGATTCACTCATCCCACCTGGGAATCACTGTGAGATTGAAATTGCACACTGAAAGAGAAGTTTGGTGTATGACTGTTTTCAAGTACCTCGCCGTAATTATAGGCAGCCATACTCCGACTTCAGATAAATCCTTTTAAGTTATCTAGACCACCCCTCCCCAAAACAACAACAACAACATCAACAACAACAAAACAAATTCTAGTGTGACAGATCTTGCACAAATTAGATCTCTCTCTCTTATTGTTGGGTTCTGCTCAAAACACACACACACACACACACACACACACACACACACACACACACACACACACAGTAGTAAAGAGAAGGCTGTGGGTTTCTGATGACCAGTGCAAGGTCACGCACGTTGCTCACAGCATGATTGTGTGTCGTCTGCAGCCACGTAATCCACTTATCTGAAGGCTGACTGTCCCCCCTGACCCCCGATCACCTCAGGTCAAAGGGAGAACAATCACACGCTTATATACACGGCAGCTCTGCTTTTTGTGTCTAACACAAAGGTGTTCGTGTGTGTTGAGACTGTGGCTTCTTACTGACACTACAGCAGCTTGAAACTAATTATGTTCACAATTCTAAAACACACAAACAAAAAGGAAAACCAAAAAACAATACAAGGAAGGATAGGAAATAAAGGCAACTTTTGAAAAAGAAGAAAAAATGTGCTTAAAATAAACACTGGACTCCATTGCGTATAATGGTGCTACACGATAAATCAAACCAAAAAGAAAACCTAAAAGAAAGATAGAAAATGGACAGAGAACCAAAAAAAAACCCGAAAAAAGCCAGGAAAAAATTGTGGTTCTCTCTCTCCATCCATCCGTCCGTCCGTCCGTCCGTCCGTCCGTCCGTCCGTCTATCTATCTATCTATCTATCTATCTATCTATCTATCTATCTATCTATCTATCTATCTATCTATCTATCTATCTATCTATCTATCTATCTATCTATCTATCTATCTATCTATCTATCTATCTATCCCTCTCCCGTGTTGCTTGCCAATTGGGGAAACAGGCCCACAGCAAGGCCACGCTAAGATCTCTACCGCTACCTCTGTTATCCACACCCACCCAGGTCGTAAACCACTTGACCAATGTCCATTCGCTTCGTGTGGGTCATCACAGGTCAAGCCATAGGCACCTAGCCCCTTTTCGTTGAGGTGTTCGGACCGCACGTTGGTCCGATTTTGTTGTTCCAACTCTTTTTCTCTGTTATTCCAGCTTCTTATTATTACCCCTAGTTCAAAATGCCTCCTTCAACAACAGAAAACCTACGAAAAGAAAATCCCTTTCCCTCCCCCCTTTTTTGGTGGTGGTGGTGGTGGTGATGGTGGTGGTGGTGGTGTGTGTGTGTGTGTTGGCCCATGTGTCAATGAGCCTGTGTGTGTGTGTGTGTGTGTGTGTGTGTTAGAAACCCTATTTTACTGTAGATTACCTAATAACGAACAGAGACGGGGGCGGGAGGGGGGGGGGGGGGCAGCTGAAGGAGAGTTAGTGGGGGGCGAGAGAGAGAGAGAGAGGGGGGGGCGGAAAGCTTAGGTCTGTTTATATAATCTCGGACTACTTTTCCGGTTAGAGTGGCGGCGAGAGAGCAGGCTAGATGGAGTTTTCAGCACAATCACTGCTCGCTCTACACACAAGTCACTTCCACTGTGCTCTTTGGTTTGACTCCCCTCTGTTCAAAAAGCGTAAGAAAGGAAAAATAAACCCACGAATAACAGTGGTATGGCAAGGTGTGTGTGTGTGTGTGTGTGTGTGTGTGTGTGTGTGTGTGTGTGTGTGTGTGTGTGTGTGTGTGTGTATGTGTGTGTGTGTGTGTGTGTGTGCGTGTGTGCGTGTGTGTGTGTGTGTGTGTGTGTGTGTTGTATGTGTGCGTGCGTGCGTTCTTCTTCAGTTTAATGTCTGTTCACATAAGTGATATTAGACACACAAAAAAAACAAAAAAAGAATACTGTTACTTGTAGAACTTTTAACCAAGTGTAGAAACAAAACATCAACATGGAGTAGGCTTTATTGTCAGGAAAGAGATTGTGTCAAGCATCATCAGCTGCACACCAGTATCCAGCAGACTCATCTCAATCAGAGTTTCTGCAAAACCCCAGAATCTCACCATCATCCAAGTGTATGCTCCAACATCTGACTACGATGACGAACAGATAGAAGAATTCTATGAAGAACTTGAAAACGTCATCTCCAAAACGCCCAAAAAAGACATCCTTATTGTGGAAGGCGACTGGAATGCTAAGGTGGGACCTGATGCCTATGACACCTGGGCAGGAACCACAGGACGATTTGGACTGGGAGAAACAAATGACAGAGGACAGCGGCTGCTGGAATTCGCAAAGAAGCACAAACTGACTTTGGCTAACACACTCCACCCTCACAAGCCATCCAGAACATCAACCTGGCACTCACCAAATGGTCTGATTCATAATCAAATTGATTACATTCTGTCACCCCAAAGATTTAAATCCAGCATAAACAAGGCAAACACAAGAACATTCCCAGGAGCTGACATTGGCAGTGACCACGACCTTGTACTTACCACCATCAGGCTGAAACTGAAAGCAAAACAACAGCCAAAAAGCCCACGCATAAGATTCGACCTGGAAAAACTGAAAGACCCAACAGTGGTTGAGATCTTCCAAGCCAACATTGGAGGAAAGTTCGCCGCACTCACAGCCATCGACAATGATGTGGACACATTGGCCAACAACATCAAAGAAGTGCTAACGACAGCAGCAGAAGAAACATTAGGAAGAAACAGAACAAAGAAACAACCTTGGGTGACAAATGAGGTTCTTGACCTCTGCGACAAAAGAAGAGAACTTAAGAAACAAAAGTTCACAAGTCAAGAAGCTTACAAGAAGTACATGGATAGCCACAGAGAAGTGAGGAAAAAGATGAGAGAAGCCAAAGAAGGGTGGATAGAAGAACAATGCAACAACATCGAAGCTGGAATGACCAAGGGAAACAGCAAAACAGCTTACGACACTTTGAAAGCACTAACGAAAACCACACAGCCTAAAGCCTCTGTTATTGAAGACAAAGAAGGAAATCTTTTAACGGAAAACAATGCCATCCTCCAACGCTGGACAGAATACTGTGAGGGATTGTACAACTACCCACTACGCCCAGATACCAACATAGTTTCTGACAAACCCCCTGAACACCAAGATAAAGACCCACCAATACTAAGGTGTGAAGTAGATGCAGCTATTAGACAATTGAAGAAGGGGAAGTCCCCTGGAATCGATAACATCCCAGCTGAACTCATAAAAAATGGAGGGAATGAAACAGCAAGGCGATTCACAGAACTTTGTCAGAAGATCCACGACACCAAAGAATGGCCAAAAGAATGGACACAGTCTCTTGTAATACCCCTGCCAAAGAAAGGAAACCTCAAACAATGCCAGAACTACAGAACCATCAGTCTCATAAGTCATCCTAGCAAGATCATGCTGCAGGTAGTCCTCAACAGACTGAAAAACCAAGCGGAAAAACTCCTGGCAGAAGAACAAGCGGGCTTTAGACCAAAACGCAGCACAATGGAACAAATTTTCAATCTGAGAATTCTGATAGAGAAGCATCTCCAACACCAAAAAGACTTGTACCACAATTTCATAGACTTTAAAAAGGCCTTTGACAGGGTATGGCATGACGGCCTCTGGCAAGTACTCAGGCACTTCAACATTGACAGCTGTCTAATTGAAGTCATCAAAGCTCTGTACGAGAACGCAGAAAGTGCAGTTTTTATGAATAATCACGTGGGCGAGTTCTTCAAGACCACGGTTGGGGTTCGCCAGGGCTGCCTTCTCTCACCTGTACTCTTCAACCTCTTCCTCGAAAACATCATGACAGAGACACTGCAAAACCACCACACTTCCATCTCCATTGGTGGAAGACCCCTTTGCAACCTCAGATTTGCAGATGACATTGACC
>CM060327.1:63621113-63623613 GCA_030674155.1 Stramonita haemastoma | reverse complement strand
GTTCATGGAGAGGGAAACCTGGGAAGGTTTATCGGTTGAAACAACTTTCTTCAGCAGGTAAGTATTGGAAGAAGTGAGTTCAGTTTATTAATCACTAGGTCATTAGAGGAATGTCACAAAATATCTTGCCATTTTTGTTTTCATTGAATTTACTAAAAAAAAAAAAATCTTCAAACTTAACACAGCTTGTGGTTACACTAACAACCATTTCTTTCTCTTCTTTTTAAAAAAAACAAAAGAATATTTAATCAACCAATCAATAACTAACCAACCCAACATAAATGATAGACTCAAAGATATACAGACAGACAGACAGACAGACACATCCACATACATAGATAGATTGATGGACAGACAGACAGACAGACGGATAGATAGAGATAGATAGAGATATAGATAGATAGATAGATAGATAGATAGATAGATAGATAGATAGATAGATAGATAGATAGATAGATAGATAGATAGATAGATATAGGTAGACAGACAGACAGATAAACAGATAGACAAAAAGTTAGATGGATAGATACATAGATAGACAGAAAGATAACATTATCCTCGATATAGAATAATGAATAGAATAATAAATAGAATATAAACAGATAAATGATAAATAAACAAATAATAAAGAAATAAAGAAAGAAAGAACAAACAATCATGCCCAGTAGCCTAAACAAGTCCTAGGGTCCCATACCATCTGTTACCGGCCAAATCTTGCTGACGCACGTGTGCCGTGTGTTGTGTGGATGTGTGTGGCTGTGTATGTGTGTGGCTGTGGATGTGTGTCACTGTGTGGATGTGTGTGTGACTGTGTATGTGTGTGGCTGTGTAGATGTGTGTGACTGTGGATGTGTGTGACTGTGGATGTGTGTGACTGTGTGTGTGTGTTGCTGTGTGGATGTGTGTCTGTGTAGATGTGTGTGACTGTGGATGCGTGTGACTGTGTGGATGTGTGTGACTGTGGATGTGTGTGGCTGTGTGGATGTGTGTGGCTGTGTTAATGTGTGTGACTGTGTGCTGGTACGGTATGGAGTTTGATGGCTGCTCCTGCTGCTGGCTCGTCACACCATTGTTGCAGCTCTGTGGCTGTACTGTGTACTGTGTACTGTGTGTGTGTGTGTGGAGCTGCTGTCATCACTTTTTGTGCTCTGTCAGCTATTGTGTGGTGGCCTTCCGTCTTCTTGTTTTCTTCTCCGCTCTCTCCGTTTTCCTTTCTTTCTAATTGGATTGGATTGGACTGGATTCTCTGTCTGTTTGTCTACGTCTGTCTGCCTGTCTGTCTGCCTGTCTGCCTTTCTCTGTCTTTCTCTCTCTCTGTCTTTCTCTCTGTCTCTCTCTCTCTCTCTGTCTCTGTCTCTCTCTCTCTCTCTCTCTCTCTCTCTCTCTCTCTCTCTCTCTCTCTCTCTCTCTTCTCTCTCTCTCTCTCTCTCTCTCTCTCTTCTCTCCTCTCTCTCTCTCTCTCTCTCTCCCCTCTCTCTCTCCTCTTCTCTCTCTCTCACACACACATTAATCTAATCTATTCTACTTCTCTCTCTCTCTCTCTCTCTCTCTCTTCTCTCTCTCTCTCTCTCTCTCTCTCTCTCTCTCTCTCTCTCTCTCTCTCTCTCTCTCTCACACACACACACACACACACACACACACACACACACACACACACACACACACACACACACACAGAATTAATCAATGCAGTCAATACCGGAATGAAAGCAGTCATTCTTGTGGACAAGCCATGGGTTAAGTGCTTCATCCCCCTTCTGTTGGCTTTGAACAGCAGCTGCGACCAGCACATTTCCAATTTCCCTACAGTCCTGCTTACTGCAGGGTTTTCCCTTTTTCTCTGTTTTTCCCCATTTTATCTGCTCTCCCAGCTTCTTAAGAAGTGTGGAGATGGGCTGGAAAGAAAGGGGAAAGGGGGGGGGGTGGAGAATAGAGGGAGGGGCTAATGATGATGGAGGAATGGTGAATGGGTATGTGGGTGTGAGGGGTGGGGTCTTCATTCTCTTATTTCGATGATAATGGAATAAGCACTCATATGCTTCTTGTTATATCCAATACCTGTATGTATGCAGTTTTGTATAGATCTACTTTTTTATCTGTTCCCACCGGCACACGATGGCCTACTCTTCCCAAAAGCGGGACAGGATTTAACATGTGCGCAAGATGTTGTGCGAGCGTTCGCATACGGGTCCTCGGTTTATAGTATCATCCGAAAGACTTCTGGGTGGGAGTGGAGTCAGCACTGATGTTAACTCCAGGGGGAAAATCCCCTCCAACGGGATTCGAGCTGGGTCGTCAGATTGCGAGCGCAATGTTCTAACCACTAGGCTAACCCGTCCCCAGTCTTCGGGCAGCCCTGTAACCCTGAGTTGCTGACTGGGCACTGAGTCAGCCAGACAGAAGAAGAAGAAGAAAAAGAAGAAGAAGTAGAAGAATGCAACGAAGGAGAAGAAAAAGAAGAGGAAGAAGGAGAAGAAGAAGAAGAAGAAGAAGAAGAAGA
>CM060327.1:63603613-63611113 GCA_030674155.1 Stramonita haemastoma | reverse complement strand
CGGAATGGATGGATTTCTCTGTCTGTCTGTCTGTCTGTCTGTCTGTCTGTCTGTCTGTCTGTCTGTCTGTCTGTCTGTCTGTCTGTCTGTCTCTCTCTCTCTCTCTCTCTCTCTCTCTCACACACACACACACACACACACACACACACACACACACACACACACACACACACACACACACACACACACACACACACTTCAGTTCTTATCTCTTAACCTTGAAATACAGAAAATTGTCGTGCCTTAGAGCAAAAGTAGCTGTAGTAATAGTAGAAGTGGAAGGAGAAGGAAAGTATACTGTCACGTAGTAGTAGTAGTAGTAGTAGTAGTAGTAGTAGTAGTAGTAGTAGTAGTAGTAGTAGTAGTAGTAGTAGTAGTAGTAGTAGTATATCTAATAGTATCAGTAGTATAGTATATTTAGTAGTAGTAGCAACTCACTCACTCACTCACTCAGTCCCATGTCCCAAAGGACGTAGGGGGGACATGAGAGAAGACGCAACAGAGATCTTTTTCCATGCTTCACGATCCTGTGTGGCTAGTAGGAGGTGTTGCAGGGGTTGGGCGGTCCAGTCTTTGATGTTGTCAACCCATGATTTCTTTTGGCGGCCTCTTCTTCTCTTGCCCTCGACTGTTCCTTGCAGGATGGTTTTTGCTAGGGTGTTGTGTCTTGTGGTGTGACCAAACCACATCAGCTTTCTCCTCTTTATGGTGGAGAGCAAAGGCTCTTGGGGGCCCACACGCTTTTTGATTTCTTCTTTCACATAGTTATTGGTCTTGTGTTCTTTGTATGATATTTTGAGAAGTCTTCTGTGGCACTTGTTCTCGAATGCTTGGATTCTCCTCTCTAACTCTGCTGTCAGAGTCCATGATTCACAGCCATATAGGAGGATAGATATCACGAGGGATTTGTAAAGGTGGTATTTGGTGCAGAAGCTGATGTTGTTGCTTCTGATGATCTTCTCGAGTCTGACTAGAGCAGATGTTGCTGTTGCAATGCGAGCTTTCACTTCATTGTTTGATGTGCCATCTTTTGTTAGGATGGAGCCTAAGTATTTGAATTGGCTCACCTCTTCTAGTGTTTCTCCATTCATCTTTATTTCCGTGATGTCATTACTCGCGCTGTTGACCATGATCTTTGATTTCTCTGTACTGACCTCCATGCCGTATGCGCTCGCTCGATCTGTTAAATTGTCTGTGAGGATTTGCAGTTCTTGTTTGCTGCTGCCCATGAGGTCAATGTCATCTGCAAATCTGAGGTTGCAAAGGGGTCTTCCACCAATGGAGATGGAAGTGTGGTGGTTTTGCAGTGTCTCTGTCATGATGTTTTCGAGGAAGAGGTTGAAGAGTACAGGTGAGAGAAGGCAGCCCTGGCGAACCCCAACCGTGGTCTTGAAGAACTCGCCCACATGATTATTCATAAAAACTGCACTTTCTGCGTTCTCGTACAGAGCTTTGATGACTTCAATTAGACAGCTGTCAATGTTGAAGTGCCTGAGTACTTGCCAGAGGCCGTCATGCCATACCCTGTCAAAGGCCTTTTTGAAGTCTATGAAATTGTGGTACAAGTCTTTTTGGTGTTGGAGATGCTTCTCTATCAGAATTCTCAGATTGAAAATTTGTTCCATTGTGCTGCGTTTTGGTCTAAAGCCCGCTTGTTCTTCACACTGTTGTAGTAGCAACAGCAGTAGTAATAGTAGTTGTAGCAGTAACAGTGGTAGAAATAGTAGTACTAGCAGAAGTAGTAGTAGTAGTAGTAGTAGTAGTAGTAGTAGCAGCAGCAGCAGCAGCAGCAGCAGCAGCAGCAGTAGTAGTAGTAGTAGTAGTAGTAGTAGTAGTAGTAGTAGTAGTAGTAGTAGTAGTAGTAGTAGCAGCAGCAGAAAAAATATACTGTCAAATATTCCACGTCCAGCCTAAGACACAAAACATTCCAATCTTCCGCTACTGTGAACGATCATCACCGTCCTTCCTGTTAGCAACTGCTCTCTGACATTCCAGGACACTGTGAACAACACAACGCCCATCCCCACACAGCCCTGGTCCAACAAGCTGGCCCCTGATGTCAGTCACACTATTAGTTTATGGATTTTAGTTTTTATTGCAGTTTATTTCATGTTATGTTTACAGCCCCACCGACCACGGTAGCCATATCAGGTCTGTCACCTCATTCAGTTTCAGCAACTTCAATATTTAACATTCACCTCAAATTCACAAGCAGCATCCTCTAATTGATAATATATGCATTAAAATGTCTTATATGGTCAATCGGGAAAAGCCCACCAAATGACAAATTATCTTAATGAATGATCATAGAGCTTGTTCAGCTTCTTACTTTTTCCCCAAGTGGCTCAGGTGTCAACCCGATCCTGGTAGGACCTGACTTCTCCCTTAACTCCTTGAGGAGTCTTCGGGGCGCTGCACTGAAGTCTTCAGTGTCTAGAGCACGTTGTAACTGGCAGAGCCCATTGAAAATGTTTGTGGTGTCCTTAGATGTTTCATTGACGTTAACTGGATTAAGACATTCAAATACGCGAACTCGGTCAAAAAGTAACTGGACATTAATTTTAAACCGCTAAGCACATCGTTCTTTATCAACAGAGATGGGAAAAACCCCGACACAGATTCACAGTAATAAAATGATATTAAATAGACAAAAATTATGTTGAAACAACGAGCGTAAAACGAGGGCTCCTTTACGCTTTCGGCACAAATTAGTTGCCACCACCACCTGTGGTACACCACAAGCTGGTGTCAAAAATCACAAGCTCGTGCAACACGCTGGCATTTGGAATCTAGAAGAAAGCAATCCTAATTGGGAAACTCTTTCAAAATGTTCCCTTATTCCGTCAATGTTTACATTCGATCAAAAATGGCTCCCAACAATAATGAACAAGACGAAATTATCCTTGCTGCTGCCGCTACTGTTTATATCTTGTGGGATCAGGGAATTCATAGGCATAAGCGATAGAGTTTTGCAGATAGTGTATATCTTAGGCACAGTGAACTGTGTGGAGCCTATTCCTCTGCAGGCCGAAGGGTGCATGCTGGGTATGTTCATGTCATCCATGCCTTTAGCCCTAGAGCTGCTGGCCTAGTTTTCTACCAAAAAACGGTTGTTTTTCTTGACAATCAGCTCTTTTTCTACAAAAGATGGTGGGTACTTTTCTGTGCAATAGGCTCTTTCAACCAGTAAAGTATTTTATCCCCACGATTTCTAGCTGAGGTCTCTGACGCCTCACTCCCCTCAGACTACATAGGTTATGGGACACCTTTACCTTAACTTTTTATTTCTGTATGTCAGAACTGATATCCCATACGGGTATTTCGTTACTGCAAGTTGTCTTGAAACTTTGAAACAGACACTGTCACGCAAATGTCGTACTGTGCACGCACCCAGAGAGAAAGGGAGAGAGAGAGGGGGGAAGGGGGAAGAAAGAGAGAGAGAGGAGAGAGAGAGAGAGAGAGAGAGAGAGAGAGAGAGAGAGAGAGAGAGAGAGAGAGAGAGAGAGAGAGAGAGAGAGAGAGAGAGAGAGACAGACAGACACACACACACACACACACACACACACACAACACAGACACACACACAGACACACAGACACACAGACACACAGACACACATACAGACACACACACAGACACACAGACACAGACACACACAGACACACAGACACACACACACACACAACACAGACACACAGACACACACACACACAGACACACAGACACACACACACACAGACACACAGACACACACACACAGACACACAGACACACAGACACACAGACACACAGACACAACACACACACACACACACACACACACACACACACACACACACACACACAACACAAGCACAGACACAGACACAGACAGAGAGACAGCGACAGAGGCAAACAAATACAAAACAAAAGCCAGAAGGCAATTTAGATCCTGTGAAAACCAACACCCCATCACACTTTTGTAAGACAAACCCCATAGTAATGTGTATGAGTGGGAGGTAAAAAACCGTTCCCTCACACCCCCCCCCCCCCTTTCATGTTAACACCATCTCCCATCTGTTCTCCCCCTCCTCCACCCCCCCCCCCTTTCCATTTTTCTCTCCCTCCACCCACGTCTTTCACTTGTCAGTGGTCCCATCCTCTCTCCCTCCTCCCTTTCTTTCAGGTCAGTTCTGAGATAGCAGCCCCGCCACACAACGAAACAACAGTGGGGTGCCCTGTGTGTGTGTGTGTGTGTGTGTGTGTGTGTGTGTGTGTGTGTGTGTGTGTGTGTGTGTGTGTGTGTGTGTGTGTGTGTGTGTGTGTGTGTGTGTGTGAAGTCAAGCCAAGTCAAGTCAAGTCAAGTCAAGTCAAAATTTTATTTCCAGATGGTACATTGAGTACGCAATGAATTTGCTTTTTTTCATCAAGCCATCTATCTAGCAAAAAAACAAAAAACAAAATAAAAAACACCCCCTCTTTAAAAAACCAATTAAACAAAAAACAAGACAAACTAACGGGGTGTGTGTGAGTGTGTGTATGTGTGTGTGTGGGGGGGGGGGGGGGGCGTGGGTGTATGTGTGTGTTGGGGTGCGTGTTTTTTTTTTATATATAAACCCATTTCTGGACTGCAATAGTATGCGAATTTAATCAACAGATGGAAAGTAAAAAGATAATTTGGCAGCCACCACACAACTTCACTTTTTGTGTAGTGGCATTTGTATTATATATATATATATATATATATATATATAAATTGTTACGTATATATACATGTACATATGTACGTATATATACATATGTATGTATGTATGTATGTATACGTAACAATCGTAAAGAAGTATAAACTAAAATGGTACCGGAATGTCACCAGATCAAAAGGACTAGCAAAAACAACACTGCAAGGCACTGTCCAAGGAGGAAGAAAAAGAGGCAGACCAAGGAAGAGATGGGAGGACAACATCAGTGAATGGACAGGCCTAGAACTCAACAAAACCCTGAGAAAGGTAGAACAGAGAGAGGAATGGAGGGAACTGGTTGTCAAGGTCAGGGGTGCCCCCACGGTCGCCAGACTAAGGGATGGATAGATAGATAGATAGATAGATAGATAGATAGATAGATAGATAGAGAGATAGAGAGATAGAGAGATAGAGAGATAGAGAGATGGATAGGTAGAGAGATAGAGAGATAGAGAGAGAGAGAGATAGATAGATAGATAGATAGATAGATAGATAGATAGATAGATAGATAGATAGATAGATAGATAGATAGATAGATATACACGAAATGTGATTTTATGTGTAAGATGTGATGTAAATGTAACTTGCCTACATAACAACAAATACTACTTTTCCATGATGTAAGCGAAGGCTGGAAATAAGCTGTGTGCAAATTGATGCCTTTCCCTTGTTGCATTGTCGTTACGTTTGGTCATGTTCTGTTGCATACCTTGAAAGAATTGTGTCTAAATCAAACTAAGCAATTTTGCGACTGTGTAAATGAAATCTGAAAAAAAATCAACAAGAAACGGTTAAAAAAAAAAGAAATACACAAAAAAGAAACCAAAAGAACACGCACCCCACCCATCCTCCCCCCCAGAAAAAAACAACAAATAAACAAACAGAAAAAAAACACAAAAAAGAAAGAACCCAAAGCAAACAACCCGACAATCTTCCTCTTCATAATCATCATAACCAGATTCACACCACACCACCAACATCCACTGATTAACCACAAGCATCCATCTACCGGTCAATGACATGACTCATTCTCATTAAGTCCTCCTCTCTGTGTGGTCACCCTAGGCCGGACATGGGTCATTAATGGATGACCACGAACAGACCACAGTCAGAGGTAAGCGGAATGTGATCAATGGCTGCACATGAACAGATAGATAGATAGATGACAGGCAGACCACAGTCTTCAGTACTCTAGCTGGCTAGCTGCCTCTGCTTTAATTAACTAGAAACCAACATCTGGCGGTCACTTGGAAGGTCAGGTGGCAGGTCAGTTGGAAGGTCAGTTGGAAGGTCAGTCAATCGATAGTCAGCCATCTACTGATCGGTCAGTTATCGGTCAGTCAGATATTGGTCGCTCATATGTATATATAATATAAAAGGTAAAGGTGTCCCATAACCTGTGTGGTCGTAGGGCCTAGGGGAGCAAGGCATCAGAGACCTCAGCTTCTCTAGGGGCCAGCATATTGAGGGCGGCGTCCATCTCCTCTCCCTTGCTGCTTTACCTTCCCTGACCCTAAAGAGGCCAGTTACCCATTGACAGCTGGGTGAACTGGGGGAAGTGTACTGTAGCCAAGGCGCGCAAACGGTCACCCGTCCCCATATCATTTATTTATTTATTTATTTATTTATTTATTTATTTATTTATTTATTTATTTATTTATTTATTTATTTATAATAAAGATAGAAACAGGGCAGGGGAGATAACGACAGACATCAAACATCAAAAAAGAAATGCAACAACAACAACAACAACAAACCAAACGTACAAACACCAAAAACTCAATAAATTAGTAAAAGAAACGAGTAAATAACAATACAACAATGATATGCCATTGTTTAAACCAAAAAATCAACACAAATAAATTACAAACTGATTATAAAAAAAAACACACGAACAAATCAATTTACAGATAAATTATAAGATTACCAAGAATCGAGGTGTCACAACACACACACAACACACACACACCACTGTAACCTTTGTTTCCTACAATAATTATCATACCATCCATGGCACCAGTTCAATATGGAAGATAAATACTTCAGCCACAAAACGGCCTCAAACTCTAAATCAACTACAGCGTTTTTACAGCCAAAATTGAATCCGTGAAAGAGGGTTTTCTGTTTCCTGTTTTCATCAAAGCGTTCTCTTTCAGCTACAGAACCAGAGCATTCAGTTTTATTTCTTTCTTTATTTTATATCGAGGATAATGGAACTCGTGTGCTTCATTTCAGAATGTAGACGGAACTACGACGCAACAAAAGTTCTGGAAGTTCAGAATTCCACAGAGAAGGCGGGAAGACTAAAGGAACTCAGACAGCACACAGCAATGTCCTGACCGGACTGGCATCCATAACTCTCATCATGAAAAGCAGAAAACTTGCTGTTGCTGTTGTTGTTTTTATTGTTGTTGTTACTTCTGCTGTTGTTGTTTGCTGTTATTTTTTGCTGTTGTTGCTGTTGTTGTTGTTGTTGTTGCTATTATTTTTGTTGTTGTTGCTGTTGGTGTTGTTGCTGTTGGTATTGTTGTTGCTGCGCGTTCCCCAGCTTACCACTCAAGGGGATCATCCAGAATGTTATGCACTACTGACTGACTCACTCATCCCACCTGGGAACCAGCTGTGATACTGTCAAAACACACTGCACGAGACTCATTCCTGTCTGTTTTTTTTTCAGAACCTCGCCACACAGGCAGCCATACTCCTACTTCAGAGGATTTTTTCCAACTACTGGATAATAGATAGATAGATAGATAGATAGATAGATAGAGATAGATAGATA
>CM060327.1:63591113-63593613 GCA_030674155.1 Stramonita haemastoma | reverse complement strand
CGTGCACACCGCGTGACCAGCCGGCAGCAGAAGAAAGAGAGGAGATGAAAGGTTGGGAAGAGCCAATCAGAATCCCAGTAGTGGCTGCCGCCACCTTAGCTGACAATAGCAGTAAAAACTAGTAGCCTAGCAGGGACACGTGGGCGAGAGCGCGAAAACAGAGAGAGAGGGGGCAGGGGGGGGGGGGGGGGAGAGGGTGGGTGACAAAGTCTTATCAATGTTGACAAAAATGATTAAGCAAAGAAAGGTGATTAAAAACAAAACAAAACCAGTGCAGAGTAGGCAACAAAAAAAAAAGTTTGACGAACAAAGGGAAATCAGCCAAACGAAAATCAGCCAAACAACAAAACGAAAATCAGCCAAACAACAAAACGAAAATCAGCCAAACAACAAAACGAAAAATCAGCCAAACAAAAACGAAAATCAGCCAAACGAAAAACTAAACAGGAAAAAAAAAAACCAGCAAGACAAAAAACGAAAAACAGCAAAACATAACGTTGAAGACTGAGGAAAAGTAAGTCAAAGCAAAACCTTCAGTCTTTATTACTGAACCAAATAGGTTAATTGTTCTTTAATGCACTAGCTGAATGTGCATAACTAAAAAGCCTTATTACTAAAGTATATTTTCTTGAAACATTTTCAGAGGATCAAACATGTCACTGGTGCTTGTTGTTGCCATTCCCAGCTTAAACCCTGGGATCACCCACAAGAAGCACTTTATTTTATTTATTTATTTATTTATTTATTTTACTTATTATTTTATATGAGGATAATGGAATAAGCACACATGTGCTTTTTTTACATCCAGTCCCCGTGTGTATGCAGTTTTGTCAATCTTGTCATCTGCTCCCACCGGCACACAATGGCCTACACTCACTCATCCCACATGGGATCATCCTGAGAGAATAAGTGCACACTGGTTTTCACTTCTTTTTTTTTTTAGATGCCATGGACCCTATGAAGACTCCTGACTCCAGTGAAGAAACGCAAGCTAAAGTGGTACGGCACGTACTCGAACTCTGGACTGGCCAAGACAGTCTTACAGGGAACAGTAAGGAGAGGGAGACGAAGAGGCAGACAGAAGAAACGATGGGAAGACAACATCAGAGAGTGGACTGGCCTTGGGTGGAGCGATCTACTACGGAGGGGGGAGGACCGTGGGGAGTGGAGGAAGTTGGTTGCAAAATCTTCAGTGGTGGTCCCACCGTCTGTGGGACTAGGGGACATAGGGGACAGGTGAAGGTGAAATGCACACTGGGAGAGAAGTGTGTATATGACTCTTTTCAAGTAGGCCTACGTCTCCATATAGGCCCTAGGCAGCCATACTGGGATTATAGAGTTTTTTCTCCTATTAAGGAGAGTGCAGGTGGTCATGCTAAGAGCTTGTCATGGCTGAAGACAATCTCAACATAAACCTTTTTCAAGACAGAACAAAATTTTTGATAGATCTGTGGGTCATGGCACTCAGCTAAGACCGACATTAATCACTTGAGAAAGCTTTTAGCATGGGCCGTGTCACTTACGATTTATCAAATAAAGTATGTTTACAGTTGGGTCTGCAGTGTTGTAATGGATTATATTTCATGACTTTTTATTGTCAACACAACCCTGTGACAGATTTTTTACACTGCATTTCATATTAGTTTTACCTGCAACCCCCCCCCCACAAAAAAAAAAAAAAACAAACAAAAAACAAACAACAACAACAAAACAAAACAAAAAAACAACAACAGAAAACAAACAACCAAAATACAAAAAAAGGAAAACTGAAGCGTATCTACAGAGTAGTTCCCCTTTACCGGAACCCCTGTTCACTCGACCTAGCTTTCCTTCACCAATCTTATTCGTCAGCATTATCAGCTACCTGTAGATGAAAAAAAAAAGGGGGGGGAGTGTTACAGAAGACCTTTGGACACACTCATTACAGGCTGTTACGAAACGTCTCTATTCGAGCTAAAGCCTATTTCACAAAACACTCTCGGTTCAGCAAAAAATTAATTTGTAGAGCACTATGACTGAATCACGCAGCTCTTCACCTATATTGACAGAGCACTTTCGATTATTCAGAGAACGCTTTTAGTTCGAGCCTTTATCACCAAGTAAGCTGTAGGACTCCTTCTGCTCCCCCCCCCCCCTCTCTCTCTCTCTCTCTCTCTCTTCCCTGCCCCTCCTCTTCAAAAAAGAAAATCTTATTCAATACACGCTATCTTGGGTTGTCAAGTCTTCACAACGCAGTTTCAGCTGACTGTAAGCTTTAAGCATAGACCCATTTTTCGTTGGACTAAAGGCTTATTCATGAAGCTTACCACAAGGTTTAGATGCATATCCATAAAACACACTGAAGCGAAACGCGTGACAGGCAAACAAAGAAAATAAAGAACAAGCATACATGTATGAGGTGCCAGGCAAGTCTTTGGGGTTGAAGTGACACGATGTGGTCATGACATGATTGGAACTGCAGAGTTGTGGTGCTAGAAAAATTGCATGGGAGAAGGGGAAA
>CM060327.1:63581113-63588613 GCA_030674155.1 Stramonita haemastoma | reverse complement strand
ACTAATAATATATATATATATATATATATATATATATATATATATATATATTATATATATATATAGTTGACCTGATAAAAACCCACAATTCTGCATATAATAGCCACATATACCCATTTATATCGCCACATATATCGCCACATATCTATCTGTCGGTCTTTTGTTTTGTTGTTGGTTTGGGGTTTGTTTGGGTTTTTTTGGGGTAGGGTTTTTTGTTTGTTTTTGCTGTTTTGGGGTCGTTGTTGTTGTTGTTGTGTTGTTTTTTGTGTGTAACATTACGTTATTAACTTTTAGGAGAAGTATAAGGATTATATACAGGGACAAAGTGAGGCATTTTTATTAGGTTGCTATTTGCTGTTATAGCTTGTTTTGTTTGGAGTTGAATGTCACAGTCCCTCGGATGAAACTACAAAATAAGGCTCCGTGTTCGAATGCACGCAGGCATACGTTAAAAACCTGTTCCGCTTTTCGGAAGAGTAGGCCATTCATGCCTATCATCTGCATGCCTTTATGCATTATGTTTAAAACGCATGCACCATCCCGAAATTAGAATGCAGCTACCGAAATGGTGTGGAGGAGGGGGGGGGGGGACGGTCGAATATGCAAAATCTCACCATTGGTCAACCTGGGAGCTTTAGCAGAGGAACGGGAATAAATGACTAACTCTCCTTTATGCTTCAGTCATTCTATTAGTCATTCACCGGTTTGTCCATCCTGTCTGTTTATAACATGTCACCTTTTTTTTTTTTAACTGCGTATCGGACTCAAAGGAACTGACTTGTGGCGTGAACTAGTCGATAGCAACACAAAAGAGCAATCTCTACAGTAAAACCTACACCGTTATCTAAAGTCACCATAAAATGGCCTTCAAGTCGACTGGGTTTAGTCACAGCAGTAGCAGTGCTAGAATTCCACTCCCTAGCAGCAAACATATTCCACTTACCTCTCTCAAATCGATAACGGCTCTGGCCTGCCACAGAAAATCGATCACTCACAGCGCTGTAATCCTAGGAGCTGATATCACCAGTCACCCGATAGGTAAAGAAGGCAATAAACTAAAAGAAAGTACTTTTCAATGCCGTCACTGTCCTAAAAAAAAAAGTCAAGACTTCCAGAAATTAGACAAGAAAGTGTTGACAGTTTCACTTTCACAAGAGTCCTTTAAGAACTTTCTGGCTTCACTTTCACACAGAACAAAATAAAAACAAATTAAAACTACACAATTACTGAACATGCAGTTTGAAAATGAAAGTGTTTTTTTTCAGACACAAACCGAAACCTGTGCCATAGTAACTAGTACATTGTGGAACAACGCTTTGACGAAAGACAGGAGGGAGGGAGGGAGGGAGAGAGACACACACAGTCAAGGGCCTACTCCACTTGTAGAAGTTGCACACTCATTCTGAATAAGCGGGCGGCCCACACAATCGCTGCAGTGTGCTGGAATATTTTACACTAACCCACAGGTGCGCAGTAATCCTTGTCAAAACATGAGAGGGATTCTTTTTTGTTTGTTTGTTTTTCTTCTGTGTTTTTTTTTCAAGACAAAACTACTATCACACCCACACAGTCACTTTGAGCATTGTTAAACGATTTAACTAATCCTGCTGTAGAGTCATGTACCATAAGATCTGGAAGAAACACTTCTGCCCTGCAGCGAAACGAGCAGCCAGGCAGCTGTCGGCATGACAAGAATACCGCGCAATAAAAAACAGTACGTCAGGCAATCTTGTCCTGCATAAACCCCGCCCCTCTCCGCCTCTGCGCTCAATCATCTCCTTTCAGCTTGTCAATCATGCCAAGGTCGACTACTTCAGCTTGCTTTTTATATATTTTTTTTTTGTTACTCCTTCTATCTCTTGTCCTCCTCTGCTTCCTATTCCTCCTCTTACACATCATGGGCCTGAGGCGAAGAGTTAGGTCCCCTGTCCGTTTCGCCATCACTGTCTATCGTTCTTACAGAAATCCAAGCTATGCATCGTCTGCTGCGTGATTTGTCGCTATGGAAACAGTGAATCATGGGCAGTGTGTGTAGGTGGGTAGATGGCTGGGTGGGTGGGAGGGTTTGCTGGTCAATATCGAGTTCCTAGCTTTGATCTGACAGAGGAGAATTCACAATGTAGAATTCAGCTTCCTAGTTTGTTGGAGTTTGTTTGGGGAAGGGTTGGAGTTGGGTTTGGGTTGAGTTTTTTTTCTTTGGGTTTTTTCGTTCCTTGGGTAGATCCCCTAGGTTCACTATTTGAGACTTTGTATATAGGACCGATTTCATTTACCCACCATGAAGGTAGCAATTTTCAAATTTTCAAATTTCCTTTATTTCCTGTCATCCCTTAAGGGATATGGAGGATTTACATAACAGCAATAAGCAAAATCATAACTGAACAACATGCATGCCCATGTAACTGAATAGTTGAACAATTACTATAGAAAAAACAACAAAACTGTCTGTTAATATTTTTGTTGACGAAATTTTAAGAACTCATTTGTCACTAGATCTATTCCAGAAGCTTCGTTATTCTAAGCTTATTTAAAGATCTGTTAATCTCATCAGCAGGCCATAACGACTTTGGGGATCAGTTGGTTAGATTTTCTAATTTATATTTCAGGATGTTATTGAAAAACTTCCAAGCTATTTTTTCAAAGTTCAACGAAATTATGTTTGCAATCGCATTTTCGTTATTTAAAAAAAGAAAACAATTTGGTTTGCTGGTGTGTTGGTGTGGGGTGGGGGGGGGGGGGGGGGGGCAGCGTAAATTTAGTGTTACACAGGTTTGGTCATAGATTTTGTCAAACTTTTTTTCTTCAAAGGCGAGAAGGGGGAAGGGGGGGGCAGCTTAGCGGGATTTGGGCAGGGATTATTTTGATGTTGACTGAAAGTGGTAGAAGAAGAAGTCATCCATTAATTATTCCAAATTTTGAAAAAAAATCTGTTTTTTTATTGGTTCTAAAGAACTTTTTATTCAGATATAGACTAGATCTAGACTAGGGCTTATTAAAGCTATTTCAGGACAAACAGGACCTTAATGCAAACATTTTCTTCCATTGAGATTTGGAATTATAAGATCAAAAGAAAAATAAAGTCGAAAATGGTAAAATTTGGTTTATCATAAGGCCTAGGCCTCAACAAACCCTAAGAAAGGCAGACAGAGAGAGAATGGAAGGAACTGGTTGTCAAGTCATCGGGGGTCCCCACAGTCGCCGACTGCGGGTTACTAAGATAGATAGATTATAGTAGAGCATGCGTGGGCAGATATGTCATATTCATATGACGTCACCCACTTGATGACATCATTTCTTTTGGGACAGACTCGGCCACACTGAAGAGGTGGCAGGAAGGTAAATAAACAGCAGAGGATGTGCAAACAGTGGGTGGGTGATCCGCCCTACCCGCTGCTTATTTGCACTGCACATATTATTAACAGTGGAGCAGTTAAGGCGATGGACCTCTGAGTTTAATCCTAAAAAGGAATGCAAGAAGGCAGGGTCAGGCATTGAAAGAAAGAAAGATAATGTAGAAACTGCAACCAGAAAGAACTGGGTGACCAATTTCACTCTATTCTCACATGCCCATATTTTCTAGAAGGCAGGAAAAGTTTCTAAAACTATATGATTATATAGAAGACCCAGGTCATAAAATTTCTTGCACTGTGTAGATCTTTTTAAGTGCTCTTAAACCGGCTAAGTTTATGAAAACCATATTACGTGTATGTAGCAAAATTGATTTTGGTCTGTGAAACCTTATGTTCTGCATAGGGATATGTTTTGTCTGTGTGTGTGTGGGGTGTGTGTGTGTGTGTGTGTGTTGTGTGTGTGTAGTTTCCTGTTTTGGAGGAGATCATTTGTGGCTAGATGATCACAGCCACGATTGCCTATGATGACCTAGATGGTTTTGTGTATGCATTTTCATATACCCAGCAGAGGGTTTTTCCTGGAATAAAGAATTTGACTTTGACCATGGTAGTTGCAGCTTCGGCATGGGCATAATGCTTTTTCTCTCTCCCAAGTCAAAACGTGACATTGTGTGCAGAACCGCCAGTGCCCTTATCTCCTTAAAACACATCCAACACTGATGCCCCCTTCCCTGGGAATCTTGGAGCTCTCTGTTAAAAATAGCATCACCACCTTCTGGTAGTTCTGAGCCAGAAATGTCCCCTTTTGTGTCTTTCTCTTTGTTTACAACTGTCTTTTCCTGTTCAGTTACTACTTTTCCTCTTCTTTGTTTGAGCCAGTCAGTGGCCAAACATCTGCTTAGCCAATTCATTGCAGCCACCAACATCTGCTTAGCCAATCATGCTGGCCACCAAACATCTGCTAGCCATTACTAGATGGCCAAACATCTGCTGCAATGGCAACATCTGCCTAGCCAATGCCAACATCTGCCTACCAATGGCCAAACATTGCTTAGCCAATCAGTGGCCAACATCTGCTGAGCCATCAGAGGCCAAACATCTCAGTGGCCAAACACTGAGCCAACTATCTGCTGCAACACGTGGCCAACTCTGCTGAAACAGTGGCCGAACGTCTGCTGATAACACGTGTGCCAGACAGTCTGCTGAGTGCATGAGTATTTCGGCAGATATGGAGTAGCTTATTTTTTTTTTATTCTATTTTTATTTTATACCACTTTTGTCACACAGATTTCTCTGTGGAAATTCGGTGAGCCTCAACCCACCACAAAGCAGTGCCACCATTTTTTTTTTTTTCTGTTGTAACTGCATTTGTTTCCCTTCAGATGGCTTTTTTTTATACAGAATTTTGCCAGGGACAACTCTCTTTTTGCCATGGGTTCTTTTGGTGAGCTAAGTAATGTGTATACACACGGGACTGAGTTTATGGTCTCATCTGAAAGACTACTCAGATCACCACTAGTGGTCTAATGGATGGGGGGAAGGTTTGGGCCCAAACGGGATTCAAACCACTGCACACTTCGACCAGACTTTTGCTTTCTAGACAGGCGGTTTACCTACTACTGATCAACCATATATTTTCATCTTCCGCACCACTACTTTATGTTGTGTTCCATGCACCAGAAAAGGGGGCTTTCCAACAGAAAAGGAATCTCCCAGGCATTTCGGAATTAAAGGGGAAAAAAAGTAAAAAAAGAAGAGCGGGCAGTTTTGGGAGCTTCGTTGAAATAAATTATAAAGCAATACAATTATTATTTGAATACATCAGTCTTCTTCGTCTTCTTCTCTGTCTCTTCTCTCTTCTCTTCTCTTCTCTTCTCTTCTCTTCTCTCTCTCTCTCTCTCTCTCTCTTCTTCTTCTTCTTCTTCTTCTTCTCTCTCGCTCTCTCATTCTTCTTCTTCAATTCTTCATTCTTCTTCTTCTTCGCATTCTTCTTCTTCTTCCATTCTTCTTCTTCTTCGCATTCTTCTTTCTCCTTCTTCGCATTCTTCTTCTTCTTCTTCGTCTTCTCTCGCAATTCTTCTTTATCTTCTTTTCAATTCTTCTTCTTCTTCTTGCATTCTGTCTTCTTCTTCTTCGTCTTTTATTCTTTTCTTATTCTCTTACTGCACGCTTCATCTTTCAAGAGTAAAGATTTGCAAATAGCGCTCTGTGACGGTTGGGCAAATACGGTCAAATGGCAATGCTTTTGCATCTGTGAACAAGAGAGGGAAAAGAAAGCAAATAAGCACAGCTTTCCTCAGCCAGTCTCTGACAGGGGGATTTGGGGGGGGGGGGGGGGGGGGCTATAGGAATGGCTGGCCAACAGCTTTATAGTATTTCTCTTCTGTGTGTTGTGGTGTGTGTGTGTGTGTGTGTGTTGTGTGTGTGTGTGTGTGTGTGTGTGTGTGTCGTGTGTCTGTGTGTCTGGTCTGTGTGTCTGGTCTGTCTGTGTGTTCTGTCTGTCTGTGTGTCTCTGTGTGTGTGTTGTGTGTTTTCCCTTGTGTGTGTGTTGTGTTATGTGTGTAGTGTGTCTGTCTGTTGTGTGTTGTCTGTGTGTCTGTGTGTGTGCGCGCCGCGCGCGGGCGCGAAACGCAAGAACGATTTTTAACAGCTGCTTCGACCTGTGGTGCGTGCAGAATTGACAGCTTTTCGGATGCATCCAGGAGAAAGAAACCTGCTGACTGGATGTGAGATGGAGGGGAGTGGTAAAGAAGGGGGGGGGGGGGTTTGAGATTTGAAAATATGAATACAGCTTTGATGGTGGAGTGGGAAGGAAAACATAACGTTAATGTGGGCAGGTAGATTGAGGACTGGGTAAACAGCACAAAGAAAAGAAATTTATGTATAAGATTTGGTTTGAACAAAAAACAAAAAGAAGAAGAAAAAAAAAAAAAAGAGACGGTCTACTGTGTCGTTAAACATCCCGACATAAGACCTTAGAATATTTTAGAAATCTTTGAATTTATAATTATATATTTTACTTTTATGTAATATATATATGTATATATATATATATTATATATATATATTATATATATATATATATATATATATATATATTTATATATTATTTTGTTTGTTGGAAGTTTCAATTAAAATTTCTGTATTAAAGTTGTGCTGCAGGTAGCAAGAAAAGAAAGATCTGGTTGTGAGATTGGTCCAAATCAGTGATTGTATCTCTGATACATCCCCAATAGATCCTTGTTAGATGTGAACAAAAACCCAACTTAAAACAGGGGGTACAATTCTTAATATTTGTGTGTGGAAAAAATGGATTGTTGAACCTTTTGTTTTATTAATATTTGTCTCCAAAAGAGTTATGCTGCTAGTATTGTGTGTGTGTCTGTTTGTCTGTATGTATGTATGTCTGTGTCTGTGTGCGTGCGTGCGTGAGTGTGTAGAGAGAGGGAGGGGGGTGTGAGCTACGTGTGGGTGGGTGTACCCATGCGCGTGTATATTCCTGCGCGTGAGCAAGCACGCGTGCGTGCACACGTACGGGCGTGCAGGCGCGCTCTTCCTGTTCCCTCGTCTTATCATCGCCTGTGAAGTGTAGATGTGCAGACATCAGTCAGGCGGGGGCAGAGAAATGACGGCCATTTGTATGCCGCTAACAGCACAATGTCTCCAGGGCCCAAATGGCCCAGTCCTCTCCTCAACTGGCCTCTATTTTCCTACCCATTTTCTTCTTTCTGTTGTTTCTGTTCGCTTTTTTTCCTTGTCAGTCAGGGCGTATGTATATGTGCGTGTAAGTATGCATACTCATGCATGTACGTGTACGTGGGTGTGCACGAACGAACACTCACCCATATGCAGGTATGCAAGGCAAACGCATACATACACACACACGCCTGCCTAAAGCACACGCGCCACACATACACCACGCCGCGCACGCACACACACACACACACACACACACACACACAACACACACACACACACACACACACACGCACAAAACACACACCACACACACACACACACACACACACACACACACACACACACACACACACACACAGGGCTAATTAGCTGGAGGGTGCAAGCTGTCCGTCTGTGTGAGACACAACAGGACCTGTTCTGAAGGATGGAATAGAACCCGAGGGCCTTGGAG
>CM060327.1:63511113-63566113 GCA_030674155.1 Stramonita haemastoma | reverse complement strand
GAGTGTAAGGAAGATTAAAGGCCCGAAACACTTGTTTGAAGGGGGCTTCTCCTCTGAGGACTCTCTGCTGCCATGCTCTACGCGAGTTTCTTACCACTGATACATGGGTAAAACCATTGACTTCCGGGAATAGGCTGGAGGACATCCGGGAAAGACCGGAGGACACTGGGAAAGACCAGAATGGGCTTTGTGGGCTAGCCCCCCACAGTGCCGTCAGTATGTGGCTACTAAGTCTCCAAAGAAAAAATGCTCCCAGGATCCACCGAAAGGGGGAGAGAATGATGGATCCATCGGTGCTCAGATCACGGCCGCAAATTCAAAATGGACTATGGACACGGATATGGACAGAATGGAATATCCATGTGTCTGTGGAAGGAATTTTGCTTCAGCGCGAGGCATGAAGATCCATAGAACAAAGAAGGGATGTGAGAGGTCTCATCCGGATGGACAGCAGCGCACTGCATCAGCAGATAAGACGTTGGAAGACCAAGGCCAGGATTCAAACCACAGTGCCAAGGACAACCAAGCTGTCGACTCGGATGACGAACTTGCACAGGCCCTCGATGCCAGGCGCCAGAAGCTCAACCTGCCAAAAGCAAGTGCAACTGATGAGTGGCAGAAACTGGATAGAAAATTGTCCAAAGACTCGAGACTCTGATAGGGAAAAGCACACTAGAACACAAACTAGCCACATATGGGGACATCATATACGCCACCTGTAGGGATACCTATGGAGTAAAACAGCCAAAAGAGAAAACGCCTCCAAAGAAATCCAGACGCCAAGAAGAGATAGACAGGATCAGGGTCACAAAGAAAAACCTCAGAAAGCAAATGAAAACTGCACTGCCAATTGAGAAACAAGGTTTGCAGAAACTTTGGAAAGATCTGAAAGCAAGACACAGTGCCCTCAGCAAAGCAGAAGCAGCGAGGAAGAAGAAGAGCAGAAAGAAGAAAACCTACGATCGCTTCTTCAAGGACCCCTTCCAGTTTGCCAGAACACTCTTTGAGCAACCAAAATCGGGAACCCTGAAAGTGGACAAAGATGTTCTTGAGCAGCATCTCAGGAAAACTTACTCTGGCCCACAGAGCAAAGCACCACTCAACATCCAAGGCTTGGTAACGCCAGCCGACCCTGAGAAACCCTTCAATGACAAGCCACCAACGCTGGAAGAAGTACAAAATGTGGTCAGCAAAGCCAGAGCCAAATCATCACCAGGGCCAAATGGAGTACCATACCAGCTGTACAAGAAATGTCCCAAAGTGCTGCAGTGGCTCCACAAGCTGCTGAGATCAGCATGGAGAAACAAGAAAATCAACAGTGAGTGGATGAAAGCTGATGGGGTGTACATCCCCAAAGAGCAAAACTCAAGTGACATTGGCCAGTTCAGACCAATATCCCTACTGAACGTTGAAGGCAAAATCTTCTTCTCTGTCATGGCAGCAAGGATGACCAAGTACCTCATGGAAAACAAGTACTTGGATGTGTCAGTCCAGAAAGGAGGCATCCCAGGCGTGTCCGGCTGTGTTGAACATGCCACAATGATTTGGGATGCAATCCAAAGAGCAAAAACAGAAAAGAAAGACCTGGATGTAGTGTGGCTTGATCTGGCAAATGCATATGGATCTGTACCCCACGAGATGATACAGCAGGCTCTCGAGATGTACCATGTGCCAGAGAGCATCCGCGACATGCTCAAGATGTACTTCAACGGCTTCTCAATGCGGTTCTCTACCCAGGATTACACAACAACATGGATCAACCTGGAAGTGGGTATCGCAATGGGCTGTGCAATTTCTCCAATACTGTTTGTGTTGGCAATGGAAGTCATCTTGAAAGCAGCAACCAGGAACACAAGCCAAACGGACCTCGGTGATGGATACAAGATGCCCCCTCTCAAGGCCTTCATGGACGATACAACAGTGGTCTCATCCAAAGAAAGTGAGACACGGCATGTCTTGGAAAGACTGGACAACATTGTCGCCTCAGCAAGGATGAAATTCAAGCCCAAGAAATCACGGAGTCTGTCACTGAGAAAAGGGAAAGTAGCTGAATCCGTGGTCTTCAGTGTCGCCAACCAAGCTATTCCAACAGTCACAGAGGAACCTGTCAAGAGCCTTGGGAGGTGGTATGATGACACCCTGAAGGACACACAAAGAGCCAAAGAAACCAAAAAGATGGCGGAAGAAGGCTTGGAGACCATTGACCAGTGTGGTCTCCCTGGCAAATACAAGGTGTGGTGTCTGCAGTTCATGCTGATCCCAAAACTACTATGGCCGCTAATGATATATGAGATCTGCACCAGCACGGTAGAGGCTATGGAAGCCAAAATCAACAAATTCACGAGGAAATGGCTTGGAGTTCCACCCTGTCTCACCGATATAGCGCTGTACTGTCGGCAAGCAAAATTAAAACTGCCACTGAAATCCATCCTAGAAGAATATAAAGCAGGAAAAATCAGACTTCAAAGCATGTTAGAGGACACAGACGACAAGGTGGTAGAAGAAATCAAGCCCCTGCTGAAGACCGGCAGAAAATGGAAAGTCCAGGAGGTGATAAACTCTGCCAAAGAAAGTCTAAAGATCAGAGAGATAACAGGACACACACAGACCAACAGACAAGGACTAGGGTCAACAAAAACAGAATGGTGGTCAAAAGCAAAAGGAAAAGCCAAACGGGACATGGTCATTCAAGAAATGAGGAAAGAAGAAGACCAAAAGAGACTCCAAAAAGCAGTCCAGCAGAGCCAACAAGGGCAATGGACAACATGGGAGAGTGCGCTCCAAAAAAGTCTCACCTGGAATGACATTTGGCACATGGCCCCTCTCAGGATCAGTTTCATTCTCAGATCCGCGTATGACCTGCTACCATCAAATGCAAACCTGGTGAAGTGGGGAAAAGCAGACGATCCTGCATGCCCCCTCTGCCGTGAAAAACAAACAGTGGAACATGTCCTCAGCTCATGCAAGGTAGCCTTAGCCCAAGGGAGGTACACATGGAGGCACAACCAGGTGCTGAAAGAGATTGTAGAAGCAGTCTGGTTCAGTACCTGCTCCACAATTGGCAACATCAGGACACAAAAAGCTCCCGCAACCTTCTTCACGGCAGGAGGAAAAAACTCATGGCCACGAACATCAGTGCCATTCAGAACCTGCAAGCAGAGTCTGTTGGATGGAGCGGACGACTGGGTGTGCACTGCAGACCTCCCAGAATGGAATAATCACCCTGAGATCATCAGCAAGAGTGGTATGAGACCTGACATAGTAGTCAACTCCCACTCAACCAAGCAGCTGATCATGATAGAGCTGACTGTTCCATATGAGAACAGGATGGAGGCATCTCACGCCTACAAGACTGAAAAATATGCAGATCTGGCCAATAGCCTGAAGAAAGAAGGCTATCAGGTCAAAGTCCTTGCTGCAGAAGTCGGAGCCAGGGGGTTTGTTGGAGAATCTGCATACAACCTCATGAAACAGCTCTCGATTGCAGGGAAGGAAAAAACCAGAGCCCTGAAGGCCATGACAGAAGCAGCCGAGAGATGTTCAAGCTGGATCTGGTCAAGGAGGAACAAAAGTGAACTGCATAAGACCTAGATGACCCCATAATACCATAGGTGGCTAATCCCCCCCCCCCCCAAAAAAAAAAACAAACAACAAAAGTGTGCATATCCAGAGATCATGGATCCAATCCGAGTCAGAACTCACCACATACATAAAGGGGCAGCAGAGAGACATCCAGAGTCATGAACTGGATGTGGGCCGGCCTCCCTAGAGTGTAAGGAAGATTAAAGGCCCGAAACACTTGTTTGAAGGGGGCTTCTCCTCTGAGGACTCTCTGCTGCCATGCTCTACGCGAGTTTCTTACCACTATCAGTCGTTGAGTTTATATCATTATTGTAATTAAGAGCAATAGTTAGACCAGTAGATATAAACTGAGAGTTGTATTATTTAAAACAAAAACTGGGTCTTGATGTATTCTTGGATCATCCGAAGTCAAACGGTAAACTGAGTAGTACCTCACTAGGCCTGTTGGTCCAATATTGAATAAGTAAATGGGTTTTTCCTTACATTGACAGTCTCCTCATTTTTTAAGTCTTCGATTTTCCTTAACTATGAAAAGAAGGGGGGGGGGGGGGGGGTTAAACTACTCAAATTCAAAACAAAATATTTTTCAGAGTTTTTATTGCTATCTTGCTGAAATGTTAACACTTGGTGCAGATTTGAGTGCTGGGATAAGGATTGCAAAGGTGGGCTACTCATCCAGTCCCCGTGTGCACGCTGGTTTATAAATTGTTCCCTCTTGCACGCAATGGCCTATTAGGGAAGGTGGAACAGGTTTTAACTTGAGCCCAAGAGGTTATGCATGAGCTCGCACTGAGACCTCCGTTTATTGTTTCATCCAAAGAACTTTCGGGATAAGCACAGTATGTCGGGTCCACAGCTTTTTATGCCCATGTGGCATTTTAAACCTGGGTGGTTGTTTTTTTTGTTTTGTTTTTGTTTGTGGATTTTTCTTAGGTTTTTTTTTTTGCTTGTTGTTTTTTTTTTTGCGGGGCTGGTAATCTGCTTTGAATCGTTATTCTTTTTGTGTAACTTATGGATGATAGACACTCAGCACAGCCTGGTTTTATCTATCAGCCTAATGAAATGAATTTTAATAATTAAAATATTTTCTCATTTAATTTTTTGATTTGGCGTGTGGGATACATGAGGGAATACGGTCGTGTTGGTTTTGAACTTGAAGTAAATGTTACTAGAGTCACAGAAACTGAATGAATTGACAGCCCTGATATGGCTTTCGCGGTCAGTAGGGCTTTAAACATTAAATAAACAAAAGCGGAAATCGGTGCCAGAGAACTGAAGACACGTATAATGCGTTTTGTTTCAGGCTGGCCAAATCCAGCAGACACAAAGCTGCCTTCCTGGTGATGATGCCCATAGCAGAAAACATCGAAACAAAGCTGCCTTCCTGGTGATGATGCCCACAGCAGAAAACATCGACACAAAGCTTCAATCCTGACGATGCCCATGGCAGGGAATGTGCAGATCCCTGGCAACTCGCGCTGACATCCTTGTTCTTCCGTCCTCTCGCAAGATACAGGTAAGAGAATTTTTTTATCAATTCAAGTGCATTACATCTTAAACCACGCGTTATTTATTAACTTGTCCTCAGCTATAGCTCGAGGTTCCAAGGTTTGCCATGGTGAGATTTGTGTGTATGCCACTGTTATTTATCCACCATGATTGTAGCGGTATTCTGACTAAATGGATGATAATTATCTAAACATGACACCAAAGTACAAGCATTGGGTTTTAATTTATATAGTCTCCGTACCATGGGTATACCGGGGGAGGGGGGTGTCAGTATAAAATTTTAGCACCATTCCAACTTTGGGAATTTCCCTCTTTTCTATTCCTCTCATTGTCTGTTTTGTTCCGTTTTGGTTTTACCTGTCACTTTTTTCTTCTGCCTCTGGTCCATTCTCCTGCCTTTTTTTTCAAAGAAAGACTTAAACTATATCAAATTTCTCCTATGCCGAAGTCAGATGCGCTGGGCCTGACTTGTTAGGCGCTTAACGGCAGCACAAGGCATTTTCTCTCATATGGCAAACAGGTGCTGATTGAGCTTTTGAAGAATTTTGTTCTCACCCACTCATACCGAATCAATAGCCTACTCTTTCAAAAAGCTTAGCAGGCTCCAACGTGTACACAAAATGTTCTGTGGGTATTTGCAACAAGTTTCCTCGGTTTATAGTCTCATGCGAAGAGCTTTTGAAGGATTGAGGTCAGTACTGATGTTAACTCCACAGGAAAAATAAAACCTTGAACAGGTGTCTCCCTGATGGCTCAAGCTCATGCTAGTTGTGAAACGTCAAATACCGGTACAACGCGCCCTCTGTCTGTCTGTCTGTCTGTCTGTCTGCCTGCCTGCCTGCCTGCCTGCCTGCCTGCCTGCCTGTCTGTCTGTCTGTCTGTCTGTCTGTCTGTCTGTCTGTCTCTCTCTCTCTCTCTCTCTCTCTCTCTCTCTCTCTCTCTCTCTCTCTCTCTCTCTCTCTCTCTCTCTCTGGGGGACGGGATAGCCTAGTGGTCAGAAAATTGCCCTCGCAATTTGACGACCCGGGTTCGATTCCCGTTCGAGGACATTTTTCTCCTGGAGTTAACATCAGTGCTGACTCCACTCTCCCCCAAAGTCCTTCGGATGAGACTATAAACCAAGGCCCCGTGTGAGAACGCACGCAGAACACCTTGCGCACACGTGAAATCCTGTTCCGCTTTTCGTAGGAGTTGGCCATCGTGTGCCGGTGGGAACAGATATTTACAAAACTGCATACACACGGGGACTGGATGTAAAAAGTACAATAGTGCTTATCCCATTATCCTCGATATAAAAAAAAAAAAAAAAAGAAATCTCTCTCTCTCTCTCTCTCTCTCTCTCTCTCTCTCTCTCTCTCTCTCTCTCTCTCTCTCTCTCTCTCTCTCTCTCTCTCTTTTCAATATTTTTCAAAGGAAATATGTTAAATGGGAAAGCAAAAACATGTATACTATTTGATTGCTGTTACGTAACCTATGGCAGAAAAGGAATTTGGTTGTCGTGTACATTTCAGAATTCTGTATTTTACAGCATTTGTGTGTTTTTCCCCCATTTCTCGGCTAAAGCTCCCAGGTTGGCTAATGGTGAGGTTTTTGCATAAACGACCGTTTTTGATAACCATTCAGATAGCTGCGTTCCCACTTTGAGGATGAAGTCTAAACACACCAGTGTGTATAATTTTTTCTCTGATATTTCTGTAGTTCTTACCGGCACAAAGGGGCCTACTCTTCCAAATTGTGAAATGGATTTTCAAGTGTTCACAAGATGTTCAACTTGTATTCAGAAATGGGACTTATGTTTTTGGTCGAGAGCAGATTAAGGGAGCAACACTTTAACGAATAGGCCACTCCCATCCCCTATCGTAGTCTTGTGTGTGTGGTGTGTGTGTGTGTGTGTGTGTGTGTGTGTGTGTGTGTGTGTGTGTGTGTGTGTGTGTGTGTGTGTGTGTGTGTGTGTGTGTGTGTAAAAGGGTTAATGTAGACTATATACTGATCGCTGTGTTCATGGTCTTGTCACCAGATCTTCGCCGGTGATAGTGATCCTTCTCACCAGAGATCATGGAGACGCCATCGCCACGATGTTGGAGCACATGACCCTGAACTTGTCCAAGATCCCCATGACTAAGTAGACAGATGTCAGATCTATGGGAGGGAAGGGTTTAGAATAGGGGAAAGGAGAAAGTGCTACATCAGATCCCTGAAGGGCAGACTAGTGCACAGCCTGGTTCCGTTGCCCAGGGATCTAGAAACAATCCATGTCCGTCTTCATCTTCCACTGTACTGAACAGCGAAGCAGGTGGGAGTTTGGGGGCTTTGGTATCAGAGTGGCGTCTACATGACCTCCCATCTCTGCAACACTTCAGGGAGCAAAGGCGATGAGAGCAGGAGGGGCTGTGGTCCTTGTGGACATCCGCTAGTCGACATAGAATCGACAGTGGAAAGCGGTAGGGTTGCAGAGGATCCGAACATGCAACCCCTGTCTTGCACACTTTCCTGGCGTGTCTATACAGAGTATGATCTGTCAATGTGTGTGTGCTCAATGTCCACAAAAGTCACCCAGTCCTTCCTAGTTTCTGAGCTCGAATCAAACTTTGCCCCGAAAGTTCTCTGCAAGGCTCACTGACCACAGGGTTGAGTACTGCCGTCAGTATCCGTTCAACCTCTCCGCAGTGGTCACTAAGGGAGCGCACCTAGAGTGGCGTGGAACAAAGATGTGGGTGTCCTAAAACGGCACAGCCTGCCTACCCTCGCATACCGTGCTCACGAGGGGAAGGGACACCTCACGCCCCCAAACATTTTCTTAAAGCACTTCCCAGACCTTCTGGGTCACTCCATTCTTGCTCTGAATCCTCAGAAATCTGGCATAGGTGTCGACAGTTGTCATGGGGATCGAATCATAGTTCTGGGCGTGTGTCTTTCATCGTGGCTGCAGAAAGTACCCAGACAACCATAGTGAACTCACAAGCGTAAGTATTATTTTTTGTTCCTTGGATAAAGCTCTGAGGTAAACCAATGGTGAGATTTTGCGTAGACAAACCCTTTGCAATCCGTTTAGTTGCATCTCGACTTCGGGGATATCTAAAAACAGCATTATGTATTGGGGGGGGGGGGGTTGCCTCAGTTTATAGTCTCATCCGAAGAACTTTTGGAGCAGTGGGGATAGTGTTGTCGCAGAGGTTTAATCCTGTGACCGAAGAATTCTGAACTAGTTGCAACGAAGAAACATCACCTTAGTCATCCTGCTAATGGTGGATAGGTAGTCTAGTGGCTACCTACCTGCCTAGAAAGTGAAAAGTTTGGATTCGATCCCCGCTCTGCTGGAACTTTTTTTTCTCCAGAGAACATTGATGTATTTTAAACAGATACTGAATGGATTTGTTTGAACATGCAAAGTGTCCGGATTGCTCAAGTTGCTTGTTGATGCTGTTTTCAGGAGTTCTGGTGCCAGACCAAAGTACCAAGCATCCCAGGGGTCTGGAAGCAGTTCCAGACTGCAGGTAAGGGTCAACAAGGAGGAGGAGGACAACACCCCCAGCCCCAGGTTTTGGCTGCCAACACCCAGACGTCCGTTCGAGATGTTTCCCCTAGAGTCAACATCAGTGCCGACTCCACTCCCCAAAAAGTCCTTCGTAAGACTATAAACGAAAGCCCCCCCAAACAAACTGTTTCGAAAGGAAAGCCATTGTGTTCCAATAGAACAAAATAACATTTGAAAAAAAAATGCGTGAACACAAGTGCCGTGTTTAGACATCATCCCCGAAGTCGGAATGTGGCTACCTTAATTAATGGTGACCAAAAAGTCGCGTTCACAAATTTCACCATTGGAGAACTTAAGAGCTGGAACCCAGGAACGCAACAACAAAAAATCACCTGCTGATGTATCTTTAGAAAAATATATTTTACCTTTTTTTTTTTAGATGGATCTTGTAAAATAGTTGAACTGTTTCTACTATTATATCCTGTGGGACTGGTAATTGTTTTTTCCCCCAAGAAATCCAATGAAATAGTATTTTTAAGAGTACCTTCCCCATGATAATCACTATCAATGCTCTGTTGTTGTTTTTACATGAAAAAAATTTCCCCCGTTATTGGAAAATAGGTCTTTGTGTTCCATAACCTATACAGCCCTTGGGCAGCAAAAGTGTCAGACCTCGAAAATTAAAACATAATGCAAACAAGCAATGAAATAGCCATTCCTTTTGGTTGGAGAAGAAATGTGTACTAAAAAGTCCTAGGAAGGGTCGCGGAATGGTTAAGACGTTTGCTTGCCAACAAGTAAACCATGGGGTTCTGGGTTCGATTCCCAGCCTAGCTCTTCTCATTTCCACGAAAAATAAATTTTGAATGTCAGTCCTTCAGATGAGACTATAAACTGAGGCCCCGTGCGCGAACGCACGCAGAACATCTTGCACACACGTTAAAAACCCGTTCTGCTGTTCGGAAAAGTAGGCCATACTGTGCTGGTAGGAGCCGATAACCCCTTCTCCCAACATGCACACATGTAGCGCCAGCGCGCTCCCATTTGTGTGTGTGTGTGTGTGTGTGTGTGTGTGTGTGTGTGTGTGTGTGTGTGTGTGTGTGTGTGTGTCTTGTGTATAAAATGGGTAATTGAGGAGACATCAGGTTGGAAAGAGAGGCAAGGAAAGGAAAGGAAGGGGTGTTTAAGAGGGTATGGATGCATATTTATAGCAATGGGGATAGAAAAAAAAAATCTCTCTGGTATATAATTTTCCTTACAAGGTTTATTTTGGGCTTTTTTTTAAGGGATGCAACTTCTAAAAAAAATGTCTCGGATTTAAAATCAATTTGACCTGTCCCTTACGCAAAATTTCACCATTGGTAAACCTCGGAACTTGAGCCAAGGAATAAACCAAAACTTGACAGTAACATCATGTTGCTGGGACTTGGGATTCTGATTTAAAGCTCCATAACAATACTGTGAGCTACGTACCATTGTGTCTTTAGCTACTTGCTATTTGTCTATGTGCCTATTGTGTCCATTTTTCTAACATTCAGACCGACCATGTGACAGAACCCTTACCCGCTATTAACCCTTTAACACTAACCTTTACACTAACCTCAACTCTAACCATGACCCCCCATGTGGATACAAAAGGCAGGTAGATATAATGGTGTGTGCTGACACTTTTCTTCGTTTGCTCGTATTGGCAAGAATGCAAAGTGCCTGGTCTTTTTCCACGCTGCTCCTCTGCAGGAGGTCTATGCCTTGCTGGCCTCAGCCGACACATTCCCACTACAGGGCAGTTCATTAAGTTTTCAAATTAGAAAAGATATGCAAGAAAAAAAAGCACAAGAAAAGACTGGTTTGGTCGGAAATAAGCAAGAGAGGATAGAGCCGAAGGGAAAGTCAGAAAGTAAGCCTAAGTGAAGGATAGAAAAGAAGAAATTTCTTGTAGAGTATTTCCAGAAAGTGGGGAAGCTCTTTATACTGAAAGAGCCCCTGACATTTTCGGGAAGGGGGGGGGGGGGGGGCAGTGAAACAATGCATAATTTTTTCAGGGTCAGTAGGAGGAGGGATGCTAGAATTTTAGCGAAAAGTTTAGAAGGGGGGAGGGCAGTAAAGTGTTATTGTACATAGGGATAACAAAAGTGCATTTTAGAAAAAAAGAAAAACAAAAGTAAAGGGTGCAGGTCGTAGAATGCCCAACTATTTGGCGAAGGGGTGCATTTTATTTTTAAATGTATACAACAGAAATGGGGGGCCCTGGTGCTATAAGAAATTAATCATTGAAGCAATGAACACTGAGACTGCGCTGCAGAAACTAGGCGTTAGTTAAGAGTAGAAAGTATGTTTGTGTGTTTTCATGTGTGTGTGTTCGCGTGCACGTGCGTGTGTGTGTGTTGGGGTCAAGGTGTTCAATAGTATAGAAAAAAAATAGTGCTTACCGAAGTACATGAATATAAGTTGTACGTGCGTGTGGCGGGTTTAAAGAAAAATTAATTGCTGGATTTGCCGCTGTAAAAAAAAAAAAAAAAATTGACTTTAAAAAAAAATCGCGGGAAGTTTGGAAAGTGGAGGCGAAGGAAGTAGTAAAGTGTCGGATTAAGCATTGCAGCACTTTAAAATATTACGTGTACATCTTTAACAAACTTCCATTAGAAAAGGCAGGGTAGCTCAGTTGTCAGAACTCGCTGTAAATGGGTACCTGCCCTCTTCAGTGACAGGGAGGGTAAAGCACCGAGGGAGAGGAGATGGGTGTCGCCCTCAATATGCTGGCCCCTAGAGAAGCTGAGGTTTCTGATAACACTCTCCCCAACGACCACGTAGGCTATGGAACACCTTTACCTATTTGTGAATTAAAAATGGCATTGTGCCTTTATCTGTTTTTATTTTTACTGGATAAGGTGCAAGAAATATGTTAATCTTTCATTCTCTAAAATGAGTAAGATAGCCAGCAACTTATATTAGTATGTCCTGTTACCTTATTTCCTTCTTGCCTTTTGCTTTGCCATAGGTCAGGGACATGTCCATTACCCAGGTTATAGCACTCCCAGCCCATCAGTAGACTACTCCATCTGCATCTCTCCCAGCAGTTTTTATTCCCATTTTCAACCCAAATAAACCTAATCTCTATCACAGTCCTCTGTTTTTTATGTTTTATCTCAAGATGAAAAAAGCAACAGATGGAGATCTCACATTGTGATAAAACAAAAAAAGCTAAAAATAAGGGAAAGATAAACGATTTAAAAAAAACAACAACCATGAAAGAATAACTGGAGACTAAGAGGGGCTGGAAGCCCCACACAAGGTGGTTTTCTTGGCAAGACTGGAGTGAAAGACTTTACTTTGATCAGTGCTCATTGCTGCCTGATTTCTGGTCTGCTTTTTGGCATTGGTCCAACCTTTGTATTGTACTGTCTGTTATATAGGCCTGCTTTTCTGAAAGCATAAAGCTCTACCTGAATGTCTTTAGCAAAATTCCAATATAGCCAATGTTGTGAAATACTGTATTCTTGCGATAATACAATGCAGTACAGTTTTTGATGGGCTTTTTTGTTTGTTTTTGGTTCTGTTTTTTTAATCAGCCCGTTTTCCTGCTATTACTTTTCTACTCGCATACCTGGGTTGTGTAAAACTAGAAAATAGTGATTTGTTTAGTTAATGGGTGATGGTAAACTGTTTACAAGCAGTTGTATGAAAAACATTTGGCTCTATTTCAAGTCAAGTCAAAATTATTTTAATTTTGTGTGTGTGCTTTAAACAGATTTGGCACAAACGTGCATTTTAGCACAGGATTTTTTTTTATCGAGGATAATGGAATAAGCATTCGTGTGCTTTTTTTTTACACCCAGTCCCCGTGTGTTTGCAGTTTTGTAAATTTTGTATGGAATTCTTGAGACAGTTTTGCATGGTACCTGTGTATATTTAGAAGTTCAGTTAATAGGCTCCCCTTTACCTTCGTTTGCTTCCCCTCCCCCCCCCTCCCCTATTATATCCTTCCAGGGTCAACAATAGAGTTGCACGAGTATTACTAGAAAATATTTTTCAGTTGAAGCTCAGCTTTAGGTGCATTATTTTAATCTGTATTGAACATAAAGCTTTTTAAAAAATAATTTTACTCCTATGAAAACGTGAACTGAAACGCCCATTTATCAGTAGCATGTTAGACTTTTGCTTTTGAGGTTGCAAATTTTATTGATTTTCTTGCTTTGTTAGTAGGCTTCGTTAAAAAACTTTTTTTTGTTTTGCTTCTAACCCAGTTAAGCTTGTTTTAGAATCCCAACTAGAAATGTACAAAGGCATAGAAAATGTTTACCTATTTTGATCACCTATAATTATTTGTAATTATGAAGATAATGTATGTTCCTTTAGAGGACCAACAAAAAGTTTGTTGCTAGTTACGCATCCATTTTTACTGTATACCATAGCAGCTCTGTATAGAATGGATAAAATGTATAGATTAGAATGTTTAGACACAAGTGGTGAGCACACACCACAGGCACTTGATTGACTGACTTTTTTCCCCGAGAAAAATACCAGATTTGCACAACTCCCTCTTAGAACTTAACAAGTTGATGCTTTGCATTTATTTATTTATTTATTTATTTATTTATTTATTTATTTATTTATTTATTCTTTTATTTCCAGGATAATGGAATAAGCACTTGTGTGCATTTTCACATCCAGTTCCCGTGTCAGTCATAGTGTCACTGCTGGTCAGAGCATTGGGAAAAGCCTACCTCCCCCTCCAGCAAAAAAGGCTGGAGTTAGGGTTGGGTAGCCGGCTCACAGCTGAAATCAAACGAAATGAAAAGGAAATTTCAGAGCTACTTTGAATAAACATTGTCAAAACTGGATAAAAAGTGATACAAGGAAGCACCAAAACACGAGTGTTTGTGATTTTGCTTGGCTGAGTTTATAACTAGCTGTGGTATAGTTGATTTTTTCTAGTGCTGATGTTCAGATATTGTTGTGGTATATATCCGTGATATTATGTTTACATGTTTACTCTTTACGTATGGCTTGTAACCTGCTTGAATTTCTCTCTGAGATAGTGTTTGAATTGAATTCCCATGAATTAGGACCAAAAATAAAACAAAAACTTGATCAATGTCTTTGTTCAGTTCCATTCATAAATGACTGTTTACAAGTGTAAAGTATATGTACAAGGTCTCACATATTAAGACATACACACATTTGATTCTCTCTCTCTCTCTCTCTCTCTCTCTCTCTCTCTCTCTCTCTCTCTCTCTCTCTCTCTCTCTCTCTCTCTCTCTCTCTCTCTCTCTCTCTCTCCACTCCACTCTCCTTGTCTCTGTCTCGCTCAATCCCTTTCCTAACATTTAAATATATATACAGTCTAAATATACGCAAAATTTCTAGCCCATTCACAAAGTCTACATGTCTCTCAGAAAGAAGCACGCACGAACAATAATGAAATATAAGTTCAAAATATCTTTCAAAATTAAAAGCAATACCAATGCTATGATATATGGAATGTGTATAGCGTTATATCTTTCTAAACATTTTTTTTAAGCACTGGCATATAACATGCGTGACAAAACAAAGCTACGGACATGCAACAAATCACAAATTACTTTAACCACCTTAAATACACTAGCGAACGCATGGGAATGCACGCACAGACATACAGGCAGCACACATACAAACACACACACACCCCCTCCACACACGCGCACAACACACACACACACACACACCACACCCCACACGCGCACGCGCGCGCGCGCGCGCGCGCGCGCGGAGCACGCAGCCTAATTACTTTGTCGGGGTGATGGGGATTCGGGAGGTTTAAAGAATGAAGATCGAAAAAACAATAACGAAGAAAAAGTACTTCAAGATTAAACATCCATGCATGCGGCCACACACACACACACACACACACACACACACACACACACACACACACACACACACACACACACACACGGACGTACGCACGCACGCGCACACACACACACACACACACACACACACACACGCGCGCGCGCGCACACACACACACACACACACACACACACACACACACACACACACACACACACACACGGATGTACGCACGCACGCACATTGTGTGTGTGTGTGTGTGCGCGCGCGCGCGTGCGCACGTGTGGCGACGACCCTGCACTCTGTTGTGGTGTATTATATTGTGTATTATCATGGGTAACAGCTTCCCCTCCATACTTAGGCTACTTACCCAGGCTTTGTGCTCTCAAAACTAGAGCGCAACTCCTTAGTCTTCCGAGACTGATGGGTGCCTACTACTATATGTATTATGCCTACAATATGTTATAATGGTAGCAGCATGTATCAGTCTCCATTTACACACCTACCCCCCCCCCCCCCCCCCCCCCCCCCCAAAAAAAAAAAAAACAACAACAACAACAACCAACCAACCAACAAACAAAAAAACCAAACAAAACCAACAACTCCTTCAGTGCAGGAGACTTTGAAGTGTTATGAAAATTTACAAAAATTTCTAAACTTAGACTTTAATGTCTTATAAAAACAATTTTAATGTCTGAAGAGCAGCAGCAGCAACAACAACCGATAAACAACAACAAAAACATGGGCACGTAAGATTCGGTACGATCACGGGTACACTTGCACTCTTATACTTCTGGAGACAGACGGAAACAGGATTCGAACTAATCGCAATGTTGTAATATTCTGGGGAAAAAATTATGCCGTGCAATATCATAACATACAAAATCATATTAATGATTTTTATGTACATGAATTTCTGCACGAAGAATCAGGGGATTTTGTTTGACTTTTAACAACGACAGTTACAAATGAGCACGTTTCCGGTATCCTCAATCATAACAAAAGCCTAAAATAACGCCGCAAAATAGCACCAAACGGGAGCTCTTCAGTTTTAGTTTCCTGTTGCCTGTATTTGATATCAACTTTGCCTGCTATTTATAAAAGTGAAGCGGGTTTACTGACGAAAATAGCTGTGCATAGAAGCAATAACCGATGCAGTTTCCTTTCGAAAGCTGTCATGACGTCACTGTGTACATTCGCAGAACAGTGAACAGGAGAATTGTGGCCAGAAACTTGTTTTGAACAACGAATTATTTTGCCAAAGTGTGTTATAGATTCGGAAAACGCAATGCTTTGGTATCGCCGTGTATTTGGCAGTACCGATATCAAATGATCGGCTGTCAGTGGGTTTGAAGTTGCAGATCAGAATCTGCTCTGTAGGACACACTCCAGTTGGAAGCAGTGCCGACTGGCGCCTCACCATTGTTAGCACTGCAGAGCAATCGCCAAAGTGTGTGTCCAGCATCAGTATTGGCCTAGGCTACGTCTTTAGTCGACGAGTATCAAAGTCGACAGTGGCAGACCAGCTGGGCATCAATAATGGCATCGAATACTGGAAGTGGATGGACATTGAAGAGAAAATGGCAGAGAGAAATAAATGTAAGAAATATTAGTATAACCACTCCTCCACTGTCATTGTCAACAGCAGATCACATGCATTGAGTCAAGAATTGTGTTTACTAGCAGGTCACATGCATTGAGTTTTGTGCAAGCTTACAAAGCAGAAAAAGCAGCTCACAATAACAGAAGTTACAACCTGGGTTTCTCTTTTGGGAAAGTGGTGTGGGTCTTCTGGGTGTGAAAGGGGCATCAGACAATAGGCAAAGAAGTAGATTATTATTAAGATTTTCTGTTATTACTGTAGAGAAATTCATTCTGTAAATATTGCACTGCCTTGAAACTTAATAGTAATCTGTTTGTGGAGAAGGATGACTTGAAATTTAAAGCTTAGTTAAACCACGCTGTTCAAGTGACTTGAATTCTAGGAAGGCAGTGGCTATTTCCTTCCCCAACATGTGCAGCCTTGCAGAACTGATCGTGAGAGTGGCTTCATTATAAAATTGCAAAATCCGTTCAACAAACATTAATTCCAGTGATCAGATTTCAAGATATACCCAACATCAAAATGTAATTAATCACTTTAGTTATTATATATAATATATTTCTCATTAATCTGGCAATGCTTTTCCATCTTTTTCATCTTTTCTTTGTTCATACCTCTTAAGCTTTCATGACTCAAACCAGTGTTAATTATCCTTTAATAAAGTGTCATTCTTATCAACCTGTCAGTGTTGTAATATTACTATGTGTACAAAACCCGGTGAACCAATCATCAGCCAAAACACAAAATAGGCCTATATATAAAACAGCATTTTGTTGATTTAATTAACTGGGTCAAGGTCCTATCTTGATCATGTGTGTTGGTACAGGTTGTGGGAGTGTATTCAAGGGTAACAATACATTGTCATTACTGTTTGTCTCGTCATGCTTTTCAATACTTGGTCAGTGTTTTACCTAAATTAAACTGGGGATAGGGCCAGTAACTTTTTACAAGATTCGATCTTTTCTGATAGAAATTTTCTAATACTGAAGTGCAGCCCTTTATATATAATATAGTATAGATCATAAATATTTCCCTTTCCAAGTCTCTTAAAATTCTTTAAGTTCTATGATGTATGGCACACATTACACTGCGACTGTGAGTCTGTTGTATACACTGAATGGGAAGTTCACATATGCATGAATTCATTCTTTTCAAATTAGAGTTTGACTTAGAGACTTTAGAGGTAGTAAAGCCAATACTTAGAATTTAGAAAATTGTTTTCTACCTGAACTTCAAGGGGAACTTGTAGTTTTTGTACATGTATATTGTTGTGCTAACAGTTTGTTACAGTTGAAGTCAATGATTAATCTCAACATAACAATTAACATTAATTATATGAATGGCACGTCAGCATTTTAATGTACACAGACCGTAGCACTTAGTGACTTAGTTGACATTAGTAACTGAAAGAGCTCTTCCAGTTTCACTTTCAGCTAGGGCCAATATCTCATTTTGAAAGTTAAGTCTGTTCATGAAAGTGATATTATTATTATTGTTATTGTTAGACAGTGTGCGTATGCTTCACTTCTAGCCTTCTCTGTTGTGATTTTTAAAAAAATCTTTTCATTTCCTTACTAAATACTAAATAGGTGAATGTCATCATTTCTTTCAGGACCAGGTGTATCGCAGTTTTCAGCGCAATCTGCAGGTGACACCAGACTTGATCAAGCGACTGGGGCTGGAAACAGAACTGGAAGGACACATCGGCTGTGTGAATGTCTGGAGTGGAATGAAACCGGCAGGTATGAACATGGTTACATCAAAACTATTGTACATAATTGTGCACTAGTTAGCTTTGTGTACTTAACAAAGTTAATGCATTGTTGCTCTTTTTAATTTTATTTTGAGGATAATGGAATAAGCACTCATGTGCTTTTTTACATCCAGTCCCATGTGTATGCAGTTTTATCAATTTTGCCATCCATTCCCACCGGCACACAATGACTAACTCTTCTAAAAAGCTGAACGGGTTTTAAAGTGTACGCAGGATATTCTGCATGCATTCATACATGGGACCTCTGTTTATATTCTCATCCAAAGGACTTTTGGGGATAGTGGAGTCGCTCTGATGTTAACTCCATAGGAAAAATTCTCTAACATTGATATTCACTTGAACGATTGATTATTCATAGATCATGTGGGTCTGTATGTCATGTGCTTGGGTAATTTGTGTGCGTGAGAGTATGAACATGATGTACATCTGTGTGTGTGTATGTGGTAAGGGGAATATGTGCATTTAATGATTTATATTATACATATGTATGCATTATTCATAATATATTGTTATGTCACTATGTTTGTGCATGGAAGTGCACATTTGTGTGAAAGAATAGAACATAGGGAATAGTAAAGATTTATCTTTTCTCTTACACGTCTGCTTGATCATAAGAATTTACAAGAGGCATAAAAGTATACTGTATGTATATGAATGAAATTTATTATGGTACACTTTGAATTATCAACCTAAGTATGCATACATTTCTTTCTTCTTTTTTTATCAGCTAGTTTTTTCACATTGCTGGGAAATATTCTTATCACTGAAATTATAAATTTTTGTCATTAAAAAAAAAAAAAAGGCAGTAGTGTGCATTGCGAATGATGATTAATCATTAAATAAATTGGAAACATGTTGTTTGAAACATTAGCAGGTTTTAAAAAAAATTTGGCACATGCTAGTGCTCGATTTAGGGACCTATTTTCTTTTAAACTTTTACAGTTTTGTACAATATCTTGGTTTTTTTCTGTGCAAAATTTTTTTCTTCTTCTTCTTCCTTCCTCTTGTTTCCTGTGCGAGAAACTTTTTTTTTTTTTAAATTGATTTACTTAGAATACTGTTCTAAACTGATGATGAGTGTGTGTGTGTGTGTGTGTGTGTGTGTGTGTGTGTGTGTGTGTGTGTGTGTGTGTGTGGCTGCACATGCAGTCTGTTGGCCAGTGGGTCAGATGATGTTCAGGTGATCATCTGGGATCCCTTCCTGCATCGCTCCGTCACTATCATCCGCACAGGGCACCATGGCAACATCTTCTCTGTCAAGGTACCGGTCCTAGTGATTAATCTGGGTTTATACATGTATGTATAGATGCAGTAGAAATTTACTTTCCTGTTCATGAATGTGTGTGCATGCCTGTGTATGATTATAAATGTGACTGCCCATTGGAAAATCCAATATAAATTGCACAGGACAATTCAGAGCTACAGTAAAAATCCGTCTTCAACCCTTAAGATGCAAATTTTTGTTTAGCTTTAATAAGACCTTTTCTTTAATATACATATGAAAATTATTGAAAAGTTAAATTCGATTACTTTCGGTGTACATTTAGACTCATTCAATAAAAAGTTTTTAGAAATGATATGAAAACTTTAAATTTGATTTTTCACAAAATGGCCACTGGTAGATATTAACGTTCAAATGACAAAAAAATCAAAATTATTAGAGGTATTCAAAATCATGGGGATGAGGGTGGGCATCTTTTTCACTGATTTCATTAATCATGTGGTATGGCTGCAAAATCTCAGTATTGGTAAAAATTCCATGATAAAATACCAACTTTTTACAATGTCATAGGGTATGGCTGTGGCGGGGAAATTAAAATGAGCGGCGTGGGAACAGTAGTACGGGGACGTCACAGAAGATAAGGCAGCAAAAAAAAAAAAAAAAAAAAAACCCAACTTTTTCATGCAATGTCACGTATTCCACAGTTCAGTAGCAATGGCTATGCAAAATCCATCAAATTGACTCCACTTTGCTTCTTGTGAAGACATGGGAGCAGTGCGTTGAGTTATTTCAGGCAAGTGCGTTTTATATAAAGTTGAACCCTGTCGAGCCTATCCTCGTTTTATCAAAGAGTGTATGCTAGGTATACATGTCATTCATGAATACCACTAAGAGCATCATTCAAGGGTATCACATTATCTTCCAAGAGTATCATTCAAGGGTATCACATTATCTTCCAAGAGTATCATTCAAGGGTATCACATTATCTTCCAAGAGTATCATTCAAGGGTATCACATTATCTTCTAAGAGTATCACATTATCTTCCAAGAGTATCATTCAAGGGTATCACATTATCTTCTAAGAGTATCACATTATCTTCTAAGAGTATCACATTATCTTCTAAGAGTGTCATTCAAGGGTATCACATTATGTCCTAAGAGTATCACGTTTCGTACTTTGTAGAACTGCTTATTCCTGAACACACAGCAGTCAGCTTCCCCCACTCTCAGCTCCTCTCAGAAGCTAACTCATCCCATCCCAACCTAGATGGGGGCCAGCTAGTGCTATTTATAGCAGGAACTGACCACACTTGGACTAGGTTAAAGGAAGGGCGTGCTAAATTTAATACTGTGGACTGAGTGAAGTTGGATTTGTGTGCTGTGAACACAGAATAACAACAACAACAACAACAACAAAAACTCAGAATAACAAAAGTTTTTCTTGTTTTTGTCCCCCAGTTCCTGCCAGCGTCGGGGGACAGCACAATTGTGACGGGGGCGGCCGACTGCAAGATCCGGGTTCACGACCTCAACATGCAGGAGACGTCGCGCATCTTCAGCTGTCACGCGGGCAGAGTGAAGCGCATCGCCACCGCCCCCAACGTCCCCTACGTCTTCTGGAGCGCTGCTGAGGATGGATGCATCATGTAAGTGGGTGTGTGTGGGGGTTTGGCCGGTCGGTTTGTTTCGTTTTGTGTATTGCCCTGGGGGCGGGACACAGCTGTCAGTTTCCCCCATTTTCGCCTCCTCTCAGCTGCTAATTATCCCAGCCCAGCCCAGCCCAGCTGTGGCCAGCTGGTGCTATTTATAGCAGAAGCTGACCACACATGGACTAGGCAAAAGGAAGGAGCATGCTAAATTTAGCACTCTTGACTGGGCCCTACTGAGTTATGTTGGATTTGTGCACTGTGGGGATAGCTAAGTGGTCAGAGCGCTTGCTTTTCCCCAAGTCAAGTTAAGCAGCGTCTAGCGTGGTTACCTGTTGGATGGGTGACCGTTTGCGCACCTTGGCTTCAGTATAGTTCCACCCAGTTCACTTAGCTGGAAATGGGTACCTCCCCTCTTGAGGGTCAGGAAGGTAAAGCAGCAAGGAGAGGAGATGGGCGCCGCCCTCAATATGCTGGCCCCTAGAGATGCTGAGGTCTCTGATGCCTTGCTCCCCTATGGCCACCTAGGTTAAGGGACACCTTTACCTTTTTTTTTTTACCTTATTGCCCTGCCATTTATAAAGGCACAGGTTGAAGGTTTTGTTTGCCTTTGAGAAAATATGGATAGTGAATCTCTGAAAAAGATGGACGCCCATTTTTAGAGAAGTTTTGTCATGTATGAAGCTTAGCTAGTAGTGTATTAGTTGTCATGTATGAAGCTTAGCTAGTAGTGTGATTAAGTTTGTCATGTATGAAGCTTAGCTAGTTGTGTGATTAAGGTTTGTCATGTATGAAGCTTAGCTAGTAGTGTGATTAAGGTTTGTCATGTATGAAGCTTAGCTAATGTGTGAGTAAAGATTGTGAAAAGTTGATAACTATCTTGATTGCACAACAACAACAACAACATCTGTTTCTGTTCTGAAATTAATATCAGTTGAAACCAAGACACGAATCAAAAGAACATCACTCGATCCATTCATTTTTGTGTGTGTACAAAACACAACAGTGTAAACATCACCATCATCCTCATCATCTCTGACAGAGGTTTTCTCCCTCTCTCTCTCTCTCTCTCTCTCTCTCTCTCTCTCTCTCTCTCTCTCTCTCTCTCTCTCTCTCTCTCTCCCTCTCTCTCTCTCTCTCTCTCTCTCTCTCTCTCTCTCTCTCTCTCTCCTCTCTCTCTCTCTCTCTCTCTCTCTCTCTCTCTCTCTCCCTCCCTCTCCCTCTCTCTCCTCTCTCTCTCTCTCCCCCCCCCCCCCTCTCTCCTCTCTCTCTCTCTGTCTCTCCCCTCACAGGCAGTTTGACCTGCGGTGCCCAGAAGCGAACCCCTCCCTGTCGAGCAACATCCTCATCAACCTGAACGCTCACATGGGGGACTACGCGGAGGCCAAGTGTCTGGCCGTCAACCCTCAGCGCCCAGAGCTGATGGCCGTGGGGCCAACGACCCCTACGTCAGGGTCTACGATCGCCGCATGCTCACCTGTCGCAGCATGAGACTGCCTGGAGATTCCAATAACAGGTGGGCTTAGAATTTTTTTTTTTAACAGGTGTGGTTTGACTTGTTTTGTTTTTTTTAACAGGTGTGATTTGAAAAAAAAAAGAAAAAATTATTTTTTTTAATTTTTGAGGTGTGGTTTGACTTTTAATTTTTTTTTTTTTTTTTAAGAAGGTGTGGTTTGACTTTGATATGGCCTGTGTGGTAGGAAGGGTTATACACGGCATGATTGGATTCTGAAAAAATGATAACATATAAAAAAAATGTTTGTTTTTTTTTAAGAAGGTGTGGTTTGACTTTGATATGGCCTGTGTGGTCGGCGGGGCTATAAACAGCATGATTGGACTTTGAAAAAATGAATAGATATAAAATGATTTTTAAATATTATTTTTTAATTTGTGTTTTAAAAGGTGTGGTTTGATTTTGAGTCTGTTTTCTCTTTTAGACAGATTTGTAGCTTTTTGTTGTTTTGTTTTGTTAGTGATTTCTGTGGAAAGTTTCACTTTTTCCTATTTAGTTTTAAAGAAAAAGAGATTTGCGTGTGTGTATATCATATATGTTGAAGTGTGGGTTGGTGTGGTTTTGTTTAGTTTGGTTTTTGATATCTGTTGATTCTGTGTGAGTTTTATGATAGTTCGTTCCTCACTTGTGAAGTGTACATTGCAACAAATCACAGATTGAATTTTAGAGAGCTTTTTTTTTTTTTTTAAAGAAAAGTTTGGTAGTCTATTTTTTCCACAACCTACTGACTCCATGTTGGATTTTTTTCTTTTTTTTTTTTTTTTTGGAATGGCTTGAAATCAAGATTTATGTTAAAAGAGTTGGGTCTATTCGGAAATTCATCTGTTTATTCTTTCCATTTGTTAGGGGATTTTTTTAGGTTTTTAATTGTTGTTTTTAAACGAATGTAATGATTTAGTTTTTAAAAAATTCTTAGCGGTTTTAATAATTTAAACGATTGTTCAGTTATGAAGTGTTCATGTAACTGAAAGAAATGTTGAAAACTAGGATTGTCACTTCTGAGAAGTTCACCACCAGTGTTTACAGCCCATTTGTACATAAATGATGATAATGGTGCTGTTAGAAATTAATTCAGAATGAAAGTAGAAAAAGAAATAAAAGTGAAGTAACTTTTTTTTCCATCCTGAGACTGACAGTTATGTTCATAGTGAGCAGATTTCCATGGGATCCAAAAACAAAAATTATTGAAAAAGAAAAATTTTAATAATTTTTTTTAAAAGGTTCCCATGTGATCATCCCTGTGAAGAAAACATTTCTCCATTCTGTGACTTACGGTTATGCTCACAGTGAGCAGGTTCCCATGGGATAAAAAAAAAAGACATTAAAAAAATCTATTTTTAAAAAAATTTCATTTAGAAAAGGTTCCCATGGATCACCCCTGTGAAGAAAACGTTTTTCCATCCAGTGACTGACAGTTATGTGTTCCCATTGAGCAGGTTCCCATGGGATCACCCCCACCTGGAGCCTCTGGAGGGAGAGGACTACAGTCTGCCTGAGGGATGTGTTCAGTATTTCATCGCAGGTCAGTCAACCCCTCATCTTTCCACTGATAAAAAGAATAATTGAAATAAACTAAATATATTATAATAAAACTGACACAGTCTGCCTGGATCTGTTTCATATTTCATAAGGGTCGTCAACCTATCTTTTCGTTGATATAAATAAATAAATAAAAAATAAATTATTTTTTAAAATTTACACAGTTGTGATGTGGGGGACAGGATAGCCTGGTGGTCAGAGTGATGCCTATGATCTGCTGACCCGGGTTTGAGTCCGTTTGAGGGGATTTTTTCTCTGGAGTTAACATCATGCAGACTCCACTCTCCACACTGCATGTACACACAGGCACATGCATGGGTACACACACACACACAACACATCACGCACGCATGCACTCATCACACACCAACACACACACACACACACACACACACTCACACACACACACACACACACACACACACACACACACACACACACACACACACACACACACACACACACACACCAAGCCATAACCTAGTATAAGAAGCAAGCTATCTTAGCTTGTTTTGAATCAATATGTTGACAGCCTTCAGTATCATAAGACTATGGAGCCCACTCTAGGTGTTTATTCTGGTACAGTGTCGGTTATGGCTGGCCAGTCTGACACAAGGATCAGTATTTTCCACTTATTCTAATCATTGATGTCATATATAGTAGTCAACACAAACAGTACATTTATTAATATTGCCCTGCACTCGTTATTCAAACATTAACTTTTATACTGTGAAGTACAACAGAGCTGGATAAGACCAAAAAAAATGAATACATAAAAAAAAAAAAATTTTGATTTTTAAATAATAAATTTAAAAAATTAGCTGGAAAAGATGAAGCTAAATTGACGGAATGAACCATTACACAACAACCTGCCTTTCAGGTCACCTGCCCCAAAAACAGTCGGACTATCGCAAGCGGTATCGCACGCTGGCCTCAACCTACGTGACCTTTAGCCCCACAGGCACGGAGCTGCTGGTGAACCTGGGGGGGGAGCAGATCTACCTGTTCGACATCAACGCCCAGAGCTCCTCCTCCTCCCTGCGCTACCTGCCCCCCGCCTGTGCCAAAATAGCCACCCCGCCCAAAGGTGTGTGTGGTGTGTTTGCAAGGTGTTTTTTTGTATTTGTGGGAGAGTAGTGTCTACCCCGCCCAAAGGTGTGTGTGTGTGTGTTTGCAAGGTGTTTTGTTATTTGTGGAGAGTAGGTCACCGCCCAAGTGTGGTGTTGATTGCAAGGTTTGTGATTTGTGTGGAGTAGTGTACCCCAAGTGTGTGTGTATTGCAAGGTGTTTTGTTGATTTTTGGGAGAGTCGTGTCTACCCCGCCCAAAGGTGTGCGTGTTGTACATATATTGCAAGTATACAAAAACAAATAATAACACAAAAAAACCTTCCTTAAACAAAAGTTGCTCCTCACAAAAGAAATAAAACAACACATGTAATTTTCAAATATATTAATACCCACTCTTTCTAAAATTACAAAAGTGCTGAGTGATACTCGAACCGTATTCGGGGGGGGGGAAGGGAAGCCCATAAAAAAAACAGGAATATTTTTTCCCATGTATAGTTCATTTGTGTGTGCGTTGTGTCTTTAAGATTCTTGTTCAGTGTTTTAGTTTTTTATGTTGTGATATCTGATGTTTTCAAAAGCGATAAAGGTTTACTTACTTGGTTTTCATGTTTTTTTGTCTGTGAAGTGTTTAACTCACTCAGGACACCAGTTCTCTCCCTTGCTTTTTCCCACAGATGGCCCATTTGTAATGGTTAGTAAAAAAAAAATAATAATAATAATAATAATAAATACAAAACACTTAGAAGAGAATCAAATTTTCTGAACTAATGAATAACATACTGCGTTAGTACATATCACAAGATTGAAGCTCTCACTTTAATATTTAAGCTTTGACTAGCATGAAGAAAATACTCTGAATTTTGTACTCCGTGTTGTTACTCTGTGTCAGCTACTCTCTGCAACCAGGAACAAAAAATTTTGGAACACACAGAATCACCCAACAATGCTCTGCATTCTACCTTGGACAGGCTCACAAAGCTATATTAAGCTGTGTTAGTCATAGTATCATGCAGCCGCCGCGTGAAAAATCTGCTAACAGCAAATCCGCTATAGCAGACAGCCTCTGAGAATTAATGGTGGTGCTGTTTAAGGAGCATATTGTCATCTGTTTTTTTATTGGGTTTTTTTAAAGAAATATTGTTGAATATCACTCAGCATTTTTGTAATTTTAGAAAGAGTGGGTATTGCTATATTTGAAAATTACATGTGTTGCTTTATTTCTTTTGTGAGGAGCAACATTTTAAGGAGCAACTTTTATTAAGGAAGTTTGTTTTTTCTGGGGGGGGGGTTTCATGTATAATCCCATGTTTATATATGCCTGCATCTTTGTGAGTATCTTGTGTGAATGTTGTTCATGTTTTTTTGATGCGTTGTTTCTCTGCCCTCCTCAGCAGCCTGCTCACAGAGCAACGGCTTCAGCGTCCATCGTAACGGCACCAGCACCAACGGCGTCACCAACGGCATTTCCTGTCACCCAGTCTTCCCATCAGCCTCTGCTGTGGCAGCGTCGGCCTCCACTCCCAGCGTGGTGGAGAGCGCTAGTGCCAGCACCAGCTCTGGGCAGCCCCGGGAGAGAAAGAGGTCAGTAGTGAGAGAGAGAGAGAGGGAGGGGGGGGGGGAGAGAGGGGAGAGAGGGAGAGAGGAGGGAGAGAGAGAGAGAGAGGAGGGGAGAGAGAGAGGAGAGGGGGGGGGGGGGAGAGGAAGGAGAGAGAGAGAGAGTGGAGAGGGAGAGAGGGAGAGAGAGAGGGGGGGAGGGGGAGAGAGAGGGGGGGGGAGAGGAGAGAGAGAGAGAGGAGAGGAGAGAGAGAGAGAAGAGAGAGGGAGGAGGGTATGGTGAAAGAGATGAAGAGAGAGCAGAGAGTGAGAGGGATGTGTTAGCTGGACTTCAGCTGGGAGATTGTACAGTGTATACGTGTCTGCTCCTCAGGTTGTGTGGTCTGTTTACCTGGCTTGTGAACAAGTTGGATGGAGACTTGGCTGAGATGTAGGAGTAGATTCTTGTTTTGGTTTGGTTTTGCTGCGACTGTTCAAGCAGGGGAGGGGGGGGGAGGTCTGTGAGATGTTCAGTACAGTGTGTCTGTGTCTGACTTACAGGCTGAGAGGGGAGGGGTCCTCGGGGTCAGTGTTGGTGGAGCGGCTGAAGAAGGTGGCCAACGACTGCTTTGACGGAGCAGTACAGCCAGGCCATCTTCATCTACAACCAGGCCCTGGCCCGCTGCCCCCTCACCCCCATCCTCCTCGCCAACAGGGCCGCCGCCTACATGAAGAGAAAGTGGTGAGATATGGGGGGGGGATTTGGGGGGGAGTGTGTGTGTGTGTAGCATAATGTTGGTTGAGGAGCAATTTTGTAAAATGTGTAATATCGTGCATAGTTTTGTTACTTTCTAGTTCACATGGTTTGTTTCTTTTTTGTTTTATTTTGATGATTGTCTGGGCTTTTTGGGGGTTGGGTTGTTTTTTTTTTTGGGGGGGGGGGGGATGTTTGTTGCATTTCAGCTTTCATCACTGACCATCTTTCTTGTCTTAGGAAGTGTACGTGGCGGTGTTCATTGTTCAGCAGGAGTAAGAGGACATCTGGCATTCAGGTTTCAAAATCAATTTTGAACAAACCAAAGAAAAGTAGGAACCAGTTTCCAGATGTAAGCAAACAACCAGTGCAGCCCAGGCTGTAAGCTTAGATATAGATGTAAGCAAACAACCTGTTCAGCCCAGGCAGATATAGATGTAAGCAAACAACCAGTGCAGCCCAGGCTGTAAGCTTAGATATAGATGTAAGCAAACAACCTGTTCAGTCCAGGCTATAAGCTTAGGTATAGATGTAAGCAAACAACCTGTTCAGTCCAGGCAGATATAGATGTAAGCAAACAACCTGTTCAGCCCAGGCAGATATAGATAATAATAATAATAATACTACATGGAATTTATATAGCGCTATATCTTGTAAAAACAAATCAAAGCGCTTGCACTCGACCCTCACAACAAACATCCAACCAATGACAATAAATAATTCTAGCAAATTCGAAAGCACACACACACACGTGCGCACACGCGCGCACACACACACACACACACACACACACACACACACACACACACACACACACACTTATAGATGTTATACATTTTGACAGGGTGAATGGAATTTCAAATGTTGAAGGCAGGGACAAATAGGAGATGAAAACAGAAGGCAAAAATCTTAGGTTTGAAACAAGTGTGTCTTGAGGTTGGATTTAAAAGTGTCATATGTAGGCTTTTGCCGAAGGGAGAGAGGGAGGTCATTCCAGATTGATGGACCAGAAATAGAGAAAGAGCAGCGGCCAACGGTAGATAGGTTGAATCTCGGAATTTTTAAGGATAAGGTATCTGCAGCCGAGCGGAGGGAACGAGAAGGTGTGTACACGTGAAGACATTCACAGAGGTAGGAGGGTGCTGTTTTGTGGAGACATTTATAACAGAGAGTACTGATCTTGTAGTTTATTCTCTGTGGCACATGCAGCCAGTGGAGAGATTGCAAGAGAGGAGTAATGTGTTCAGATTTTTTCTTTCTGAGGACCAGTCGAGCTGCAGAGTTTTATATACGTTGGAAAGAGTGGATAGATGATGCTGGCAGACCAGCCAAAAGAGAATTGCAATAGTCCAGATGTGAAAGAATAAGAGAAGTGACTAGTTTGGATGTTGCATCAGTGGACAGGTACTTTCGAATTGCACTAATACTAATAGATGTAAGCAAAGTACCAATGCAGCCCAGGCAGATATAGATGTAAGCAAAGTACCAATGCAGCCCAGGCAGATATAGATGTAAGCAAAGTACCAATGCAGCCCAGGCAGATATAGATGTAAGCAAAGTACCAATGCAGCCCAGGCAGATATAGATGTAAGCAAAGTACCAATGCAGCCCAGGCAGATATAGATGTAAGCAAAGTACCAATGCAGCCCAGGCAGATATAGATGTAAGCAAAGTACCAATGCAGCCCAGGCTGTAAGCTTTGTCAGATGTAGATGTCAGCAAAGTACTGATGCCTACATTAAAATGGTTGTATCTGATGCCTCCATGCAGTAGATACAAGCACTCTGTAATTTTTTCATTTTCTTTTTCATTACTTCCAACTCCTCATATTTCAACCTTCCCCCCCTCCTCCCCCCTCCTCTCCTCCCCAGGGACGGTGACGTGTACGCAGCGCTGTGTGACTGCCACCAGGCGCTGTGTCTGGAGCCGAACCACATGAAGGCGCATTTCCGCATGGCACGCTGCCTGCACGAGCTGGGGTGGGTGGGGGAGGCCTTTGACTGCCTGCAGGTCTTCAAGAGCAAGTTCCCTGACTACGGCTCCTCTGCCGCCTGCACCTCCCTGGAGAGAGACATCAAGTCCCTCATCTTCTCCAAGATGGAGGGTGCGTTGGAAAAAAAAAAAATCTAAAATAAAAATTTTTTTTAAAGAAATTCATAATAATAATAATAATAATTTTATTTTTTATTTTTTTTTTTAAAGGTACGTTGGAACTCCCCGCCTGTATGACTTTTCTTTCTTTTTTTTTTTTTTTTATACCACTTTATGTCACAGCAGATTTCTCTGTGTGAAATTCAGGCTGCTCTCTCTCCCTGGGGAGAGCGTGTCGCCACAAGTGCAGCACCTACCCTTTTTTTTTTTTTTTTTGCTTCTGTTTCCTGTCTGTAACTGTATTTTCATTACATTACATTATGATTAATAATATGTGGGTTTTGTGTTTTTTTTTTGGGGGGGGGGGGTTGGGAGTAATATCTTGTTTTATCAGTCATAGGGTTATCATGGATGGCATGACAGCCAGCCCTCTCTCTGTCTTTCTGTCTTCTGTCTCTCACAGTGCTTCCTTCACTCTGTCTCGGCCTGTTCAGCCAGAGATGATGTCCTTGCATCTCCTTCGCTGTCTTCCTCTCTTTCTTTCTCTTTGCTCTGTGCTTTGTAGGACTGGCACCTATATATGTGTCATGGAGTTTTTTTGTGGTGTGGTTTTTAGTTTTTTGTTGTTGTTTAGGGGGGGTTGGGGGGGGGGGGTGATGTTTTTATTTTAATCAGTTTAACATACATTTCACCATTCACAGTCATATGTGTCAGTTAATTGTATTTTGAACTGTTTTATTTAAATTATCAAACAGAGGAGACTATTTGGTCCTAGTTCCATTGATTCCATAACAAAGTATATTGAAATTGTCAACAGAACTTCTCACCTGTGAAGTAATCAAGTTGTCTGGAATCATAAAACTTTATTTTTTCCCTGTCAGACATTTTTAAGCACGGTTCTTGTTGGTTTTCTTTTTTGTTTTGTTTTGGGGTTGTTGTTTTTTACTCCTCTTCTGCTAGAGCTCTCAGATTCACCAATGGTGAGATTTTGCATACACAACCATTTTTTTACCCACCATTGAGGTCGCCACATTCTGACTTTGTGGATTAAACACAGATTAAAGTATGCAGAAATCTTGTGGCAGCAGACAGTTTATAAAGTCTTGAATTTTCTTTTCTTTATTTTTCTCTTCCTAGACAATTATGTTGGGACCCTGGTGATTTTAGTGGTAGAATTTTAATATTGTATTTTGTGTACATAAGCACAATTTTTTTTTTTAATCATTTTATTTGCCTTAGAGTTCCAACAGCACAAAAAAGGATGACAATATATAAATACTCACAGCGCACAAATCCAGCATAACTCACTCAAGCGTCCAGGCCCAGTGCTAAAATTAGCCCTCCCCTTTTTATTAACAAGTCCTAGTGCTGTCAGTTTCTGCTATCATTAGCACCAGCTGGAATGGAATTGGATAACAGCTGACAGTAGTCAAAAGAAGGGAAACTGACAACTGACCAAGCACAGCCATCATCAGTTTTTCTATTCAGACACTTTTACATATATGGGTACAGGATAGCTCTGTGGTCAGAGTGCTCGCTCTCCCCAAGCCAAAGTTAAACAGCATTGAGCATGGTTACCAGTTGGATGGGTGACCGTTTGCGCGCCTTGGCTTCAGTACAGTCCCCCGCAGTTCCCCCAGCTTTACATGGGTACCTGCCCTCTTAAGGGTCAGGGAAGGTAAAGCAGCAAGGGAGAGGAGATGGGCGTTGCCCTCAATATGCTGGCCCCTAGAGAAGCTGAGGTCTCTGATGCCTCACTCCTCTACGACCACACAGGTTACAGGACACCTTTACCTTTACATACATGAAGTGACTTGTTGTCACACCTTCATTACAACACATTCTTCATGCTTTACACCATTTTTTTTCAACAACATCATCACAGACTAGAAGATGTGTGCATCAACCTCTCATGGCAGCAGCTTGTCTCCACAGGGGAGGAGACGGAAACGCGGGGGGAGGAGGGGTCATCGGGTCAGCGGAGGAGGGGGGTGGCCTCGGAGCAGGAGAAGCAGTGGCAGCAGACGGCCAGCGACTACACCCAGCGCTTCTGCGGCCACTGCAACACCACCACAGACATCAAGGAGGCCAACTTCTTTGGCAGGTGTGGCCAGCAGTCTGAGTGTGATTGTGTGCTTTTATTATTTTATTTATTTTATTCTTTTATATCGAGGATCATGCACTCTTGTGCTTTTTTTTTCATCCAGTCCTCATGTGTATGCAGTTTTTGTAAATCGTGTCATCTGTTCCCACCGGAACACAATGGCCTACTCTTAAGAAAAACGAAACAGGATTTAACGTGTGCACAAGATGTTCTGCATGCATTCACACACGGGGCCTTGATTTATAGTCTCATCCAAAGGACTTTGGTGTGTGTGTGTGTGTGTGTGAGTGTGTGTGTGTGTGTGTGTGTGTGTGTGTGTGTGTGTGTGTGTGTGTGTGTGAACAGAACAGAACATCGTTTATTGTAACGGAAGCATACTAAGCTTATAGACACAAATCAACAAATTGGTTAGGAAAAAAAGTCACTTATATTCAAGGAGCTTTAGCAGTGTTCTCTTGGTTCAGCATAGTGTTGTACACTCTTTTTATGTTAGTATTAAGATGTGCAAGTAAGATACGAGTCCAGTAACCAAAACTTCAATATGCAACATGAATCCCCACTGGATATCTTCCTAATTCTGCAAGCGTTGGTAGATTCATTGATTTGGAATGTAGACCCAGATTAATTGACAAAATCTCAAATGTGTTTTTTTCATGTGGATATTTAGAAGAAAGACAGTTTCCAAAGAAAGAGGATATGTCTGAGTTAACTGAGATAGGTATCTTATTTTCAACCTATGGAAACCAAATTTCAGCTCCATATGTTGCTATGGGCATAATCAATGAATCAGAAAGCTGCAGTATTGTATCGTAACGAATATTCTGTCCTCTGATGACTTGTCTTAGTGAATGCACTGCTTTGTTTGCCTGTTTAGCTAAGCGTTCTCGGGCAAAGTGAAAAGTTCCTGATTTGTGAAATGCTACATCCAAGTATTTGAATTGATTTATAGTTTGGATTATATGACTACCAGAGATCTAGCCGAGGAACAAAAAACACACACACACATAAAAACTTAACCACTCATGATGTAACACCCACACTGTGTGTCACAGCAATGAACCTCTCATGACATAACACCCACACTGTGTGTCACAGCAAGGAACCTCTCATGACATAACACCCACACTGTGTGTCACAGCAAGGAACCTCTCATGACATAACACCCACACTGTGTGTCACAGCAATGAACCTCTCATGACATAACACCCACATTGTGTGTCACAGCAATGAACCTCTCATGACAACACCCACACTGTGTGTCAGAGCAATGAACCTCTCATGACAACACCCACACTGTGTGTCAGAGCAATGAACCTCTCATGACAACACCCACACTGTGTGTCACAGCAAGGAACCTCTCATGACATAACACCCACACTGTGTGTCACAGCAAGGAACCTCTCATGACATAACACCCACACTGTGTGTCACAGCAAGGAACCTCTCATGACATAACACCCACACTGTGTGTCACAGCAAGGAACCTCTCATGACATAACACCCACACTGTGTGTCACAGCACACAAATCCTACATCACTCAGTGAAGAGCGCTAAACTTGGTGCTTCCTTACCTTTTACCTGGTCCAAGTGTGATCAGTTCCTGCTATAAATAGCACCAGCTGGACCCATCTGACGTCGGATGGGATGGGATGGATTAATTAGCAGCTGAGAGGAGCTGAAAGTGGGGGAAACTGACTGACAGCTGTGTGTGTCACAGCAACAAACCATAACACCAACACTGTGTCACAGCAACGAAACATGACCCCCACACTGTGTCATGACCCCCACACTGTGTCATGACCCCCACACCATGTCACAGCAACGAAACATGACCCCCACACTGTGTCATGACCCCCACACCATGTCACAGCAACAAAGCATAACCCCCACACTGTGTCACAGCAATGAAGCATAACCCCCACACTGTGTCACAGCAACAAAACATAACACCAACACAGTTTGTCACAGCAACGAACCACTCTTTACATAACACGCCAGTAGTAGGCACCCATCAGCCTGGGAAGACTATGGAGTTGCGCTCTAGTCTTTATACATAACACACCCACACTATGTAATTCAATTCGATTCAATTCAAAATACTTTATTATCTCTAAAACAGAGAAATTCCGGTGGGTTACAAGCCATATATTAAAAACAATACATTCAAATTCAAAATACTGCTTTAGAGATAGTAAAGTCTTTTGAATTGAATGGAATTGAATTGTGTCTATGTATGTCCCAGCAACGAAACATAACACCCACACCGTGTCACAGCAACGAAACATGACCCCCACACCGTGTCACAGCAACGAAACATAACCCCCACACTGTGTATGTGTCACAGCAACAAAACCTTACCTCCACACTGTGTGTGTCTGTGTATGTGCCAGCAACGGGCAGTACATTGTGGCGGGGTCAGACGACGGCTCTTTCTTCATCTGGGAGAAGGCCACCACCAACATCGTGCAGGTGCTGAGGGGAGACGACTCCATCGTCAACTGCCTGCAGCCCCACCCCTCCTCCTGCCTCCTGGCCACCAGCGGCATCGACCCCGTCGTGCGCCTGTGGAGCCCCCGCCCCGAGGTCAGTCTGTCTGTCTGTCTGTCTTGTTTTGTGGGGGGGGGGGGGGGGGGGGGGGTTTATTAGTCCACTTTATGTCACAAGCCGCCGCTGTAGTCTAGTGGTTAGGGCGTTGGACTCGTAATCGAAAGGTTGCGGGTTCAATCCCAGCTTTCAGCTATGGTGTTGTGCCCTTGGAAAAGGCACTTTACAGCTATTTTCTCACCCCACCCAGGTGTAAAAGGGGTACCAACCTTGTGTTGGGGGTTAACCCTGCTATAGACTGGCGTCCTATCCAGGGGGGAGTCTATGACTCTCAGTCGCTTAACGCCACAGAAACCGGGATAAGCACCGGCCTGATGAGCCTTAGGCTTGGGACAGACTTTAACTTTTTTATGTCACAGCAGATTTCTCTGATGCGTAAAATTTGGGCTGCTCTCTCTCTCTCGTGTGTCTGTGGAGTCCCCCCCACCCCCGCCCCAAGGTGAGGGAGACCAGCCAGCTGTCTGTCTGTCTTGTTTTGTGTTTTGGCCACACTGCACAAATTCAACATCACTCAGTAAGGCCTAGTCAAGAGTGCTAAATTTAGCGCGCTCCTTTCTTTTACCAAGTCCATGTGTGGTCAGCTCCTATAAATAGCACCAGCTGGGCTGGGGTGGGATGGGATAATTAGCAGCTGAGAGGAGCTGAAAGTGGGGGATACTGACAGCTGTGTAGGGGTGTTTGTTGTTTTTTTGTGTGTGTTTTTTTTTTTATACCACTTTATGTCATGGCAGATTTCTCTGATGCGTGACATTCTGCTCTGCTCTCCCTGGGGAGAGCGCGTCACCACGAGTGCAGTGCCTACCTTTTTTCTTTTTTTCTTTTATACCACTTTATGTCAGGGTAGATTTCTCTGATGCATGAAATTCAGGCTGCTCTCTCTCTCCCAGGGGAGAGCGTGTTGCCACGATTGCAGCGTCTACCTTTTTTTTTTCTTTTTTTTTTTTTCCTGCCTGCAGCTGTATTTATTTTCAATGAAGTAAGCGCAGAAAAAAAAAGAATAAATAAATAAATAAAACACTTTGAATAATAAAAAAAAGAAGTAAGTGTAGAAATTGCTACTCTCTCTCTCTCTCTCTCTCTCTCTCTCTCTCTCTCTCTCTCTCTCTCTCTCTCCCTCTCTCCTCTCTCTCTCTCTCTCTCTCTCTCTCTCTCCCCCTCTCTCCCCTCTCTCTCTCTCCCCCCTCTCCTCCTCTCTCCCCCTCTCTTCCTCCCTCCCTCTCCCCTCCCCTCCCCCCTCCCCCTCCCCCTCTCTCTCTCACTCTCTTCTCCCTCCCCTCTCCCTCCCCCTCCCTCTCCCTCTTCCCCTCCCCCCCTCTCCCTCACTGTCACATCAAACCCTCTGACCTGTGTGTGGTAGGACGGCAGCAAAAACGAGCGTGAGGTGAACAACTCTGATGACGCGGCCTCGGCCAATCAGAAACGCATGAACGCTGACCCCTTGGAGGTCATGCTGCTCAACATGGGATACCGCATCACGGGATTCCTCGACGTCGACGAAGACGACAGCGCAGCTGACCACCCCACCTGTCGAACCACCTGAGCCACCTGAGGGGGGGCACACAGACAGACAGACAGACAGACGTGGGAAGAAGGGTGGAGGTATCGCAGGCAGGTGGTGTCAACAGCCCTGGGTGCAGGTGTGTGAGGGTGTGTGTGTGTGCACACCAAGGGGTTTCTGCCATTCTTCCACCAATGCATTTGCTGGTCAGAGAAAAAAAAATTGTGGACTGTGATGACGTTCCGAGAACTTTGTGATAACTCTTTTAATTAAACAGGGGTCGACTGGCGGAGGGAAAGTGAGCCATTAACTAACGAACGAGTTCCCCCTGAGACTTTTTTTGTGTTTAACTGGTTCTGTTTGTCAGCATGGGTTTTGGGAGGGGTGGGGGGGTTCGTTTGGGGGATTTTTTGTTTTTGGTGGGGGGTTATTTTTGGGGGGGAAGGTAAACTTGGCGGTGTGTCATGGAGAAATGGGGTGGGGGTTAATTTATGCATCTCGACCTGTTGCCAACAGTGTGTGGTTGTTGCTGTACTGTGTGTTACTGGTGGTGTTGGTAATCAGAACGACATTATATTTGTTCTGTCTGTGTGCTTGCTTGCCAGATTTATACATACACTGTCCAGATGAGGGGGCTGAATTTTTAAAAACGTTTCCGTTTGACCACTGCATTATTCCTCATTTTTCTTCTGTTAACCTTTCTTTACTCAGAGCCAGCTGTTAGCACTGTTCACTGTAGTGCTTGTTTTGTTCTTTTCTACAGGGTTTCGAAAATGCTCTTCAGATTTTTTTTTTATATATATATGATCTATACACTGTAAATGTGACGATTCTTAGCAGTACCAGGTTTGGGGATTTTGTTTGTTGTTGTTTCACCTTCAGTTTACAGACTTGGTATTTATGCATGACTAAAGCCAGGCTTTGTGCTGTCTTATCGAATCAGCTGACACTCGCAGTTTTTTTTTGTTTTTTTAAAAGTCACCTAAAACAAGCAAGTCAGTAAGTCAAAACTTCTGAGTGGCTGCTTCAGGACCCTGTCTTGTGTCGGTGCAAGTGTTGTGCGGATGGTGTGGGCGTGGAAGGGAAAATGAAACACCTGGTGAGTGTGAGAGGGGTTGTAAATGCCTGACAAGCAGTGGCGTGACCAAAGATGTTTCGTGAGAGGCAAGAAAGGGTTGGAAGTGGAGGGGAGGCATAAAAAGGTGGGAGGTGGGGGGGAAGGGAGAGGAGAGATGTGAATGCCTGTTGGTAAGGCAGGAGTTACCATAGTGATTTTTTTTTTTTTTTTTTTTTTTTACTATAGTGATTGTGTTGTGTGTGAGCCATGATTGGTTTTTTTCCCTTTTCCACACGATTTTAAGGGTGGTTTTCTTGGGAGGTTTTTGTTTGTTTGTTTGTTTTTTTCTTCTTCTCTTTTTGTTGTGAGATCAGAATTTCCTGTCATCAACAAGATTTTCAGTTGTGGTGTTGAAGTTTGTGACAGAGAACAGAGGGCCCTTTTATTTTGCAGCATACACCTTAGGCATGTCACACATGCTTTGCAAACAGTAACAAGATCTTTATGATAGCAAATGATAAAAAGATCTTTATAATAAAAAAAAAAAGATTCTTCTGAATATTTTCAGTCCTACAATTGATAGATGCCATTGTGACAATCAGACAGAAGTCATAAAAAAAAGTCATAAAACTCTGACACTGGCAAACCTCCCCCCACCCCCACCCCCACCCCGCCACAGGCAAAAATGACAAGAACAATTGAGGTAGGAGTTTTGCAGGCACTCAAGTCAGTCTAGTGCTGCACTGAAACAGAATGAGTTATTGAGAGTAGGAGAGAGAGAGAGAGTGAAAGAGAGAGGGAGAGAGAGAGAGAGAAAGAGAGAGTGAGTGAGTGAGTGAGTGAGTGAGTGAGTGAGTGAGTGAGTGAGTGAGTGAGTGAGGAGAGAGAGAGAGAGAGGAGAGAGAGAGAGGAGAGAGAGAGAGAGAGAGAGAGCGCAGCCCAACTTCCAGTGCAGAAAATGATACAGCACCAGTCATGGTGGAGCCCAGTTAATTGTATGCTGCATGCTTTCTTCAAGAGCATGCTTTCTTCAAGACAACTGTTGACTGATAAGCATGCACACACATTTTGTTTGTTCTGTTTCTTTTGCCACAATGTACACAGGTTTTTGTTAACCATGTTCACCGTTCGTTTAAGTGTGTATATATATATATATATATATTGTTTTTGTTTTTTTTATTTAATCCGCATTTTTTTGCTTTTGCTTTAAGTTCTGTTGACATTTTGAAATAGTCTGAGGGCCTGATACGAAGAGAGAGAGAGAGAGAGAGAGAGAGAGAGAGAGAGAAAGCAGTTTAAGGAGTACTGGTGATAATGTTTTGAGGAAGTGTTGAGAAGGGGGGGGGGGGGGGTGACTGCTTTTGTCAGACTCGAGTGCATTGTTTATTCACAGTAGGAGAATGTATGGTCAGTTCTGTCCAGGACTGAAACCAGCTGTAGCAGTTGGCATCCTTGATGGGAAAAAAAGCCACTCTGATAGGAAAACAAATACAGTTGCAGACAGGAAAAAAAAAAAAAAAATAATGGGTAGGCGCTGCACTTGTGGTGACGCACTCTTCCGGGGAGGGAGAGCAGCCTGAATTTCACGCAGAGAAATCTGCTGTGACATAAAGTGGTACAAAATGAAAAATAAAATGAATACACCTGTCAATACAGTTTGTGTAATCAGTGCAAAAAGCAGTATGGACAGCACTACCCAAGACTGAGGCCACCTGTGGCAGGTGACACCCTGGACATCACCTTATCTCAGGTGTCAGTGAAAACAGGTACATCCTCCTAGCTTGCCTAGGGGAATTCAAGGACAGGTGGGAGTTTGGCGCTTTGTGTGTATGGAGTTTTGGGTTGGTTTTTTTGGGGGAGGGGGGGGGGAGGTTTATAATCTCTTTTTTTTAGAATTAATTTTTTTTGTATCAGTGCTGCATTTCTTGATTGCTGTAATTCATCAGTCAAGTGTCCAGGTCCACAGTGCTAACCTTCCTTTTACCAAGAGCCAGGCCACAGTGCTAACCTTCCTTTTACAGAGCAGGCCTCAGTGCTAACCTTCCTTTTACAAGAGCCAGGCCACAGTGCTAACCTTCCTTTTATCAAGAGTCCAGGCCACAGTGCTAACCTTCCTTTTATCAAGAGCCCAGGCCACAGTGCTAACCTTCCTTTTACCAAGAGTCCAGGCCACAGTGCTGACCTTCCTGTTACCAAGTCCTAGTGTGGTCAGCTCCTGCTAGAACTAGCACCAGCCGGGAGGGACAGCAGCTGAGAGGAGCTGAAAGTGGGGGACACTGACAGCTGTGCTTCTTCAGGCGTTGGCAGCCTCACCTCACCGCCCTGAGGGAATAAGAAAGCAGTCACAGAACAGGAAAGAAAACCACATGGGCAGAAATTTCAGATAGAGGATTGTCATGGGAATAGCTCTCCACATCCCAGACTGTGTAGTTAAGGCGGACTGGCTGACTGGATTAACTCTGACTGCCGTTTTCTTTGGAGCACTGTGACACTGTTTGAACAGTTAAGGGATAGGGTAGTCAGTCTGGCATGGGCGAGTTTGAATGGTCAGTTAGAGGGAGGTTTTTTCTTGGAACTCTTGCATGTTTTTTGGTTTCAGTTGTGTTTTTTTTTTGGGGGGGGTGTTTGTTTTGTTTGTTTTTTTTTTAATTTTGTGTGTATGCGTTGGATGAAATGAAAGTATATATATTATTATTTAATCTCTACATGGAACTTGAGCCGTCAGTCACTACTAAAGTGCTCATGGACTAATTTTGCAGAAAGGGCAGGTACATGGATGGAAAGGATATATATATATATATATTGCATCTGTTGTTATTGTCCTCTTTTTGGGTTTGTTGTCGTTTTTTGGTTTTGTTTGCTGTTTTTATTATCAGGATCTTTTGTTTTGTTTTGCTTTTTTGTTTAAAAATATGACAGTTGATGATGGAATGAATCAAGTTGTGTGTCGGTTTTTTCTGTTGATGCAAAAACAGTGGCCATATCAAACTACACACCTCAAACAGATTTTTAAACGGGGAGGGTATGGAAGGAGAAGTAACACTTTTGGTGACAACAGGTAATTACTGAAATTTGAAATACTAAATAGATTTATTAATTTTTACACAAACAACCCCCACACTAAATGAAAGTGAAATTCTACATGTTAAAAAAAAAAAAAAAGGAATAAACGTGATCCAAAAACTGTATGATTTGAATACAGAAGCCTCTTGGTTTCCTTTGTGTTGATATGTCCATACAGAAAGTGACAGATGTATTGCACTGTTTAAAAATAAATATTACACTTTACTTGTAAAACACTCCTGGGGCTGTTGATCTGCATGGAAACAAAAACAAAGAAAGATAGGTTGGCGCTTGGCCACCTGAATGTGAAGCATGATATCTGAACACACAAGTGGCTGTCATTCTTCTCTCCCAGGCCTAGTTCATGCACACTGTCAGACGTTTGCCATCACAATTCTGACCCTGGGGTGTGGAGGTGGGGGTCATAATCAACGACAACACAAAACCCCGATATTTGGATTGTGATTGAATTGTATTGCTCGTGTGTCTTCCACGCTGACATAGCGTTCATTACATGCACCGGAAAGCTTTAACCTAGGAGACAGAAAAAGTTCAAAAGAGCAATTCATTTTTCATCATCATCATGATGATGACAGCTTTTCCCATCATTGGGGTATTTTACTCACAAGCGTGTCATGGAGGGGGGGGGGGGGGGGGGTTAACATTTGAAACTGACGGGAATGGGGCACCACTGATTCTGTAAGGGAAGCCATGTATTTGTCATTACTGAGCATTGCGTGGGGTGTCTGTTTACAGTGAGCGCCAAACATGCATTTCTCTTTCTTTTTATTTATTTTTCTTTTCTTTTATATAGAGGATAATGGAATAAGCACTCATGTGCTTTTTTTACATCCAGTCCCCGTCTGTATGCAGTTTTGCAAATTTTGTCATCTGTTCCCACTGGCTCCTACTCCTATGAAAAGCGGAACAGGATTTAATGTGTGCGCAAGATGTTCTGCGTACGTTCGCACACGGGGCCTCAGTTTATAGTCTCTCCTTATCTCCATTCCCTCACTGGGTGGGTGTGTGGTGCCTGGTCAGTTCCTATGCTGTAACTATGCAGGAGGTCTGCCTGCTAGCCTCAGTCCACACATTCTGACTTCAAAGCAGCTTTTTTATTTTGTTCCTAGAGGGTGAGTCCTGGGTATGTTGGTGTTTCCATAACCCACTGAACGCCGACTTGAATTACAGGATCTTTAACATGCGTGTTTTGTGTTCTTAATGTGTTACATACACAGAGTGAATTAAGGCATTGGCAGGTCTACACTTTAAATTGACTTGGGAGATTGTAAAAATCCCAGCCCTTAATTCACCAGACGCTTTTGCGGAGATTCAAACTCACGACTTCATGGTCCCTTGGGAGGGAAAGGTGAAGTGGTCATAACCACTGGGCTACAGTGTCCACACATGCACATGAAAGGTTGTGGGTTCAGTTCCCTACTGTGAGAATGAAAAAAGAGTTGTATTCACTGCCCATGGGGCTGTGTGATCATGCTGGTGGTGAACCTTCAGTGTTAGGTAGGTAAAGGTAAAAGTAAAAGTAAGAAGGTAAAGGAAAAAAGTAAAGATATTCCATAACCTAGGTGGTATAGGGGAGCAAGACATCAGAGACCTCAGTTTCTCTCAGGGGCAGCATATTGAGGGCGGCGCCCATCTCCCCTCCCTCGCTGCTTTACCTTCCCTGACCATAAAGAGGGCAGGTACCCATTTACAGCTGGGTGGACTGTACTGAAGCCAAGGCGCGCAAACGGTCACCCGTCCAATTGGTAACCACGCTCAACGCTGCTTAACTTGGCTGGGGGAAAGCGAGCACTCTGACCACTGAGCTATCCCGTTAGGTAGTAGGCCCACTCTATTTTTCCATCACAGTTTTCCTCAGATTATAATCGTCACTATTAACTCCAATCACACAAAAAGGATGAGGGCATTTATAAAAATAAACAAATAAATAAATAAAATAAATTAAAAATTTTTTTAAGAGGGCATTGATCAACCAGAATGGAAAAAAAGCTGAGTAACTTTGTACTGGGTGTTGCACAACGTCCCTTGGATTTCATTGAAAACAAGGTGATATATTCTTAAACAGAATAGAAAAAAAATCAACCAGAAACAACCAACCAAACTAACTGCCTAATACAAAAACTGAAGATGTTAATCCCGTTGAAAACACTCTTAAGATTTTTGGCTTGTTGTGTGTGTGTGTGTGTGTGTGTGTGAATGTACATGACTTTCTGAATAGATTTGTGTTTGATTTAACCCAAACACCCAAACAAACTAGTAAACATTTCAGCAGGGAAGCAGATAGAGAAAAAACTTTTCACAGCCATTTTTGTGGTGTTTGGTCACCCGTACTGATAATCCCACCCTGCAGTCTTGGCTTGCCAGTCCGGTCTGACCCAGGCCCAAAGCCCTTTGAGTGTGTGTGTAACAGTAAGATAAGTGCCAAGGAAAAATAATAATAAAATAAAAAGAATAATGATCATAAAAAAAATTAATAAAGATAAAGTGCCAAGGCATGTCAACATGTTTGGGGGGAGGGGGGGGGTCTTTTTTTTTTCTTTCCTCGGCCAGAGCTGCGAGGTTCACCAATGGTGAGATTTTTGTGTATGTGACCGCTTTGCCCACCAGTGAAAGTAGCCACACTCCAACTTCAGGGATGATGTCTAAACCTAACACCAGCGTAAAAAAAAAAAAAAAGGTTAAGGTTCCCATAACCTGTATGGTCATAGGGGAGCGAGGCATCAGAGACCTCAGCTTCTCTAGGGGCCAGCATATTGAGGGTGGCGCCCATTTCCTCTCCCTTCTGCTTTACCTTTCCCTGACCCTAAAGAGGGCAGGTACCCATTTACAGCTGGGTGAACTGGTAGGACTGTACTGAAAGCCAAGGTACACAAACAGTCACCCATCCAATAGGTAACCACGCTCGATGCTGCTTAACCTTGGCTGGGGGAAAGTGAGCGCTCTGACCACTGAGCTTTCCCATCCCCGTACACCAGGGTACATACACTTTTTAAAGTTGTGTTCTGTTGTGCATTTTTCTCATTCGTTCTTACTGATAGAATGGCCTTCTCTTTCAAAATGCAGAACAGGTTTTACTGTGTGCTCAAGATGTTCAGCATGTGTTCCACACTGGGCCTTAGGTTTATAGTCTCATCCTGAAAGAACAAACAGAGAGTGGAGTCAGTCAGTCACTGATGTTGACTTCAGGGGAACATCCAAAAAAAAAAAAAAAAAAAGACTTCAGGGGAACAAAATCCCCTTGAAGGGGTGTCTGGGTGTGTTCAAATCCAGGCTTGATCCCCGGCCATCAAATCGCCAGCCTAATGCCCCAACCACTAGTTTAACCCGCCCCCCACTGTTGTCTGAAAATGTTGTGTTGAAATTGTCTTCACCACTGACAAACTCCTAGCACTACAACCTTCACTCTTTGTTTTAACCTTTTCCCTACAGGTTGCTCACTTTGGGGCAACCAAGCTTCTACTAACCCTTCCCTTCATACCACCCACTACTGGGCAACAGAAGCATACAAATGCACAGTGCATGTGTACAGGGAAAGAGGGGTTCTCTCCCTTAACGTAGGGATAGTGTTGAAGGAGAAAAAAATCCTGAAGTCAGAGTATGGCTGCCTTATTTGGCAAGGTACTTGAAAACAGCGCACACAAACTTCTCATCCAGTGTGTACTTGCACCAAAAAAACAAAACAAAAAAAGTGTGTACTTGTACAGTAGTTCCCAGGTGAGGTTCAGATAAGAGAGCTTTTTTTTTTCTCAGATAAGAGAGGATGTTATTCTGGGTGACCCCAAGGAGGTTAAGCTATGGAACATGCAACAACAACAACAACAATAACAACAAGTCTTTTATTGCAGTAGGTACTTTGTGAGGAGGACAACAAATTTGTGTTGGAAAGTGTTGGGGTTTTTTTTCTTCTAATTATATAGGAAAAAGTTGTCCTGTTTTATCTGAGCCAAAACATATCTGAGTCAGTCTTTCTGAGTGAGTGTCACTGACTGGATTGGATGATGTCAGTTGTAGTGGTCACTTGATGGTTCTCTTGGTCGTGTACAAACATTTTGCCCCAATGAAATCAATAAAAAGCTGACATATGTACATGACTAGTTGTTGTTTTGTTTTATATGTTTTTTGTTATGCTAGGAGCATCGCATGCTGAGGGACTTAACACTGTATGTATGTACATGTACATACATCCCACTACAAGCAACATAGACACATTGCATGCTGAGGCATATAACACTTTATATATGTGCACATGCATGTGTACACATACCACTACACACTACACAGACACACATACACACTTACACTAACACACACACACATACCAATATACGCTTTACAGTCATACATACACATTCTCTCTCTCTGTCCGTCTCTCTCTCAGTGTCTCTGTCTCTGTCTGTCTCACACACACACACACACACACACACACACACACACACACACGCACGCACACAAGCATACACACAATTCCTTCAGACAGACTTCTTCACACACACACACACACACACACACACACACACACACACACACACACACACACACACACACACACACCACCCATTCCCTCTCCTCAGCTAGAGCTCAGAGATTCACTAATGGTGGGTTTTTTCATATGAGACCATTTTACCCCCCATCAACTTAAGGAAGCTACATATTCTATCTTGGGGGATGATGTCTACACACGGGGACTGGATGTAAAAAAAAAAAAAAAAGCACATGAGTGCTTATTCTATTATCTTCGATATAAAGAATAAATAAACAAAAGAATAAATAAATAAAATGCTTATTCAAAGTACCATCTGGAAATAAAAATTTGACTTGACCACACACACACACACACACACACACACACACACACTCGAATGTCTTCTTTTTTTTAATCCAGTTTATTATGTTGGATTTTTCTTTGACATTCATATTATAATTGTCCACTCAACAAGGCCAAGAAAAAAAACAAGCACAAAAAACATGATAAAAAAGCATTACACACATCAACCAGTTCTACATTTCATTTTTCCTGCAGAAATGTCGCCACGTATGCAAGCATTCCGTACACGCTGCACAACACACAACAAGTAACCCCCAAGCCCACAGAGAGCTGACAAAGTGGGTATGATTGTGTGCTGTGAAACCTAGGCCACTTCCTGGGTGTTTTGGTGTCTCCACAGCCCTTCTAATGCTGATTGGTGTAAACGCTGGGATCTTTAACTTGCATGGTTTTCTGCATGTGTGTGTGTGTGTGTCTTCAATTTAACGTCTATCCACTAAAAAGTGATTTTAGACAAATGATTGGGGGGGGGGGGGGGGGGGGGGGAAGTCGGTGTGTTTGTGTGGACAGGTGAATGGAGGATAATAGAAAAAACAACAACAAAACAGGTCTAAACATCAGAAACTGCTTGAACTATACATACTAAAAGATAACAAATAGAAGCAAGTGAACTTGAGTAAGATAAATGCTGCAATATATATATATATATATGTGTGTGTGTGTGTGTGACTGTGTGTGTGTGTGACTGTGTGTGTGTGTGTGTGTGACTGTGTGTGTGTGTGTGTGTGTGTGTGTGTGTGTGTGTGTGTGTGTGTGTGTGTGTGTGTGTGACTGACTGTGTGTGTGTGTGTGTGTGTGTGTGTGTGTGTGTGTGTGTGTGTGTGTGTGTGTTCTTACAGGCAGTAAATACCATCGATAAGATAACATGTTATTGGAACAAGAAAAAGGTAAAGTCCAATCTAAAGTAAACGGGCAACTGGACTATGAAGCAAACATTCAGAAATTCTAAAAATTAATGAAAAATCACTGAAAACATTTTCTAATGAACAATCGGGAATATTGGGCAAATATGTTTTTAAAACTTTACATTCAAAAATCAAATGAAAACTTGAAATGTTTTCACCACAACAGCACGTAACACCTGTCACAAATTTTGTTTTAAATGCATTTAGCTTTAGTCTATAAAGTAGCGAGATTACTTGTCTGAGCTTCACTATACTATAATGTGGAAAATTCGAGACCATATTTTTAAAGTTATAAGTCTTTACATTATGATGTTTAGAATTGCTACCAAAATCTGTAACTAATAATTTCATTTCATTCTTGGATTCTTTTTCCAACAGATTGTAAGCCTCAGAGATTGAGAGTGGATACATTAAAATTATTGATCCTTTCTCTTGTTTCGCACCCCTTTTGGCAGCGCGATCTGCCCATTCATTACAAGAAAGGCCCAAATGAGATGGAACCCAACAGAAACTCACATCTGTTCCTCTTAAAATGAGACAATGTATTAAATGATGAATTTCTGTCACAATATTAGAATGCGGTTTTACTGAAACAGATCTAAGTGAGTGTAGGGCTGATTTTGAATCAACACAAAATAAAATTCGGTTGACAAGAAAAGGTAGTTCATTTTATAGTTTAAAGCCATTAGTATTGCCATTAGTTCCGCTGTGTAAACAGATCGATTTTTTCCAAGATAGTATGATTTTTCAATTTTAAATTCGGGGTTGACAAAGGCTGCACCTGCTTGATGATTGCTAAGAAGTGATCCATCTGTATAGATTTTTAGATGATTTGAGTATGTGTTTTCAATGTGCGATCTCACGGAACTGATTAAAATATGTGGATTATCGTCTTTCCTGTAAGGTGTATGCTCAATGTCAAAGTGTGCTCTGTGTGTGTGTGCGTACGTGCGTGTGCGTGCATGCGTGAATGTATGAAGAAAAGAAAAGCAGCGTCAAGTCTGCAGATAACGCCGACATAACAGGATCTTTAACATGCAAACCTGATTTTCAGTATTCATGTACACACGAACAGACGTAAGACAATGGTAGGCCTGCTCATTAGCTCGCTTGGGGGCGGGGGATCATAAATAAAAACCAAATGCTGCTGAGAGATTCAAACCTATGACCCACAACTACTGAACCCAGAGAAGAAGTATAGTCCACTGCTTTACCCATTTGCTACGGGCACTCTAGGAATCACTGGAAAATAACAGCAAATCTCAGCAGCTACTTTTACGGCAGTGGATGAAGATCTGAAGTTCGCTTCATAAATTACAATCCTCTGAAGTCGGAGTATGGCTGCTGGTATGCCGGGTACTTGAAAACAGTCATACACGCACACCTCTCATCCAGTGTGTTATTTCAACCTCACAGTGATTCCCAGGTGGAGTGAGTGAGTGAGTCAGAGTGCACAGTCTGGGTGACAACCCCCCAGAGTGTTAAGCTGGGGAATGCACAACAACAACTTCATACTCACAGGAAGAGGAAGAGTATTTGCATAACTAGGTGTAATTCAGTGACACAGTAATTACCTGGACACTGGAAACAGGATAAATCAGATACACAATCCTGACCATCACCCATACATTGAGTGAGCTTTGAATCAAGAAGTCTTTGGTTAAATCTTAATGGATTAACTGAAGTCAGATCTTTCGTATGGCTTTCTACTTAAATGCTGGATTGGGTGCTAGATCTTTTTTTTTTTCAGACAAGAAAATAACCTGGTCTTCTGTCCAGAGAAATGTCTCTCCTCAACATTCTGCTAAAAAATTCAACTGTTACAGAAAGAGGTAATAAAAGGCCCGAAACACTTGTCTGAAGGGGGTTTCTCCTCTGAGGACTCTCTCTGTCACGCTCTACGCGAGTTTCTTACCACCACATGTAGTCACTTGGAAAGAGACTAGGCTAGGCTTAGGGCCTAGGCTATAGGCTAAACCTTGGCACCCCCTTCAAACGCACGTTGCCCATGCGTTAAAACCTGTTCTGCATTAATTCAGAAAAGTAGGCCAAGTGTGCCGTTGGAAAGAATGACGTTTACAAAATCGCATGTACACTGGGACTGGGTGTAAATATAATAAAAAAAAAAAAAAGCACATGAGTATTTATTTCTTTATCCTTGAACAATAAGAATCAATAGATAACATAAATAAATACATAGATGAATAAATAAATATATAAATAAATTATAAATAAATAAATATATAAATAACTAAGCAAATCAAACACAAAGCACTAGCCTACAGACTAAACTTCCCATATCGGCAGTGACACGCAAGTTCTTAAACAAACAAAGGAAAACAGCAAAAGGAAAACTAAAGCATGGAAACCTGTACACAGCACACCTGTGGTATTACTCCCAAGTCCACTAGTGTATCTTTATTTAAACAGAAGTAGATAATTTGTTTTTTAATTAAGTTCAACCATTTTCAAAATAACCTTCCACCGAGCTGTGGAAGAACGATGTTGTTATAGAGTGCACTTCAGACACTGTAACGTTTGTACTAGCCTAGGCCTACAACCCTCTCCACCCCCCCCCCCCCCCCCCCCCCCCCTTGTCGGGAAGGGTGTTGATGTGTGGTTGCCAGTCTCTTTCTTTTCTCACCTTAGTGTGGAAATGTCTCCATGGGTGTAGGGCGAGGGGCTTGACGATTTGTACACCAAGACCCACAGCCCCGGAGTTGGAGGGGGGATAGACCTTATGTCAGGACATTTTCCTCAGCTGGGCCTGCAGTGGGATTCTTTTGTGTGAACCTTCGGGCATTGTTAGAAACCTGAGGTAGAGTGGTCCAGGTTAGAGTATAGGCCCAGGGCTGGTGTGTCAGCCTGTGTCTTTCATTGCCTTTATCAGCTAGAGTAGGGTTCTTTTGAGTGTGCCTTGAGGCAGGCAGTGTTGTAGGCCCAGAGCAGTCACCAGAGTTAGGAGCATGCCTTGGCCACTTGAGACGTCTTACGCTGTGATTGACACCTTAGAGAGCTTGCCCCAGCTTAGTCTTCTACTATTCAACAAGCTTGTAGTAAGGCCTGTTCTTTGATGAATGGTACTTTTCTGGATTTTTCCATTTGAGTTGATTGGGTTAGGCCAGAATCAGCTGGTATTCGTCTGGAATTTTCCATTTGAGCTGATTGGTTTAGGTGGAATAAGAAATGGTCAAAATAAGGGGAACTGGTAGTCACTCAGCCTTTCCCTGCATAGCAGCATTTAGAGGACAGTCTAGACAACTTTGTGAACTGTAGACTGTGGAGACTGCAAGAATGTGACTGACTAGAAAACAGCAGTTTTGTTCTTTTGGTTGAGCTGTGTGTGTGTGTTGGTGTTTTTGTTGTTGTGGTAAATGAAACAATAAATTGTGTTACCCTAACACCCCTGTGTGAGCCGCCGCTGTAGTCTAGTGGTTAGGGCGTTGGACTCGTAATCTAAAGGTTGCGGGTTCGATCCCAGCTTTCGGCTAAGGCGTTGTGCCTTGGAAAAGGCACTTTACGGCTATTTTCTCACCCCACCCAGGTGTAAAAGGGGCACCAGCCTTGTGTTGGGGGTTAACCCTGCGATAGACTGGCGTCCTATCCAGGGGGGAGTCTGTGACTCTCAGTCGCTTAACGCCACAGAAACCGGGATAAGCACCGGCCTGATGAGCCTTAGGCTCGGGACAGACTTTAACTTTAACTTTAACACCCCTGTGTGGCCTCACATCAATAGGTTTGAGTTGTGGAGTGCCTGAAGTCCTACTGCAATCTTCCCTTTTCCCCATACCTTCACCCTCATTGCTGAACCTTGCAACAATGTCATATAAATAAATTAAACTGGCTTAGAACTATCGGTTTGTTTTAATCAACTGTAGAATAAAACATTTCAGATTATCTTTTTGGGGCATATGCATGAGATCCTTTGAACTATTTCACCATAAGAAATAGACATTGATCTCTGTGACCTTGGCTAGTTGTAATCCTCTTTTTGAAATACACCACTAGTTATTTTCACTGTCAGTTAGAGTGTTTAACATTTGAAAAGCAGTACAATGCCCTTTCAAACAATCAAAACCGCTTTCAAATGCAAATCCTACTTATTTTCACTTTCTATTTTTAGTGTTATTGTATTTGAAAAGCAGTCCAATGCCCTTTCGAACAACCAAAACCATTTTCAAATGCAAATCCTACTTATTTTCATTTTCTAATTGTTGGTGTCATAGTATTTGAAAAGCAATTCAATGCCCTTTCGAACAACCAAAACCACTTTCAAATACAAATCCTCCTTGTAGAATGAGAGCCTGCTGAAAACACTACTTCTGCACCAATCATTTTAGACAGACTATGGCATGATTGTAATCTAAAAGCTAAAGTAAACTGTCACCTATTTTTAAAGGCAATTCGGTCATCCAGAACTCAGTGCATCTAGAATCATAGTGTATCTATTTTTGTGTGTGTGATAGCTTTAAATAGGTGGTTCTATCTGTCTATCTATCTATCTATCTATCTATCTATCTATCTATCTATCTATCTATTTATCTATCTATCTATCTATCTCTATCTATCTATCTATCTATTCCTTACACTTAAGTGGTTACTGTGGAATAACAATTAACCCAAACTCAGTTTTGACAACTGGCTATCTAGGAAGCCATAGGCCTATTTTGTTTGTTTACTTGTTTGGGGGAGTTGTTTGCCTGCTAGCTTTACTTTCAAACACAGCACAGGTAGCAGTACTCGTTTTAAGGCGGAGGATCACATGTCAGGTAAAGTAATGAATTCAACCTCCAATCAAATCGAAAGTTCACATGCTATGATTCCTAAGTTACAGTTCAACAGAGGACTCATTCTGAGGTGGCTGATCACAAAGAGTGCTGGCACCAAATTCACCATCATATCAAACATATTCACCATCATATCAAACATATTCACCATCATATCAAACATATTCACCATCATATCAAACATCACTGTGGAGAAGTAATTCTCGTTTCAGTTCAAACTGGAGTATGAAAAAAATCTTATTCTGTGGTTAGTTTTTAACAACAAGAAGATAAAATCATCATCAACAACAATAACAACAATAAAAGCTAGTACAGTAAATGAAGGGTGATTATACTGCTTGCATGATGAGGTTATGTATTCCCAAGGACTTTTCTCCCATCACAATAATTATGCTCCAGATTTCAATCTTAAAAGCATTAAAACTCCCATCACCAACACACATATGTTTACACATTGTAAGAGTCCAAAACAAAATACAGCCCCCCAAAAAACAAGTTTCAAAACTGGTATACCTGTACGATTTGGTATTCCTGTCACCATGAAATTTCAAAATTGGTATATACTTTTGTTTGAAAATTCCTGTCACCATGAAATTTCAAAATTGGTATATACTTTTGTTTGAAAATTCCTGTCACCATGAAATTTCAAAATTGGTATATACGTATATTTTAAAATTCCTGACACCATAAAACTTCAAAATTGGAATATATACATATGATTTGAAATTCCTGTCACCATGAAATTTCAAAACTGGTATATATACATAATTTTGCTTTGGAATCTCTGTCACCATGAATATTTTTATCAGGTTTGTATCTTGTCAAGTTGTATTATTGTCACAACACACACACACACACACACTCCTGCCTTTTTTCCCCCAAAGACATAAAAGATAGCCATTGCTGTAGTCTAGTGGTTAGGGCGTTGGACTCGTAATCTAAAGGTTGTGGGTTCGATCCCAGCTTTTGGCTTTGGCGTTGTGCCCTTGGAAAAGGCACTTTACGGCTATTTTCTCACCCCACCCAGGTGTAAAAGGGGTACCAACCTTGTGTTGGGGGTTAACCCTGCCATAGACTGGCGTCCTATCCAGGGGGGAGTCTATGACTCTCAGTCGCTTAACGCCACAGAAACCGGGATAAGCACCGGCCTGATGAGCCTCTATAGGCTCGGGACAGACTTTAACTTTAACATAAAAGATAACAATTCTCTCCCACACAGAAGCCGGATGTTCTGGGCTCAACTTGTCTGGCGCTTAACGGCAGCACAACGTATTTTCTCGCATGTGACAGACAACAATAGTTGCTGTGTGAGCCTCGACAAAGAAGAGTGCTAAGCCTAACCCTTTGAGCAGAGAGACAGTCAGTACTACAGCAGAGACAGGCTAAATGACTTAACTGAGAGGTTAGGAGAACAAAGCCCTATGATAGGTTGAGTTTTTGGTGGTCTCTTATCAGACTGACAAAATTAAAGACTTAGCTAACTTTGTATATGAGCCTTCCAACACAAATACAAATCTTGCCAATCTATGGTGTGACACAGAGAGAGAGAGAGAGAGAGAGAGAGAGAGAGAGAGAGAGAGAGAGAGAGAGAAGAGAGAGAGAGAGAGAGAGAGAGAGAGTGTGTGTGTGAACAGATGACAAATTTTCCAAACTGCATACACACGGGGACTTCATGCAAAAAAGGCACATGAGTGCTTTTTTCCATTATCCTCGAAATAAAAGAATAAATAAACAAATAAATAAAACAGGAAGGAAAAGGGAAGCAATCCAGCCTTACTGTCCTGCATTTAAACTATAGCCTTTGAGAAAAACAAAACTGTTAATGATATTCAACAGAACAAAGAAAATGTATCCTAATTAGGTCGTACACTGACACTTGTAAAGATCACAACACAAATGAAAAGTACATGGTTAATAAAATAACCCAATTAAATATAATTTGGGACAGTGTTGTGTGTGTGTGTGTGTGTGTGTGTGTGTGTGTGTGTGTGTGTGTGTGTGTGTGTGTGTGTGTGTGTGTGTGTGTGTGTGTGTGGCATGCGCACACGTCCATGCGTACATGCGCGTGTATGTGTGCGTGTGTATTCGAACGCCCTCCCCCCCAAAAAAAAAAAAAAATTGATACACTTTAAAGCTTATAAACAATAAAAATCAAATCAAGCAGACCATCAAACATACATAAAATTGTTCGATCCATTCTGTGTTGTTTTTTTTTTTGTTTTTTTTTGGGGGGGGGACTGAGACTGGAGAGGAGGGGGGGTGTTGGTGACGTCACACCAGTACATTGCAGCTGACGTCACTTTCCAGCCTGTTTCTTGGTGACCTCAATGACGTCATCCGGGTCGACCTCTGCATCGTCCAAGGTCTGGTTGTCATCGAGCACTTTGCCCTTGTGCTTCCATTCCTGCTCCTCTGCCGCCACTGCCAACTGCAAACAACAGGGGTGTCGTTAGTGCAGTGTAGTGTGTGTGTTTGTGTGTGTGTGTGGGGGGGGGGGGGGGGGTGTGTGTGTGTATGTGTGGGGGGGGGAGGGGAGGGGGGTATGTGTGTGTGTGTGTTTTTGGGGGGGGGGGTATGTGTGTGTATGTGTGTGCGTGTGGGGGTATGCGCGCGCGTGTGGGGTGTGGTTGTTGTGTGTGTGTGTGTGTGTGTGTGTGTGTGTGTGTGTGTGTGTGTGTGTGTGTGTGTCTGTGTGTGTCTGTGTCTGTCTGTGTGTCTGTGTCTGTGTCTGTGTCTGTCTGTGTGTCTGTGTGTCTGTGTGTGTGTGTGGGGGGGGGGTATGTCAAGTCTCCAGGGGGTGCCCCTAGGGTGGTCAGACTAGTCTGGCGACCGTGGGGGCCAAAAGTGTATCAATTTTTTTTTTTTTTTTTTGGGGGGAGGGCGTTCGAATACACACGCACACATACACGCGCATGTACGCATGGACGTGTGCGCATGCCACACACAACACACACACACACACACACACACACACACACACACACACACACACACACTGTCCCAAATTATATTTAATTGGGTTATTTTATTAACCATGTAATGATTTATGATCATATGATCATATGTGACGATTCACCACGAAATGAGTGTGTTGTGTGTGGTGTGTGTGTGTGTGTGTGTGTGTGTGTGTGTGTGTGTGTGTGTGTGAGTGTGTGTGTATGCGTGTGTGTGTGTGTGTGTGTGTGTGTGTGTGTGTGTGTGTGTGTGTGTGTGTGTTGTGTGTTGTGTGTGTGTGTGTGTGTGTGTGTGTGTGTGTGTGTGTGTGTGTGTGTGTGTGTGTGTGTGTGTGTGTGTGTGTGTGTGTGTGTGTGTGTGTGTGTGTGTGTGTGTGTAAGATGCACCTCTCTCTCAATACTTGCTTTATACATGATCCTAAGTTGTTTTATTTATATGTCTTGTTCACTCCCCTAAATGAATAATACATGCATACAGACTGAAAAAGAGGTGTCAATACTTTTACATACTCAGGTGGTGGATACCCCCCCCCCCCTCCCCCCACACACACACACACACACACACACACACACCACACGCACACACATACATACACACTCACACACGCACGCACGCACATACAGCCCTTGGTAACGTCTCACTGAATTGCGTGCGCGCACGCATGCATACACGCACGCAACCACGCACGCACACACACACACACGCGCGCGCGCGCGCGCGCGTGCGCGCAGGCACGCACGTGGGGCTGCACACATGCATAAACACGCATACACACGCATATACAGACACAGACATACATACACACACACACGCGCGCGCGCGCGCGCATACAAAAAAGAAAAGCAGGAAGAAAGTGAACTTTTAATTTGGTGGGAGAGACAGACAGAGACAGAGAGACAGAAACAGAGAGACAGAGACAGAAACAGAGACAGAGAGACAGAGACAGAAACATAGAGACAGAGAGACAGAGACAGAAACAGAGACAGAGAGACAGAAACAGAGACAGAGAAATGAGAAACGGTGAGAGAGCGTCCTATCGATCGCTGTTCTACTTTTACAACCCCAGTTACAAGTCACCACACAACAGCAGTGCAGGAGTGGTTGGGATCAGAAATGGGGAATCCCCACACAGACCCACCCAATTTCCCAAAAACCTATTTTTACTTCTTAAGGTTTCTCTCCAGGACCGCTTTCAAGTGACTCAGCGCAAGGAGCGCTTAGCGCGCGGGTTTTGTCCCCGCCCCAAATAGAGCCACATAAAGTTCTACTGTAAGGGTGTATATATTATTGCGGTGAGCCGGTAGAAAACATGTGTTGTATATGGCCTGTAACAGGTTTCCATCTGTCTGTTTGCTTGTTTGTGTGTCGTTTGTCTGTCTGTCTGTCTGTCTCTCTCTCTCTGACTGTCGTTAGCTATAAGTTTATATTGTTCGAACTTGTGTGTGTGTGTGTGTGTGTGTGTGTGTGTGTGTGTGTGTGTGTGTGTGTGTGTGTGTGTGTGTGTGTGTGTGTGTGTGTGTGTTTTAAAGACAATCATGGCTAAGTTTAGACTTGGTGTATCAGATTATAAATGTTCATTTATAATGCACAGCGCAGATGATCACAATTTACTATGCCCGTTATATAAGCAATCCCTGGAGAATGAAACTCCACACTTCGTTTTTGAGTTGTCCTGTATCAGAGGATGCAAGAACAAAAAAAAAACCAAAAAAAAACGGCTACATCTAAAAAGCATGACCTTCATCCCGACATTCGAACGAATCACACACCAGCTGTTGTCCTTTCATCTCTAAAGTACTTTTTAAAAAAAAATTAAAGTAGTTCTAAAACAGCTCAACAACCACCTTCACTCCAATAATCTTCTTCCTCTTTTTTATTTTTTATTTTATAGAGTCCCCCTATCGTGCAAACTACAGCACTGAAGCCACTCCAGACCACACATGAGAAACTCTTCTACCTGCTTCTGATTCTAAATATTTTTGGGTGGGGTTTTCTTGGTTGTACTTTGATTGTTTGCTTGCTGCTTCATTTCTGTTTA
>CM060327.1:63443613-63506113 GCA_030674155.1 Stramonita haemastoma | reverse complement strand
CAACCACTCCACGCGATTACAAGTCCAGGAACTGGTCACAGTTTGTTGGGGCCGCCCTCTTAAACAGTTTCCTAAAGCCAGCAGGACGGATGACGCAGCCTTCTGCTACGTGTGTATTTCAAGACAAAAAGTAATGCTTTGCCGATGATCACGGCGACGAGAAAAGCGTCATGCACAAAATTGACATACATGTGCGCTACCTTCGCAAAGAATTCTGGGCAGGGGGGGAGGTTACAAATCGGAAATTCCCGTTCCAGACAGCGCGCCAGGCGCGGGCAGTGGGGTGTGGGCAGGATGCACAGTTGCGTCATGCCTTTTCTGAAAAATGAACTGGCCTACGTCAGATACGTAAATTGCAACAGAGGCTGTATGTAGCCTGGTGGTTAATTAATACCGTTTGACTTCAATCCCATGGGTCCATGAAGTCGTGGGTTCGAATCTCGGCGGCGTCGGGCAAATTGAGGGTGGGGATTTTTACGATCTCACAGGTTTGGGCTATTTCCCTTCGTGTATAATATACACACGCAAAAAAATCAAATGATGCATGTTAAATATCCCTACTTCATGTCCGCATTCATGGGTTAGGGAAACACGAACATACCCAGCATACATCCCTGAAGTCGGAATGCGGCTACCTTCATAGTGGGCAACAACGGTGGCATACACAAAGCCGCACCATTGGTGAACTTCACAGCTTTAGCTTAGGAACGAGGGAGGGGAGGGGGGTGGGGGACATAAAGATACGTAATTCACTTCTCTGGCGGGTAGAGTCCAGTTTCTATGAGCTTCAATTAAAAAACAAACAACCCTCCTCCCCCCCCCCCAACAAAAAACTAGACAGTATATTCACACACACACACACACACACACACACACACACACACACACACACACACACACACACACACACACACACACACACACACACACAAATAGCTACAAATCCAGGACAATAGTGTAGATCCGGGTGGGAGTGCCATGTACCAGACTTACTTCAACCCGACAGACTGGCATTCTAAAACGTAGGCCTACAGGTCACAGGCTCGTGCAGCACTCTCGTGCTTGTATTGCATGGGTCTGGCACAGTGCTTCACAGAACTGTGCTATTTTTAGGGGTGGCCTGAGGCGCCGAAGTGAGATAACTTGCTGCCACAGTCCCTAAATCGGATGATTCCGCTAGGACTCTAATATAATCTCAACCAGCCATGCTATTCGTGATAACGTAACCAACCAACCTTTTATTGAGGGAAAATGTAGTGAGGAAAGCAAGTGCAGGTACTGACTTCTCAATCATTTTGAAAATGACTTTTCAAAGATTCAAAAAAAAATTGAAATGAAAATAAATTCTAGGGAATAATGTCTTTCAGTGGCAGCATTGTAGGCATTTCTGAGTAAAAACCATGCCTTTGGCCTGACCTGACTCGAGTTTCGGCTCCTGGTTGAGCCCTCATCAGAGGTCCCGGCGGTGATTGAAACTCCAACCAACCAACCTTTCTCAATCCCCTACCTGCAACTCTATAACCCAGCCAACTCATAGAGTGCCATTGTTATTCTCTGTTGTTGTTGTTGCTATTTATTTCTCACCTAGAGCTCAGGGAATCTTTCTCAAACCCCTACCTGCAACTCTATAACCCAGCCAACTCATGGTGGCCTTTACTATTCATATGTTGTTGCTGTTTATTCCTCACCTAGATCTAGCCAACTCATGGTGGGCCTTTGTTATTCTGTGTTGTTGTTGTTGTTGTTTATTCCTCGCCTAGATCTAGAGCTCAGGGAACCTTTCTCAATCCCCTCCCTACCTGCAACTCTATAACCCAGCCAACTCATGGTGGGCCATTGTTATTCTGTGTTGTTGTTGTTGTTGCTGTTTATTCCTCGCCTAGAACTCAGGGGTTGTCCCATGCTGAGGTGTTTACATGTGCCACTGTTTTCCACACACACCATCAAGGTAGCCACATTCTGACTTCGGGGATTTTTTCTTCCCGGAGGTTGGGGAGGGGGGTGGGGGTGACTCACTTTGCTTGTCAGTGGTAAAGTGGGTGGTGGTGGTGCTGCTCTCGTGTTAGTTAACGCACTCAACCAAGGGTTGAACAGCCCGAATTTCAGGCAGAATTGAATGTGTGTTCAATTTCTTTTAACGTCTTTTCACAAATTGTGATATTAGACGGAAATGTGTGTGTGTGAGAGAGAGAGAGAGAGAGAGAGAGAGAGGAGGGGGGGGGGGGGGGGGGAGGGTGTGTGAATGTCAGGGGAAGAGGGTGTAGTTGGTAATGTATGGAAGATGGAATTTCAGGGGATCAATAGGGCCTACATGTGGAGAGTGTGTGTGTGTGTGGTGTGTGTGTGTGTGTGTGTGTGTGTGTGTGTGTGTGTGTGTGTGTGTGTGTGTGTGTGTGTGTGTGTGTGTGTGTGTGTGTGTGTGTGTGTGTGTGTGTGTGTGTGTAAGTCAGTCAGTCAGTCAGTCAGTCAGTCAGTCAGTCAGTCAGTCAGTCTTCAATTTTTAACGTCTTTCCACTTTAAGTGATGCCAGACGACCCTAAAAAACGGGAGTGGATGAGAGAGAGGAGAGAGAGAGAGAGAGAGAGAGAGAGAGAGAGAGAGAGAGAGAGAGAGAGAGAGAGAGAGAGAGAGAGAGAGAGAGAGAGAGAGAGAGAGATTTTAAGTGTGTGTATGTGCGCGTGTGTGTGTGTGCGCGCGCGCGTGTGTGCGTGCTAGCATGTTTGTGCGTACATGTGTGTGTGCGCGCGCGTGTGTGCGTGTGTGTGCGTGTATGTGTGTGTGCGCACGTGCGCGCGCGCGGGCGCGTGTGTGTGAGTATCTATGCGTGTGTGTGTGTGCAATACGTAGTAATAACAAATGAAAAAGTATGCTAAGCATTAAAAGATCAAGAAAAAAAATCAAAAAAATTTAAATTAAAAAAAAACACACCAACAAATGCAAGAACTACATTAAATGCCCTATAGAACTTAACAACAAACCCTTAGCAATAGCAAACGTTAGATTTACATTGTTCAATACCTCATCAATGGAATTCTCAGAAAAAGCAGGGAGATGAGGTTTTAAATTTTCACAATCAAGTATAATGTGGGTGTTTGAAATATATTCACCACATTAGCTTATAACATCCTTGCTGAATTTTGTTATGAATGCATTTAATCTTATCCAAAAAAATAAGGCCTTAAGTTGTCTCTCTTTGACAGCATTTGTATGAGTCTTAAGTGATCAATGTACTCAACTACACTCTTCCCACCCGGAGTTGAATGTGGAAACCACTTGTTTTGGCGATGCTTTTCTATCAAAATGTTTAAGGATGCTTTTTCCAACAGCCGATAACCCTCTGCAATGGATAGAGGGACGTGCAGTACTAGACCCCTTTTCTTTACGTGCACCTTTTTTCGCAGCCCTGTCAGCCCACTCATTAGGAAATAATCCTATATGTGAAGGAATCCAACAAAAGGAAACTAGAATGCCTCTTAAACGTAGAAGATTTATAAAGTGTTTGATGTCTAATATAAGTTTAGTGGTGTTCTTATAAGTTCTAGACTTTAGAGCATATAAAACCGATTTTTAATCTACACAGAGTAATATGTGAAAGAAACAGTATGGATGATCTAAGATGAAAGTCAATGCCATGAGAACAGCGATCAGTTCAGCTGTAAAAACAGATCGATTTTTACCAACGTAATATGACTTTTCTAATTTCAGTGCCGGTATTACGAAACCTGAACCTGCTTGATGATTATCTAAAAGTGAACCTTGGTATAAATTTTAAGACAGCTAGAGTAATTTTGTTCAATATGTGAATGAACTTTAACTGCCATAGCATTTGGATTTTCAGTTTTTTTCATGTCAATATAATCTACATCAAACTGGGCTTGCTTCATTTCCCAAACAGGACAGTCTGAAACTCCTCTTTGTGGATCTACATTAGATTTTAAAATTTCAGAATGCTCGGAAAGATCTGATACGTAAATACTAATTGTCATCAAAGAATTTATATGTCGTGCTCTTTGGGGGAAATCTGTTTCAGAACTTATTTTTATTTCCTCTGACACAAAGTTTTCAGGTGTTGAGCTTCTCAAAATATATTTGGCACATACAAGTTGTCGATACTCATCAAGTGGTAACATTCCAATCTCTTTATATGTATGTAGTGCAGAAGCATGAAATGGTACACCCAGAGCCAGTCTATAAGCCTTACAGTCTACGCTTTGAAGCTTTTTTAGTAGGTACTCAGGAGCGCTAAAAAATACTTCTTGTCCATAGGATAATTTAGATCTAATAAGGGAGGTAGACAGATGTTTCAGAATTGTCATGTCTTGTCCCCAATACTGCTTTCTGACAATTTTTAGCAGATTTAAACATTTTCTTCCTTTAGTTAAAATGTATTCTATGTGGGCATTCCAGGTTAACTTTGAAGTGAGAAAAACACCTAAAATCTTTACTAAATGTTTATATTCAACTGTCTCATTTTCTATTTTGAATATAGGTAAGCTGTCTGGATTACCACCGTTGTTAAAAAGCATCATATGCGTTTTTTCTGTAGATAATCTTAGGCCATTTTCTAATATGTAGTTACTTAAGTTATCAAGGTCTTTTTGGTATAGTTTTTAAATGTAATTTAAAGACCTTTTTGATGTGTTTTGTTTCATCGTAACATTCATCCACATACAGATATCATCTGCATATTGTACTAAGACAACATTTTGAGACAAGTGTTTGGGAAGATCATGTAATAGAATGTTGAATAGAATGGGTGCTATTAGGGAGCCTTGTGGTAAGCCCATATCAAGATATCTTGGATCTGAATAATTATTTGCGACCTTTATTTGAATGGATCTATTGTTAAGAAAGCTCTTGATTAATGATAAATGTTACGGGACAGGCCAATTGCCTTCAACTTGCTTAATAACTTTGCGTGCGTGCGTGCGTGCGTGCGTGCGTGCGTGCGTGTGTGTGTGTGTGTGTGTGTGTGTGTGTGTGTGTTGGGGTGGGTGGAGCTCTGTGTGTGTGTGTGGGTGGGTGGGTGGGTGTGCATAATTTATATGTAGGTGTGTGTGTTGGGGTGGGTGGAACTCTGTGGTGTGTGTGTGTGTGTGTGTGTGTGTGTGTGTGTGTGTGTGTGTGTGTGTGTGTGCATAATTTATATGTACCTGTGCTTGCAAATGTGCTTGTGGGGGGGTGGGGGGGTGGAGCTGTGTGTGTGTGTGTGTGTGTGTGTGTGTGTGTGTGTGTTGTGTGTGTGTGTGTGTTGGGGTGGGTGGAGCTCTGTGTGTGTGTGTGTGTGTGTGTGTGTGTGTGTGTGTGTGTGTGTGTGTGTGTGTGTGTGTGTGTGTGTGTATGGACGTTTTTGTTGCCATTCATTTTTAGTGTGTGCGTATGTTTTGTTTTGTTTTGTTTTCTTTCTTTCTTTTTTTTTTTTTGTACTGAAAATTGCATCACACAACTTCCAAGCGCGGGATTTCCACAGGGAATTCCCAAAGCGTAAAAATATAACCAGCTTTAACCTTGAGGGGTGAAGGTCAAGTTTGACATTGCCACCGAACAGCAGTCCATTCTGCATGCTCATTATTTTCTTTTTGCTATTAATTTTGTCGTTCTTGAGAGAATGAAAGAATGAATGAATAACTGAATTATCTTTAATCCGCAAAGTTGAATATTTCAAGCCAAGCTTAGTCTGATAACATGTCATTGTAAACAAACATAATATACAAAACCAGAGAGAGAGGAGAGAGAGAGAGAGAAGTGCCCGCGATGCTGACGTGACATGCTGCGATGATGTTGTCTGTCTGTCTGTAAGTCGATCTCAATAAAGTCATTCTGTTCGTAATAAGGGTGGGCCAGCTCATTTCCACAACATTCCCATGAAACTTATCTTGTTGATAGTTTCTGGAACAGACCTAGGAAAAACCAGAAAGCAGGTACATGTACCACGTAAACAGCACAAACACAAAAAACAACAAAACCCCAGATAGTTGGCAGCTGTTGTTGGGCTAAAAATTACTGTTCGTCATTGATCATTTGCCGACCGCAAGAAATTGCCTACGGAAGTTTACTAAAGTCACCTAAAGCTTTATGTACGCACTGCAACGAAAACGTAACTGGATACATAATATTGTTATTTTTCTATTGTTATCATCTGTTCCCATGGCACACAATGGTCTACTCTTACAAAAAGCCGAACAGGATTTAACGTGTGCGCAAGATATTCTGCATGTGTTCGCACACGGGGCCTCGGTTTATAGTTTCATCTGAAGGACTAAAAGAAAATATGAGAAACTGAAAGACTGAAACAAAATATGAGAAACTGAAAGACTGAAACAAATATGAGGACTGTATCCACGCCCACGTATCCAGTGTTTCTGAACTGGCGTCTTTCTTAGAGAACCTCTTCAGACAGATGGATTTTTAAAAGAAAAGAAAAGGGCAAAACAAAACAACAACAAAATAAAACAAGAACAAAACCCACGCCACACACACAAAACAAAAACAAAACAAAAAAAAACAACCAAAATCCCTCATGGGAATGGAGGGGGGGGGGGGGGGGGGAACCAATTGTGTTTGCTGACAAAATATATTCAAAATGTAGCTTTGTGGGTAGGGAGCTATGTGTATGTATATGAGGGGATGTTGTATGTAAAAAAAAAAATTAATCCACCAAAATCATGAATAAGAAAGTTAAGAAAATAAAGTTCATATTTACATCCACGTAGTTTGCCTCATGGGGGAGACAAGGACAGTCACTATTGCCTATCCACAGGCTCTTGGACCTTAAATTAATAAAGTGAAGCTATGAGTTATTCCTCCCTATCACCACCACCACCCATCTTCCCAACATCATAACAACCCCACAGAACTGTTGCACTTCCACATGACAGCGCCAAAATTTCATATCAGTTGTATTCCAGATGACCTCCAAAACAGCAGTGGAGACAGCTGCTATTTTATTTATATTTATACCACTTCAGGTCCAGCAGATTTCTCTGGTGAAATTCGGGCTGCTCTCCACAGGAAGAGTGCATCGCCACAAGCACACAGCGCCTACTCATTTTTTTTTCTCTTTTTCTGTCTGCAATTGTATATGTTTCCCTATCAGAGTGGCTTTTTTCTACAGAATTTTGCCAGGGACAACCCTCTTGTTGCCATGGGTTCTTTTACGGGAGGCTAAATAATGTGTGGGCTAAATAGTGTGTAACACACGGGACCTTGGTTTATCGTCTCATCCAAAAGACTAGCACCCAGACCACCACTCCTGATCTAATGGATGGGGAAGAGTTTCGGAATTTGGGCATAAATTTGTTTATAGTGGAGGTGCCTTGCCCACAGCACACCCCCACTCTCTCTGCAGAAAGAGCATACCAACAGTCAGTGTTGGAGATGTGTGTCCTCCAAAGGACAACTACCCCCCCCCCCCCCCCCCCCCAGCACAAAAAGGACTGCTCAAGTCAAGCCTCCTAGTCAGAGACTAAGCTGTGAAGTGGAATTCCATGCCTGGGAAAGAAAGCCACTGGTCATACAGCCTCTCACTTTGCTGTACTGTTGCCCCCAGCCTCGATGGTTTTGTTACCCAAGGCCTGCAATAAAACCCAGGTGGTGAAGAGGACAAAAGCCCCCACAAGAAGGTAACAAGCAAATGTCTGGCTGAGCCCAAAAACCAGTGCTGCATTGAACTCTCAAGTAGGCTTAAATAAACAGGGGGACCTGGAGGTGGAAATGAAGATAGTGGGAAAGACCTGGAATGAGTTGCAGTGGCTCTCCCAAGATAGGACTGCCTGGAGGCCCCTTGCCTGTGCCTTATACCCCAGGATTGAGTAAGTGAGTGAGTGAAAAGGGAAGAGGAGGTGGGGGCAGGGGGGGTTGGGTGTTATCTCAATTGCTTTGTACCTTCCCAGTTTGGTGGTATTTGGGTACAGATAGAGATTAGAGAAGACAGAGAACAGAGAGAGACATATTTAATTGGTATTTGTCTTATCATACAGTAGGTTACAACAATTTGGTTTATGTCTTAAAATGCGTGAGCATGTGTGCAAATGTTTGAATATTGTGTGTGTATGTGTGCCTGTATGTGTGCTCGAGCCATGTGTGAGTGTGTGGATGTGTAGGCATACTGGTGCCCACAGGAATGTTTGTGATTTTACCTGGGTAAATTTACAACTGGCTGAGGTATTGCTGACATGTGGGTGCTCTTTATACTGTGATGGGTGCATGCTGATTTTCAGAACCTGGGTTGAGCTATATTGATATTATTTATGTGGTTTTTGGTCTTATATATGGCTTGTAACCCACTGGAAATTCTCTGTTTTAGAGATAATAAAGTATTTTGAATTTGAATATGATATCAGTGGTCTAAAAGGATGTCCATCTCCCTATAGGCTGACATCAATTAACTTATTTCACACAAAGCCTGAAGGCCTTTAGGGCTGAGGCAAAGGAAACGTATATAAGTGGCCCACAAATCCAAATCAGAAAAAAAATGGACAAGCTTTTTTTATCTTAGGGATAACTATGACTCAAGAACAAACACAGGGGAAAGTGTAGAAGGGTGTGTGTGTGTGTGTGTGTGTGTGTGTGTGTGTGTGTGTGTGTGTGTGTGTGTGTGTGTGTGTGTGTTTATTTTTTCTTTTGTATCGAGGATAATGAAATAAGCAAGTGTGCTTTTTACATCCAGTCCCTGTGTGTATGCAGTTTTGAAAATCTTGTCATCTGTATGTGCGTGCATGTGTGTGTGTGTGTGTGTGTGTGTGTGTGTGTGTGTGTGTGTGTGTGTGTGTGTGTGTGTGTGTGTGTGTGTGTGTGTGTGTGTGTGTGTGTGTTTCATCTCATAGATAATCTGTTCCAGCCTTTAACAGCTGAAATCCCCATCTCCATGCCAAAATGTGTTAACTCAAGTCAAAGTCAACATTTTATTTTCAGATAGTATATTGAATAAGGAATAGATTTGCTTAATTATCAAGCCATCTATCTAGGAAAAATAAACAAAACAAACAAACGAAAATAAAACAGCAAGAAAACAAGCACACAAAAAAACAACCACCAAAAAACACCCCCAAAATATTTAACTACAACATTATTACAACCCATAACAATAAAAAATCGATACACTCACAATGGAACATAATAATAATAATAATAATAATAATAATAATAATAATAATAATAATAATATTATTATTATTATTATTATTATTAACAACAACAACAACAACAATAATAATAATAATAATAATAATAATAATAATAATAATAATAATAATAATAATGCACCGTAACACACACACATACCCACTTATGGAATAAGTATTCATGTGCTTTTTTTACATCCAGTCCCTGTGTGTATACAGTTTTGTACATTTTGTCATCCGTTCTCACCGGCACACTATGGCCTACTCTTCCGAAAAAAACGCAAGGGGTTTTACGTGCGCGCAAGATGTTCTTCATGCATTCGTACACGGGAACTGGGTTTATATTTATAGTTTCATCCGAAGGACTTTTGGGGGTAGTAGAGTCGGCACTGATGTTAATTCCAGAGAGAGAGAGAGAGAGAGAGAGAGAGAGAGAGAGAGAGAGAGAGAGAGAGAGAGAGAGGAGAGAGAGAGAGAGAGAGAGAGAGAGAGAGAGAGAGAGAGGAACTCGAACTCGAACTCAAACTCGAAAAATTTATTCACAGAAAGGCCATTGGCCCATACATAAAGGGGGTTGCCAAACTGCTTAGTATTTTGGTGGAATAAAAGACAACAGCAATGGCAACAGCAGAAATGTATTGCAACAAAATCAGTAGCAAAAATATGACTTAGGATAATAAAGTATCTCTTATTCTAAAGGCTTTACACAAATAAAGAGTGAGGCTGCGCACAACCTCCGGTGACTTGATGCCATGAGTAAACAGAGTCTAAATGAATTAGGCTGCTTTCTATATTTCACAGGGATGTAACTCTGCCTAACATCCTCTAGCACTGGGCAGCATAACACAAAATGCACCTCATTTTCAGGTGCTTGCTTACATAACGGGCATAGTAACCTGAGGTCATCAATATCATATCCTCTGTATCTGAATTTATGAACATTTATATCTGATACACCAAGTCTAAACTTTGACATAATTCTTTTCAAATGTATGTCCATATCAAGCTTTAAATAAGTTTTGATATCATGTGCACTTATAAATTGTCTATAGGCTACATTTGATACCTTTCACTGGTTTGTATATGATCATTCCATTGCTGCCATCGGCAGTCAATCAGTCTTTGTCTGAAAGTGTTTATAAATTCTCTACAACTTCCAACACCTTGATTGAGCCAAACAAATCCAAAACCAAGTTCACATAAACAGGTGCCTATTTGTGTAGCCCAGTTGTTTTTCCCTTTCACATCTAGATCATAAAGCATCTTGTAAGATTTAAAAGGTAGCCTGTTCTCATCCATATGTAGAATCTTAATCCAGTATCTAATACATCTTACAGCACATTAACAGAGAGAGGATATCTATTAGTTTCACTATACACAAGGTCATTGGGCGTTCGTCTATCTAAGCCTAAGAACTGCTTTAATGCAAAGAGGTGCACTGATTCACAATGGTTACAGCTGCATCCAAACCCCAAATTTCTGCACCATATAGCACAGTGAGTTGTATTTGGGCATCAAATATTTTAATGAACAGGTCAAAAGAGTTATTATTCAATATTCGCAATTTCCTCAAAACCAATAACAAGCTTCGTTTACCTCGACTTGCCAGATCTTTACATGCAGTTGTGAAACTAAGTTTTGTAGAAAAACAGATTCCTAAATATTTATATACATTAATCACAGGCATGACTTTTCCATGTACAACCATTTTTCATGAACAGCTAAATGACCACCTTTTCTGAATACAACGATATTGCTCTTATTCAGATTAACCTTAAGATCAAGTGCCGATGCAGCACTGCTCAAGCTATTTAACTGCTTTTGTAAGCCAACAACTGTTTCAGATAGCAGGATAACATCATCAGCAAGTAGAAGAATAAACAATTCTGTGACATCTTGGGAGAAAGTGGCACCATGTTTACCATTATTGATGACTTCTCTGGCTAACTCATTAATGAAAACAGAAAACAGTAAAGGGCTACATACATCACCCTGTTTAACACCAGTGGTACAGTATATTATGTCAGTCAGTTTAGTACCACATCTTATTCTACTTTTGACATTCTGATACATGGCTCTCAAACAACGTAATAATTTACCCGTCACACCATTTTTCTGGAGAACAGGCCACAACAAGATTCTATTAACAGAATCAAATGAGAGAGAGAGAGAGAGAGAGAGAGAGAGAGAGAGAGAGAGAGAGAGAGAGAGAGAGAGAGAGAGAGAGAGAGAGAGAGAGAGGAAGGAAGCAGGCAGGCAAGGAAGGCAAGAAGTTAGTAAAAAAAAAAAAGTAAAGTCTGCCCGAGCCTAAGGCTCATCAGGCGGTGCTATCCGGTTCTGTGGCGTTAAGCGATGAGAGTCAAGGACTCCCCCTGATAGGACGCAGTCTATCCAGGTTAACCCCAACAAGTGGTACCTTTACCCTGGGTGGGGGAGAAAATAGGTAAGTGCTTTCCAAGGCACAACGCCATAGCCGAAAGTGGATCGAACCCCAACCTTTAGATTACGAGTCCAACGCTACCAAGATCGCGGCGCAAGGCAAGCAGGCAGCAATTCTTTTTTCGAGGATATGATAAGCACTCGTGTGCTTTTACGCAGTCCCCTTTAGGATAACATCAAGATAAAAGATAGCCTCAAATAAACAACAACAATTATAATGATCCAAATACCAAGAGCAGGAAACCATACCAGGTATCAAAACAGCAGGTAAGAAATAAGACAGAGATACAATATTAAGGTAATGTTATAAAAAGGCACTCATTCAGAAACGAAAATAAGAAGTAAGAATCAATGATGATTTTGATTTGAATAAAAAAACAAACAAAATGAAAACAAAAACAAAAAAAAGGCGCAATAATTAAAGAGCAAACATGAGAATATGATGAGGTTAAATGACTGAAAACATCAATCCACCACCATCTATCATCAAAATAAGTCCCATAAAACGTAACATTTTGATAAAAGGGGAGCAAAAACAACAAGAAAACCCCAACTCTCTCTCTCTCTCCTCACACACACCACACACACACACACGCACGCACGCACGCACGCACGCACGCACGCACGCACGCACGCACACAACACACACACACACACACCTCCTCTCTCTCTCTCTCTCTCTCTCTCTCTCTCTCTCTCTCTCTTTCAAACACACACACACACTCACTCACAGGTATGCCTGCATGTCATCAATAAATTTCATTCTAATGGAAATTTATGCCTAGAATTTTAGATAAGCCGAACACAAGAGGAACACAAGAGGAATCTATTGCTGTACGGCACATATTTTGGTCCATTTATATGCTAACACCTCACTTAGTCTTATGATTGTGGTCATAAGATCACATTGATAACCATATCCTAATCATGATAGACATAGTTATTCAGCTTACTTAAATGAATAATTAATTGAGTTCACACAATATCAATTACATTTAATACACATGATTATTGAGAACGGAGAGTACAAAATATGATTAGGACATTTCTCAATATGGATGGCAAACATTTTTAGACAATAGGTGACACATTCAGAGAGAATGAAAGAATGAATGAATGAATGATAATATGAATGAATAATGAATGAATAATCTTTATTTTTCAAGGGTTACAGAGCAAGCATTACATACTTTTTTTCATCCGTCCCTTGCCCTGATCGGGGAATAATTGTAAGAGAGAGAGAGAGAGAGGAGAGAGAGGAGAGAGAGAGAGAGAGAGAGAGAGAGAGAGAGAGAGAGAGAGAGAGAGAGAGAGAGAGAGGAGAGACAGACAGACAGACAGACAGAGACAGAGAGACAGAGAAGACAGACAGACAGACAGACAGACAGACAGAGAGAGAGAGAGAGAGAGAGAGTGTGTGTGTGTGGTGTGTGTGTGTGTGTGTGTGTGTGTGTGTGTGTGTGTGCACCCGTGCGTGCTTACATGTGTGCATAAATTTTCACAATTCTGCTTCACACACACACACACACACACACACACGCGACACACACACACACACACCGCGCACCACCACGCCACACGCACACACACACACACGACAACGCACACGGAACCCGTGCTAGGCTGCGTGAAGCAGAATAGAGGTCACCTTGACATAACCCTCTGTCTAAATAAGGCTGTCCGTCAGCAGGTTTGTCTGTTCCTCGAAATGACACGTGGAGGCACTACAATGACCAGACAGTCCTATCTTCATGCACCGCGAACACCCTCACCCTACCCCCACCGCTAAAATCACAGGTAAGCCACTCGACATGAGGCTATTGTTTTATTATTTATTTATTCTTTTATATCGAGGATAACAGAATAAGCAACCATGTGCTTTTTTTCATGCGGTCCCCGTGTGTATGCAGTTTTGTAAATATTGTCATCTGTTCCCACCGGCACACGATGGCCTACTCTTAGGAGTGTGAGATGGCCTAATCACCCACCGCTTAACCAGAGAAGCCAGTGACGGGTTGCCTGTAATATCATGTACACACACACACACACACACACACACACACACACACACACACACACACACACATTTGTATAATAGAATTAATGTTTGCAAATTTGAACACACACACACACACACACACACACACACACACACACACACACACACACACACACACAGAGTAGAATTGGTGGTAGACAAAGAAGAAGGGGACTCCTGTACTAAGGCCTCTATTGTGCCGGGAGAGACTGGCTGCACTTTTCCCCCAGTGTCATTCTGTCCTTTGTAGGCCTAGCCAAGATAGAGGATAGAGGGATAAGGCATAGTGTGGGGCCAGAAAGCCAAGAAACATGAATCTTCTGAAACAGCAGCCTACTTTTTGTTGTTCTTGTTGTTGTCACATTATAAATGTAGATCCTTGTACGTGACTTTGATGAAACCTTTATGATTTTCAGGTTTTACAAACCTTTGAAAACTCTACTTTTGGGGTTTTTTGTTGTTTGTTTGGGGGTTTTTGTTTTTGGTAAAGTCGTACATGAATCTGAAAAAAACATTATTATTTTCATCTTTTCCCTTAACGTGTGTGTGTGTGTGTGTGTGTGTGTGTGTGTGTGTGTGTGTGTGTGTGTGTGTGTGCGTGCGCGCACGCGCGCGTGTGTTTGTGTGTTGTTTTCGTTGTTGTTTTTGCTGCAGCCATTTAAGAAGCAGATTGATACTGGTCTATAGTTATTATTTTAACATGATTTTTTAAAATGTTATTTGCTATGGCGTATGACTGTGTGTGTGCGTACATGGGTGGGTGCGTGCGTGCGTGCGCACGTACATGGGTGGGTGCGTGCGTGCGTGCGCACGTACGTGTGTGTTCAAATTCATTTAACGTCTGTTCACAAGTTGTGATATTAGAGGGGGGGGGGGGGGGGGGGGGGGGGGGGGGGGGGGGGGGGGGGGGGGGGGGGGAGAAGGTTGATGAGTGAGTGTCAGGGGTAGGGGGTGTAGTTGGCAATGTATGGGATAGAGAATTTCAGGGGATCAATACTTACTAAGTGATTATAAAATTTTTCAACCAATCTTTTCGTTACTAACCTATTGAACGACAATGAACAAAACGGAAAATGCAGTTCTAACAATATCTAACAAAATCAGTAATTCCAATGCAAAATGTAAATAAATATCAATTACTGAATTTCACACATTTTTCAGTAAGAGATGTTTACTTGGCACAGACAGGGGTCTTGTCTGTCCCTCAGTTTTATCCCCCATTCAGCTCCGTGTCTCACTTCACTGTCATGACTGCAAGGGCCATAGCCCGACATAGTCTAGTCCCGCCTTTTCAGATTTTTCAAAGTGAGAGAGTTCTAGAAGATTCCATTTGCAACACGTTGTTTCATCACTTGCTCCTCCTATACCACCAACGGGTGTGAGTGTATACATGTATAGGGCCTACGTGTCAACAGTGGATTCACCCCACCCCGCCCCCACCAGCCGCAGTGCGGTAAGCGTTAATTAGGCCAGTAAGGCCCTAGGACTTAGGCCCCCTGTTAGGCCCTAGGACTCAAGTCAACACCAAGCTGTTTCTGTTAGTCCATCAGCCCACCCCCAACAAAAATAGAGGGCGAAGTGATTGAAGGTGACTGAAGGTCAGGTAGGCCCGTTGGTAGTTTCAGTGCTGTAACAAGGTGTTGGCGTGTTGTTTTGTTTTGTTTGGTCTGTCGCGGTCGTCCATTCAATATGAACTCTTTATCAAAACAAGACAAGACAAAACAAAACAACAAGAACAACACACACACACACACACACACACACACACACACACACACACACACACACACACACAAGAAACAACAAAATCCCATCCAAAACAAAAACAAACAACACCCTCACCCCAAAACACAAACAAACAAACAAACACACACACACACACACACACACACACCACACACACACACACACACACACACACACACACCTTTGGGCACATGTTAAAACCTGTTCTGCTTTTTCGGTGGGGTAGGGCATTCTGTGCCACCGGAATGGATGACAAAATTTACAAAACTGCATACACTTGGGGACTACAAAAAAAAAAAAATTAAAAGCCACATGGGTGTTTATTCCATTATCCTCGAAATAAATACACACGCACGCACACACACACACACACACACACACACACACACACACACACACACACACCACACACACACACACACACACACACACGTGCGTGCACAACAACAACACTTTGGATAAAGGTGGTTTTTTTTTTAAACTTAGGATAAAATTACTCTATGAAGGAAGTTTTTTTTTTTAATCTGCTGCAGACTTTCAGATGGCAATGCAAACGACTGTGACATAGGTAGTGCTGTTGTCTGCTTTGATTGTATTATAAAATAAAAAAAAAAAATTGGGGGGGGAGGGTTTTTCTAATAGCTTTCTTTCTTTCTTTTTTTTCTTCTTCTTTTCTTTTTTTTTTAAAAGAGTTCGTCATTCATTGTCCGAAATGAAGGGTAGATTCAAATTGTGATCGTGGAAAATAAGGTAAATGGTCATAACCTATGTGGTCGTAGTCAGACCTCAACTTCTCCAGGGGCCAACATAATGATTAAAAACGGGCCTATCTCCTCTCCCTTGGCTGCTTTGCCCTCCCTGATCCTCGATGCTTGTTGTCGTTGCGATTAATGAAATTAACGTTCCAGCAGCGATTTCCAATTTTAGGGACAAGCCGGCCAAACCTCAAGAGCAGGGTGAACTAGGGGCCAATACTCAAGCCAAACGGTCAAGCGTGCAAACCGTCGTGGAAACCTGATTAAAACCATTAATTTACGAATATAACTGTGGGAAATTTCAATCACCACTGCGATATTTGCTTGTAGTTGTTGAGATTATAGTCCCAGGGAAATTCTCCGATTTAGGGACTGTGGACAGAAGCTAGAAAGTCCGGGAGGGTTATTCTGTTGAAGAACAAAGATAGGCCCGCGCTAGCACCGAAGTGCTGACAACCGCGATTTTAGATAGGCTTAATTGTCCAAACAACTGGCCATGTGACCATGAGCTATTTTTAGGCTTAGCAGCACTCTGTCATAGCCTAGAGGAGATCGTGGTCGATCGTGGTCAATCTGTTGGATCGGTGTCCAAACTTCCGCTACTAGCCTAGCTGCCACATGACTCAGTGGCTGTTTCAAACCTGGGACGAAATACAATCGCCACAGATCCGTTTGGATAGGCTGGTACTTCTAGTTCTCTCGTATGCTACTGCTGAGGAGTAACAATGTTCATCCCGGGGCATGGATCTTGCCTTGGTGAAGGTTGGGTTTTGTTTTTCTTTCTTTTTTTTAATCCATTTTATTCTTTTATATCTTAAATAGTTTATGATCCCACCATGGCAGATTTTTAAATGTAGACTAAAGTTGTATGTTCTAAATGTGCCTCTCGTCTCATTTGTTGTGATTAAATTCACACACCAGCGGAGATTTCCGACTTAGGGAAAAATCTCCTCCCCCCCAAAAAACCCGGGAATTTCATGTTGGGATAAACTTGCTCATGAATGTGAATATTTTGTTACTGAACATGGATGGTATAAGACGGTAGGCTAGTCTTTATTCCAGTCACAGTTAAAAAAAAAAAGTTAACCTGATATCCCACATACATTTTCTTGTAAGAATTTGCTTTTTTGTGTTTTTTTTTGTGTGTATGTTATTTCAAGATTGGCTATTTTCCCCAATGTCTGAAGCTGACAAAGTCCCAATGGCCAATGCAAAAAAAAAAACAACAAAAAAAAAACCAAGTAAATATTAAGTATGCTGTAAAATTTTGACTGTGAATCACAGAATGACTAACATTGAAAAACATGTGTACTTTTTCCTGTTTTAGGATGAAGTAAATAAAATACTCTGTTGTACAGGTGAACATAGAGTTGCTAGTGTTAATGAGTCAATTTCCTCTTAATAATAATAATAATAATAATACATGGAATTTATATAGCGCTATATCTTGTAAAAACAAATCAAAGCGCTTGCACTCGACCCTCACAACAAACAACCAATGACAATAAATAATTCTAGCAAATACGAAAGCACACACACGCAGTATTCTTAAGTTGCAGTATGGCTGCTTATATGGCGAGGTACTTGAAAAGTCAAGTCAAGTCAAGTCAAGTCAAGTCAAGTCAAAAACACTTTAATCATCCCTGAAGGGCAATTACAATACTGACAGGCATATTGATACAAATCATAATCAAACACATGAAGGAGCTACATTTCTTATTTGTTCAAACATTATATAACTTCAAATAAAATGTCACAAACACTCACACTCTACGCGGGCGCGCTTGCACACACGCAAACACACGCATACACACACACCAATGTTTAGATACAATGTTCTTAAAAACCATTGACTAGAAAAGACATATAATCACCATTATTTACACATTATACCACGCGTTCACACCCACACATATACATGCATGCACGCACATGCACACACACACACACACACACACACACGCTCCCCCCCTCCCCATACAATCCCCACCCACCCGCCCCCACACTCACACAACACACACGCTCCCCCCCCCCCCCCCCCCATACATCCCCACCCACCCCCCACACCCCTCACCACGCTCCCCCCCCCCCCCCCCCTATCCATACACACCATACACCCCCCGTCCCCCACACACATAATTGGTAGAAAGACATGTGAATTTACAAGCAATTCAAAAAAAAAATCAATAAAACCAAAAATAAGACATACTTATTTTATGGGTACATATGCATGTATGTGCACACCTGTATGCATTGGCTACATACATAACAGAGGCAGGTAAGTAATTCAGAGAAGCTTACACACACACACACACACACACACACACACACCACACACACACACACACACACACACACACACACACACACACACAAGAGCAAACAGACAAACAAAAAACAAAAAACAAACAACCTCAGTCAGTGTTATTATGAGTTTAGAACTAGGATAGCTACTGGCACAAAGGAATTCCTTTTTCTGTTTGTTTTGCTGTTGTGCATTGAAAACGACATCCTGAAGGCAACATTTGAAATTCTGAAAACAGAGCCTGGGAGGAATCAGCCAAAATGGCTCTTGCTTTATGTACAAGCTGCTGATTACAAAATGACCTGAGGTCTCTTTGTTCTTCTCCGATAATTTTAGAGCAGATTCTCACAATTCTCTGAAGACCATTCTTGTTCTTAATGCTAAGGTTATTGTACCAGCAAATGAAAGCAAAACTTAAAACGCTCTCTATATAAGACTTGTAGAACAAAGAAAGAATCTTTTTGTCAACAAAAAATGAGTTAAGCTTCCTCAGAAAATACACACGTTGTTGCCCCTTTTTGACAATGACGTCAGTGTTAGCATCCCAATTTAGCTTATGGTCAAAAACAGTTCCCAGATATTTGTATTTCAAAACGTTTTCAACTTCTTCACTATGGATGATGGTATTCTCAGAAGTGTGCTCCAATCTTCTGAAATCAATAGGAAGGTCTTTAGTCATACAGGCAAACTTCTCATTCAGTGTGCAGTTTCAATCTCCAAATTATTCCCAGGTGGAATGAGTGAGTCAGAGTGCACATTCTGGGTGACCCCCAGAGTGTTAAGCTGGGGGGTACTACTGGGTAAATTGTCTACACCAGAAAAATATTACTTCTGTCTTCAGGCCTGCTGACATGGCCAAATGCTTGAAAAGAAAAAAAAGTAATTAAAACTAAATAAAAGTAGTTCAAATTCAAAAGCTGGCTTTCAGGATGACTTTACATTCAATACTTATGCTGACAAACTGAGAATAATGTTAAAAGTTTTGATCTAATCCAGTGGTTGTGTTGCCTTACTTTCTTTTTCTAATCCACTTGTTCTTACTTTATTTTTAAGTAAAACTCATCCCCTAAGTAGCAATGTGGCTAAGTATAATTGTTGGAAAATGGTCGAGTCACAAAATAATGGTAATTCTATAAAATCTCACCATTGGTGAACCACAGAGGTCTAGCCGCACAGAGAAATGAATTAAAAAATAAACAACAACCAAAAACTTTGTACCATTTTTCTCTTTCTTTCTTTCATTCTAAACTTATGCCTTCATTTCAGTCCCTTGTCACTTTTTTGTTGTTTTGAGGTTTGTTTTGTTTTTTTGCATTCTGTAATTTTTGTTCTTTTTCCCACTTTTTTCCATATTATCCCCCCTCACTTCTACCTTTCTTTTAGTCATTACTTTGCCTTTTCATGCTTTCCTTTTCCTGTATTTTTTCTTATATTTGATTAATTGTGTGTATGTGTGTCAGTGTGTTCTAATTTTGTAACTGTTCTGATTTCCTTTTTTTTCAGTCTTATTTTGTGTTTTGTCTTTCTTTTTTTCTTTGGGTGTCACTTTGTCTATCAGACACAATTTTTGTTTGCCCCCCCCCCCCCCCCCCCCCCCCCACTTTTTTTTCTAATTGTTTCTCTTCTGCAATGTTTGATTAATAGCTGGTAGAGTATAAGACAGTACGACTCAATTCTCCAATTAAAGCTCAAATGTTGTTCCTTTATTTTCTTCTTTAAGGTCCTTTCTCTCTGTTTTTTTTTCCTTTTCTCTTTCATTCATATTCTGCCTTTGAAAAAAAGTTTTCTTCTTGTACACCCCATGGCCACCCCCTTTTCTTTGTCGATATTAAGCTTCCTTTCTTTTTTCAAAATAGATATTTTTTTGTCCATTATTTCCTACACTTTCTGTCTTGTTTCTGAGTAAAGGGATTTTTCACTTTGCAGTTTTTGTGTCTGTCGTTTTCCCCAGTGTCTGTCTTTCTTTCATCTCTTCCAAGAAGACAGATGACAGAATGGTTAAGACGTCCGCCTGCCAACAAGTAAACTAAAGTTATGGGTTCAATTTCAAGCCTCATCCTTTCTTCCCAGTTTGACAACAAATATCAAACCACTGTCAAAGTCCTTCAGATATGACTATAAACCGAGGCCCCTGTATGAATGCACGCAGAACATCTTGCACACAAAAACCTGTTCCATCTTTCAGAAGAGTAGGCCATTTCATGCAGGTATTGAGATGAATGACTAAAAAAAACCACACAGCATGCACACACTGTGCCACAGGTGTTGTATTCAAACACCATTCCTGAAGTCGGAATGCGACTACCTAAATGGTGGGGGAAAAACTGTCGCATACACAAAAATCTCACCATTGATGAACCTCAGAGCTCTAGCTGAAGAATAGATTTTTTTTCTTTTCATCCTTCTTAATGTTTTCTAAAATCTTTCCTCTTTTTTTCCTTGATTAAAAAAAATGTATTCCTGTCTTTCACTGCACTTTTTCTTGTCATTTGTCCTTTAGAGTTGAATTTGTTGTTTATGAATACCAGGCCAGGCCAACCATGGAAACTATAATGTCAGGCTTGTTGCAATGTTTAATTTTAAAACTCTTATCAAAATAGGCCTAATATCCTGGCCTTCAGGGCAAGTGGTCATTCAGTTCTAGGGCAGAGTTTTTAGAAGATGGGGGATAATATTCCTGATTTTTACCAGGGCCTTTGTTGCCCTCTTGCTTTGTATGGTCTTGAGATTACCCCCTTTCTTTTCTTTACCATGTTTTCTTCTTTCTGACCGTAACCAGTTTTGTTCTAATTAATTCGTGATCAAATCCTGCACCGCCAATATCCAAATGTCCCCATTGCTCCCTAGAAATGGTAATTTTGTTTTGGGACCAAAATTTATTTTCCGGCATCAGTAGTTCAGCAATTAAAATTACAGGGCCTGGCAAGCTTTCCCATCGAAACGATACACAAATTTCTGTGCATGCACTTCATACAATAAATAGGCTAGCCTATGCCAACAGGCGCAAGCCTTGTCCACCCTACAGGCTATTGCTAGGCCTACCTTACTTCACTTGGCTACAAAGCCACTGCCTGGACCACACAGAGGAAGGGGCGGAGAAGAAAGAAGAAACGGTGGTGGGTAGTGGACGATTTTCAGCATGGCGCGCGCCTCCGTTCTCAAGATGCCAATGGTATCATTGTCGTAAATAAGTTAAATTGATAACTTGAAAACGGCATGCCTATTCTTTGGAATATGACAGTTGTCTGTCTAAAAGAAAAGGTAAAATTTTTAGATTCATTGATTTATTACATGAAATTTTTGACGTAATTTTTTGGTGGTCGTGTGTGCGCAGAACGACAACAGATTGGTTTCTGGTCAATTTGTCCTGCTTCAACGGCGAAAGAAATCGACATATTTTTGTGCATGTATTTTGTCGTTTTACCGATTGTAAGGCTAGAATTTGGGCATCATTGCACCGAACATGATTGGTTAGAGTGATAATGTCGTTATACAATGGTAAGTTTTTCATGAGGACCCCTGTCTTTGGTCATTTATTGGTATCTTGAACAGCTTCTTTTCAGCAACAAAAAATAAGAAAAAAGTCGTCGTAGGCTGAGGCTGTTTAGTCGTACAGTGTATAATGTCAACCTGCAGCCGTGGCTATTTTATTGCAATTTTGTCAGTTTCAGACACGATTTCATTGGAACTGGTAAATTTACTGCTATACTTTGTTGTACGGAGGATCATGATACACTGATAAGTGTGCTTTGAAGAAGTGGTAGCAGTGCCCAAGAAGCCTTCCTGTTTTTACGGGAATGGTAAAATTAGGAGGTAAAAGACCAAAATTTATTAACTGTCATGTATCATTTCTTGGGAAAAAATAGTCAGTTGGTATATTTTCTATGTTTTATGAGGTTTTAAAGTAACAAAGGGCTATCCAAAAGTTGCATGAATAATTTAACACACTATGAAGATCATTTAACTTGTAAATTATATGAGTAGAAAGTTTAGTAATGCATTATAAATATGATTTATATGAATGTATCATATGTATCAAGCAGTGTTTTGTGAAATGTGTTCTGATATTTTTTGTGTGCATTTGATACAAATATATATAATATGAAAGGTCAAAAGTTTTTTTTTATATAAAGCCATTGCCTTAACAACTGCTTAAGCTGTTTATAGAACTTTTATTTTGTACTATACCCATCATTTTAGAGCTTTGCAGTAACAGATTTTTCCTCCTGTCCAGCTGTTTAGTCAAGTGTGCACGAAAGCACAACATATAAAGGAAATAAGTGCAAACTTCTTAACTATGTAAATAGATCTCTTTCGAAATTCAGTGTTATTTATCACTTTAGTGTTTATGTCATGTAAATTAATTACCAGTGTTCCTTTTTTTTTTATAGCTATTGTCAGTATTGAGTTAAAAGCAGGTGTTTGTGTGTTTGAAGTAAATAACAAAATTGGTAAGCAAACAGAAATATAATACGTTTTGCTACAATAAAACAAAGCTGAGAAACCAAGGCAAACTAAAGTAAACAAAAGTCCCTTGCAGAGTTGCTGCTTTGGCTAAGACAGAGACAGTCATGATGTGAGCATGATTTACTGATGAATATTGATTGATAGCTGATATAATAGCGATACATATTGAGAAAAGCTTAGCTCAGAACAGAAAGTGCCAGAGTGGCATGTAAAGAAACCCAATCATCAGAACTGAGAAGGAGTTTAAGCTATCAAAGATTTAGATTTATTCTTGAAAATAACCAAGTAAGATTATTTCATTTTAGCTTTGTTCTCTACTATGAATGGGGTGATAAGGTTGGACCAGATTAACAGGTATACTCTGAAATTGGGTACAAAGAGTTAATTGGTTTTCAGACTGTAGTGTAACTTACTGTAAGTGTAACATTCTTTTCTGGGTTTTTTTTGTTTGTTTGTTTGTTTCTTTGTCTTGGAAGAAACTGGAATCAGCTTATAATGTAATCACTGTAGCCTCCAAGCTAAGTTTAAAAGTTCGTGATTGTTCATCATCAGATGCTGTATGATACCTTATAAATTATAGATTTCATGTATTGCTCTGGCACTGGCAATAGTGACAGACATATACATTTGTGATACCTGCCACTCAGATTCTGGCTGATGTATATTATTATACAGAACTAGTACCATTTGTCCCAGAAAATTAAAGAATGGTCACAGCATCCCATGAGTACATATCATTATCTGCCCTAAAGAAAAAAGAAACTGTCAAGTAGAAGTGAAAACAAAGTTGTGCTCATGAATGTGACGATTCATTAAATTGTGTTTTGGAGATTCCATTCTGCCCTTCCCCCCCCCCTTTTTTTAAATTTAATTTTCAATTTTCTTTTTTACAATTATTATTATAAGGTAAAGGTATCCCATAACCTATGTGGTTGTAGGGCAGCAGGCATCAGAGACCTCACCTTTTCTAGGCACCAGCATATTGAGGGCGGCACCCATCTCCTCCTCTTGCTGCTTTAGCCTTTATCTTCCCTGTCCTGAAGAGGCACGTACCCGTTTACACTTACAGCTGAGGCATGCAAATGGTTACCCATCCAATTGGTAACCACACTCCACGCTGCTTAACATTGGCTGGGGAAAGCGAATGCTCAGACCACTGAGCTATCCCATCCCCAATGACTATTATATCATTTCCTGAATTCAGTCCTACTGAGTAGAGAATGTGCAATATCAGAGAAAATTCTAAAAAGTATCAGTAAAAGATAGTAGTATACTTGATATCACATCAGGTATTTGATTGTTGACCTTGTGGTCATGAAGTGAATCTTGATAAGTAACAGCTTTGATATGATTTTTGTGGTTAGAGGTGTTTAGTTGGTTTTGATTTCATGTGTTTGTTTATTGTTAATATTTCAGGAATTATTTTGGGGGGCTGCTCTCGAGCTCCATTTCTAGGGAATGAGAGGCTTTGCTCCATGGAGTTACAGAGCTGAGACAAATTTAAAATGTCAGGGTGCTGTCATAACTTTGTACAGTTTCCATTCTGTGATATTAATTGAACTTGTAGCATAGCATATAACTTAGTTATTTATCAAACTTGTATTGGTGACTTGTTAACTAAATCATCTGAAACCTAGCTGGCAGATTGTTTTGAATTTTGTGATTTGTGCAAATTAATTCCAAGCATCCAGTCTTCAGACCTGTGGCAGAACTTTGTTCATTGTCTTGTCATGCAATCCTTGATTAAAAAAAAGAAGAAAAAAAAAGAAGAGAAAGTCGAATAACTGAAGGATCTCTTTGTGCTTCCAGCTTTAGGTGAGCCTCATCAAGCAAACCAGAATTGGAGCCACGCCACTGGCTTCAGTCAGAGCGCTTACAATACCAACTCCACACCAGTCAAAGAGCAGCCCGCAAGTTCAACACAGCCTCAAAGTCATATTCTGTCATCTTTGCTGAGTGCCCCAAGTTCAAGTGAAAGATATGTTCCGTCACAGTTTCAAGAGACGCAGGCCGCCCAAAAAGAAGAGTGAGTCTGTTTTTGTTTGCTTGCTTTAAAAAACCAAACCAAAACAACATTTCTGTTAGTGTCACAGTTTTGTATTGTGCTCATCAGTGTTTTTTTATGCTCACCAAAAATGAACCCCAAAAGAATATCAATTTTTTTCTTACTAGTTCTGTACATCCTGTTAACATTGCTGCATTTTCTGTTGATATTATCAATACCAGACCAGTCAAACAATGAAAAGTGAAAGTCTTGCATAATTTGGGGGTTGGTGGTTGCAACTAGGAAACAAACAGTTGCTGTTTGTCCTTATTTGTACTCTATCTGTTGCTTGAACACATGTCTCAATTAGTATAGTTGTCCTTTCATCTCTCTATCATGTTATGATCATCACAGCACACGGTGAGAAATTTGCATTTTTTGAGACTTTGCTGTTGTTGTGCATTCCCCAGCTTAACACTTTCGGGTCACCCAGAATGTGTTCTCTGACTCACTCATCCCACCTGGGAATCACAGTAAGATTGAAATTACACACTGAATGAGAAGTTTGCTTGTATGACTGTTTTCAAGTACCTTGCCATATAGGCAGCCATACTCCGACTTCAGAGGATTTTTTCTCCTTCACAGGAAAGAGTAGGTTGTGATGTTAAGAGTTGTCATGGCTGAAGGCAATCTCAACACAACATTTTACAACATAATGTTCAACATTTTAGTGTAGGCCTTGGCAATTAGCTGACATCAATAACAGACACAACTTTTGGCTGGGCTGATTTGGGACTTTAAAACATCAGTTTATGAGCTCATGCTGAAAGCCTTGTATATATATTGAAGTGAATAAGCTGTGTTTAACCATTGATGGAGGATGTTAAGCTTCTGCAAAGTATCAAAGCTGAACTGTGAACAGAGCTGTTGTAGTCACTAATGAATGGATTTTTTTTTTTTAAACCCATCAAGTTACAGAGGGGTTCAAAGTTTTTTTTTATTTTAAACCTGGCAAAGAGGATCCACTCAAAGTTTGCTCATGGTGCTTTGCCCAGATTGTCTTTTTTTATATTAAAAGCTGGCTTTGTTTTGCTGACATAAACATAATTTATCTTCATGAAAGCAGAATCAAAATAAAACGGCTGAAGAAATGGTGAACAAGTAATAAAAGAAACTAACACCTTCAGCACCGAATAGGGATAACTTTATCAACTAAAAAAACCAAAACCCCAAAACAAAGAAATGTAAACTAAATCTGGGCATCAGTAATATAACTTGATAATTTTTAACGTCTTTGTGAGACGGTTCGTTTTTGTTTACTGTTTTGTTTCTCATCATGTTTGCAAGGTCTTGGGCTGTTGAGGGATAGTCAGATGGTTGATGTTTGAAGTTTGTCATGTAAGGTCCCATGTTAGTAACTTCATTGTGCACTGAGTGCATATCAGAAAACCCAATGCATCAAGAGTTATTTATTCGCAAAAATCTTAATTTATAAAAAAAAAATACCATGCTATGGTGACATGCTGTCATCATTGGACATTATGTACAGACCACTGCTGGATCATAGAATGCATTAGTATTACAGTCAGCTTGGGAATTACTGCTGGTAATGAGGCAGGGGGGGATGTAAGAATGGATAGGCATTATCTGCAACTCTGTTGAAACTTGAATGAATGTTCCTTTTGTTTCAGAGATGGTTTACCTCTAGATGAACCTGGTATGGTGATCGGTCGAGAAGAAGTGATACTGACAGATAACAGTTCTGTGGTGGCCTCTGGATATCATCATACATCAGCCATCCCAAACCAGCAGATTTCATCAGCACATACACATTCAGCAAACATTCACAAGACAGGCCAAGCCCCCTTTCTTCAGGGGCCAGCGGGTTTGTCCTCCCCTCAGGAATTTGCTGGACAACCACCTCAGTCAGTTGGGTCATACGGACATGACAGTTACAACTCTGCCAGTCACTCACAAATACAGGGACTACAGTCATCCTATGTGCTGCCGCAGAACGTGAACCAGCAGTCCCACGGCCCTCTGCAGCAGAACCAAAGCCTTGGGCAGCAGCAAGGAGGTCTGGGGCAGCAGACCTTCAGTCTTCAGCAGCACAGCCACTTACAAGGACAGACACAGTCTCACACACAGATGCAGGGTGTCAATCAGCTGCCTCAGCACAATCAGCCAGGACAGCAACAATCCATGATGCAGCATCCTCTGAGTCAGCCCCAGTCTCTGCAACAGATGGTGAATCATCAGCATTATCTGGGTAACCAGATGAATTCAACCCTCGGCCAGTCCATGGGAGCAGGTCAGCTGACTATGGGACAGCCAAACCAGCAGCTGGGGGGCAGTCCTGCTCTGCTTACTCAGACTGTGGGCCAGAGGCCTGGTGTTAGTCAACATCCCCTAAGTCAGCAGCCGGTGGCTAACCATCAGTCATCACTTAGCCAGTTGTCTGTTGTGCAGTTGAACCAAGTCAATTACAACATACTGCCAAGGCCTTTGACACTGGATGACATCATCAGTGACCCTCCATCATCAAGCCATAATGTACCTTTGTCAGCAAACAACATGCATTTATTGAGTGGAAAGAATGCATTATACACTGTGAACAGACCTCAGCAAGTTCAACAGCCCATGCATCTGGTGATACAGCGACTGCCACCAGTTTCTTTAGGAACTGGACAGTGTTTGCAGAATCAGCCATATTTAACAAATCAAATGATGGTTCCAAATCAACAGGGCTTACAAGGTCAAAGGTTAAAGAATTCGATGTCATTTTCATTGCTTCCACACAACGCTCGGTTACAATTTCAGAACCAGCAACCTTTGCATAGTCAGCAATCCATGCCACGTCAGCTATCATTACCAAACCACCAGTCTTTACAGACACAGCAAACTTTGCAGCATCAGGTAAATTTTCAAAATCAGCATTCTGTGCAGAGTCCAGCAACTCCACACATAGAAGTTGGCAATCAGCATCAGTCTTTTGACTCTGGTGCTGGATACACTGGTCAGTTACATGGACAGGCCACAGGTGTAGAACAGCAGCAGCAGCAGCAGCAAGTGGCTTGTTCCCAGCAACAGGTCAAAGTCAAACAAGAACAGTCAGGGATGATGTTTGTGGCGCATCCCAATACTTCTGTGCTGGGTAGTCCTTATGTGGGTTCACATCACAACTCCCAACACTTACAGCCGCAGCACCTTCCCCAGAATGTGATCCAAACAAGCCTGGGCTCCCCTCTAGCTGCCACCTTGCCAAACTCTCCGCAGCTAAACCCACAGACTCCTTCACAGTGTGCTATGAACAGCTCCCCACAGTTGAGTGGTCAGCAGAAGTCTCCTCAGCTTTCATTACAAAACTCTCCACAGATGTCTTTGCAAAGCTCCCCTCAGCAGTTGACTTTGCAAGGTTCGCCTAACACACATCAGAACAGTGCCCAGATGATGATGATGCCCTCTGCTCAGAGCAAACAACAACTGTCTCATCAAGACGCTGGTCAGATGGGGAATTTTGTGCAGTTAAACAGTACAACCCAGGCACAAACTCCACAGCAGGCGGTGCAGGTTCAGAGTGCCAACCAGGCCTCCCATAGTCAGAACACTCCGCATACTGTGCAGCTGTCTGGAAATGTCTTATCTCAGCGACCATTCCAAGTATCTCAGCAAGCAGAGGTCAACAAACAGGGAATAAATCAGTTCACAGGACAAAATTCAGGTAAGTTTATACATTTGTCATTTGTATCAATCGCTGTTTTGCTGATGTAGTTGTGTAGGTTGAATGTTAAAGGGATTTTTGGTGGCTTTTGTGGTGTGTGTTTTTTTTTTTAATAGAATTTAAGATCAGCACTGCCAAGTTGACATTAGTTGCACTCAGATCATGCTGTTATGTTTAGCCATCTTCTATTCTGTTATGTTTTTTTTTAGAACTGCCCCTTGTTTTTCACTCATAAGTTAACCTTACAGTTGTGTGTATCTGCTAACAATTACTTCCCCTATCCTAAATTTCTGCCCTGGTGCTCTCCCCTTCAGTCCTGTCAGCCAATTTTCTGGCGAGAACGATACCAGAGGAGGGTTTAAACTTTAATAGTGATCCGTCATGGGGCTAACTCTAACTCAGGGTTCGCGCTAGGATTTTTTAAAACGGTACTGCGAGTTGCCACTTCAGAGATACCTTGACCAACTCCCCCAAAATCGGTCCCCAGAAAATAAAATCCAGTACGTACTGTGAACAAAACGAAACCATTCAGTGAGGGGGTGGGGGAGGGGGGCATTGTTCGGCAGCAAAACTAAATCTAAATTGAACGCAAATCTCTCAGACTTTGACTGCCGTGCTGCTGCCACTCACTTCTTGGGCATGAAGCCACGCAGGAAATAGGTTTTTTTTCTAGCGCCTGTGTCACTGTCTGTGTCAGTCTGTTGTCTTGCATGACATCATTCGTGTGACTTATATTCTTCTGTCTTGTTTCTATGCTTAGCGCTCATCTAGATCTTTCGTTCAATTTAGATTTAGTTTTCGACTCTTCTCTCTCAAAGCAACGCGCAAATTCATAGTCATAGACCCTCCGCTTTTCGTAAGAGCAGGCCATCGTGTGCCGGTGGGAACAGATGACATTTACAAAACTGCATAGTGCATACACACAGGGACTGGATGTAAAAAGGCACAGGAGTGCTTATTCCATTATCCTCGATATAAAAGATTAAAAGAATAAATAAATCTAGGCCCCATTTACTCATTGTGAATGGAAGTTACTGTCATGCCGAGAAGAGCACGAAGCTCTATTCTTTCACAGTAAAGCTTGCTGTTCTGCGTGCTAGGCTAATGAGGCTGGCGCCAAAGATGTTCGTGAGAAGGGGTGGGAAGGGGTAGGTGCGTAAGCACAGGCGCATGACAGACTGTCAGAAAATGTCACTTCAGACTTTTTTTTTGGAGACGGAAATCTAATCGGTCACAGGCAAACAGAATCAGTACGCGGTACCGGCTGCTTCAAAAATTTTTGGTATTCCCTGTTTACAATTGGTAAAATACCAACAATTACCGGTTATCGTGAACCCTGTAACTGGCATCAACGGACTCTAGGAAATAGTTTTGGTACGGCAAACACTGCATATCCTCTCCCACGAATGTTTATAAAGCTTCGTGTGTGTGTCTATCTCTATGTAAAATTGACCCAGGTACCCATTTTGCACTCTTCTGCACCTCAGAAACCCAGGAATTGAAGGAAAATTCGGTTGCGCCGGTTTTCCTCCTTACAGGACTGAAGGGTATCAGAAAGCTGAGCCAGAAAACAGGCTTGCCATACTGAATCCAGTGAATGGGTTACAGATGCGAGTAGAATGATACCATGTGGTAATTGAATTTTGCTGGATGGGGATAAGAGACGTAGTATAATGTACTCTAGTCTAAAATTACTTTGCTACTTTGAAAGTGCTACAAGCTCAAGTACAGTGTTGTTATCATGTTATGGTCACTAAACGATCACCAAATCTGTCAACTTTAATGGTGATACTGATTTTGTAACCAATTGAAATTTTGCATTTCTACTAGTTCTAGATAATATATATGGTAATTTTGATACTTATTTTTATGTGTGTGTGTTGCACAATATTATCCATGCTGCCAAAGATGATTTTAAATAATCAGGTCTTCCTTCCTTACAGTTCCTTAGGTACATCTCCCATAGCATTTAGATGAAAGGGGTGAAGATCATGTGCTTTGGAAAAATTTTCTGATTCATCTTAATCCTACTCAGTCTTATTCTAATTTTTTTAAACACCCATCCATTATAAAATCACTCAGAAATGAACTCGCAGGAACCTTGTTTAATTATTGACTGTTGACTGTTGTGATTCAGTGGAGTGCAGCACATATTCTCATTTTTAACAAACTATTAGAAGGAATAGAACATTTCCAAAGGTCTTCATCATTGGTTCCTGTTTGAAAACAGTAGAAACAGCTGGCATTGGCTGATGACTTGGAAGTTGGAGTTCTTGACTTTTAACATGTGTACATTATATGATATGCAGAACTTGGAACATTACCCAGATCTGTGCTCCTGTATGTTTGTCCCCACGCCCATCCCCAATTGCTTAAAATTCTGTCTCAGTGTCTGGGAATAAAATGTCTGTTTTAAATCGGAATGATTTCAATGGATCCGAGTTATTTTGTGTAAAGAAAGTTTTAGTTTTTAGTCCATACTCAGCATACTGGGGGGGAAAAATCCTTTTTCAAATTCTTTGATTCAGTAAGCTTTTTAAATACCCTAAATACCAATCATTAGTTATCCAGTTAACCTGTTTTGTTTTTGTTAATTATTATATGATGAAAAACAGAATTATTGCTCTAAAATATTAATCATTCATCACCCAGATTATTCTAACGTTCCTCTAAACTACGCTAAGTTTGTGTAAGAGTGGTGATTTAGTATTCCCAGTATTATCTGTCTTTCTATGATGATGAATGATCTGTTGTGTTGATATTTTTCTTCTGTTCATGATAATTAATGATGATGTTATGCACCAACACACAATGGATGTAGCAGATGTCAGTGTCCCAAGTTCGGGAAGAGGCCGAGGTCAGGGGAGGGGAAGCCGGGGAGGACGAGGGCGAGGACGTGGCAGAGGCAATGCCAACTCTGCCTCCAGCCTGCACATGGCGCCAGAGCACTTCAGGTAAGCTGGTCCTCACTTTTGCCTTCTTTCTGTTCTCGTGATGGGGATACATATACATTTCACAGTAGTTTCATATTTGCAAGGATTTCTTTTTAAAAGAGAAAGTGTGTCCAGTCCAGAGATGGTTTTTGTCTGATTGCCTTGTAGTTTCTGCAGCTAAAACGAAGTAGTTGTTTGTTTTTTTTTCAGTAATAAATTTAGTTGGCTTGCATACAATCCAAGCAGCAGAAAACATCTTGTCAGTTGTACAGCAGTATGTGATTGCTTGCTGCTGTGAAATAAGTGTGACTGAAAGTGGGCTGATCTTTTTTTTTTCTCTCTCTCACCAAATCGAAACAAACAGTAAATGTTTACAATAGAATTATCCCCTCCCCCCTTCCCCCCTTTTCAAAATCAGAATAATCTCAGTTTTGCTTTGGAACCAAACTGAATAAGACACCCCCTCCCAGGATTATTTTGGGATTCACTATGCAGCCTAGCAAGGTTATCTTGGAACATTCTGGGAACTGCATTACTAGGGTCAAATAAAAGCAACAGGACCATCAAATTAAAAGGGATTTTTCTGTGTGTATTGCATGTTGTTTTTAGGTAATGAAGATGATGACAATGGAAGCCCATCTTGGTTGAAGACTTCATGACAGGGCTGTACTCAAAGCTTCCTTTTATGAGACATGCATATTAGTGTCCTCCACACAGGTCTGAGAGTTACTGACATCTGCTGTGTTGGTGAGGTAACTTGACCAACACTCCTCTTGCATGATCTGCTGAGTGGTGACTCTCAGTCGTCAGATTTATCCCCGTCAGTCCATAAGGCCCTCTGCAAACTTACTGCAGGGAGGAATTCAAACCCTCAACCTTCCCACCAAAACATCAGCTAGCTAACTGCTTGACCATGGTGGGTAGGTGTTATTCTCTAAGATGATGTGAACTCCCTCACAGGCCTGACCTGAGGTTCCCAGTGGCAGTGGAGTCTGCAGCTTCAAACATGGAGCCGGCTGTGAGCCATACTGACGGTTCCATGGCCATCCAGGAGCCAGGCCTCAAAGACCTGTCGGCCATGCCTGTTCCCAAGTCAGAACCGGGCAGTGCTGCTCTTCTTCAAAGCAGTCAGTTGCCTTGCCTCAACAGGTACTCTCCTCCCAGCATCACATATGGCACCAATGAGACCTGGCCAACACCTTTGCCAGCGTAAGGCTTCTTAGTGGTTGTTCATTTGTGTGTGCTTTGGTGTGGATGAAGCATACTTAGTGGTTAGGAGAAAGGGACTGAGGAAACTTGGCTGTTACAAAAAAGAAACCTTCACTGAACCACTATGGCATATAATATCTGATCAATCTTCTTTTTGTAAAAATTCTGTCATAGTCGCTGTGTAGCTTACAGTCACTGCCTGTGAAGCAGAATTGTGGACATAATCTGCTGTGTAGCTTACAGTCACTGCCTGTGAAGCAGAATTGTGGACATAATCTGCTGTGTAGCTTACAGTCACTGCCTGTGAAGCAGAATTGTGGACATAATCTGCTGTGTAGCTTACAGTCACTGCCTGTGAAGCAGAATTGTGGACATAATCTGCTGTGTAGCTTACAGTCACTACCTGTGAAGCAGAATTGTGGACATAATCTGCTGTGTAGCTTACAGTCACTGCCTGTTGGCGGCTAGGCATGATCCTCTGCCATCTCCAAATATGAAAATGGAAAAATGGCAGTGGAAGTGAAGAGTTGATAGATCTGTAAGCTTTTTCCACAATGTTGTTTTTGTTCACATAAATCAGAAGTAGAAGACTCATAACATATTGGAAAAGATAGTTCTATCTGCTTTTGATTGAAAAAAAAAGTTTTTCTTTAACTTTTTTGAAAGTGATGTTTCTTACTTGTGGAGGGAGGGAGGGAAGAGATGATCTTCCTGCACATCCTGTTCTTGATTTTTTCTGTGTTCATTATGGGTGAGAGTCCCCTATATCATTGGTGAAATGTAAAGTTGTATAGAAACTAGCTGTCCATGTGTTAACCTGTACTGGTGGTTCCATCTTGCCAGGATCAAGCAAGAAAACTGTGGTTCTCCTCCTGCCTTGATTGTCAATTCAGCACCACCCAGCAGCCAGCTGTCCAGCATCTCACCCGCTCTCTCCCCAGCTTCCTACCTTGAGGACATCAAAGTTCCCTCGCCAGGTATGTAGGATTATATACATGTGTGTCTACATGAGGGAGTCCTGTGTGGTGCTCTTATCACGATAAATCACTTTCAGCTTGTATCAGAAACCAGTACTTTGCAGGTGTATGTGTTCAGTTTTGATGACAGTGCTCATGTAGAAAATGCTGATTAGGCATGGCATTTTTGTTTGAGTTTGTGTTAACGCCTATGGGGTTGGAGGTTCTAAGGGGACAGTCATTGGAGGGAAGTTACGGTGGTCGCCACCTCAGGTGGGTGTCTCACTCAGTCTGGCTCAGCGACTGAGCTAATATTGTCGTTAGTAGGGGGCTTAGTAGGTGGTGTCCTGCGTATGTTAGCTCAGAACAGGCACCACTGAACACCACCAAAGTGACCCAGCAGCAGTGCAGGGCCCCTCTGGCTGGTGGCACCACAATGACCTAATATTGATGAGCTCCTTGAGACTTCCGATCCTGAGGATGATACTTAGCAAACCTGGAGTATGGCTGTGGTGGGGAGATTGAAACGAGCGGCATGGGTGCAGCAGGGATAGGAATGTTACAGAAGACGAGGCAGCAAAAAAACAACAACAACAAAAAAACAATCATGTCAGTGAAAAACAGCCCACTGACTAGGTTGGTGTAATAGACAATGTTGCAAAGTGTGCTTTGTTGTTTATGTTTGCTTTTTCTTCTCCTTTTTTGTTGTTTTTTTGTTTAAAGCTTCATGTTGCTGTGCTCCTGTGGCAACACACTCTCCGAATCACGTAGAGAAATCTGCCATGGCTTATCAGGCCTTGATTTGATTAATATGAAATAGTGATTATGTGACTGATTTGGGGGGGGGGATCAACAGTTTCCTTTGTTACAGTGCTTGAGTCGGCGACGATGCCGTCGGCTACCGAAGTGGTGTCCTCACCTTCTCAGACGCAGCCAGCTAAACCTGTTGTGCCTGAGGCCACTGAGGAAAAACCTCAGCCAAAGCCTGTTCCAATCAAGAGAAAACTTGCTGAGGTAACTGCCTTGTCTTTCCCCCCCTTCCACCCTCCTGTTTGTTCTAAATACCTGCCTTTTTCATCAAATGTTTGTACTTAGTAATGAGAGCAGAACATTTAATTTAAAAAAGTGTAGATTTGGTGGAAAAGAGTACTTCTCTGAGTAATTTAGAAAGAAGAGAGAGAGAGAGGAAAGGAATATTTGAATTGATACTGATAAAACTAATTGAAACAGGAAAAGAAATGAATAGATAGTTTGTTCATTGACATACATAAAACATGTCAGAGAAAGTAGGAGGGCATGGGAATATCTTTGATCACTGAAAGAGAACAGGATGAAGCTTGTGTATACATTTATTATTACCAAGTAGCCATCTTTGGTTTGAAGAGCACTTGAGGTAGGTTATGATGCATCACCAGATTCTTCTTACAGAAGAGTTTGTTAGAAAAGTAGAACTTTGAGGCTATCCTGTGGTCAGTTTTCAAAACCATCACCAGGCTCTTCTGACCATATTGTCAGAGAAAGAGTGTCATACTTAACTGTCTTATGGTCATTTTCATCAGCTGTCAACTGACCATGGAGTCATTTCAAGGGTGATGTAGGCCCATGTTGAGGTCGATAGCTGGTGCAGCAGACCACTGTATACTGCAGGAAAATCTTTTTCTGTCATCTGAAATGCATGAACAGTGTGAACAGAATGTGTGTGTGTGTGATTCCTGATGCAGAATGAAGAGGGGACGGCGGTGTGTAAGTACTGTGGCTACTGCAGCAGCAACTTGGAAACGTGTGAAGGCTGCAGGAGGGTGCTGCCTGCCGATGTCAAGCTGATGATCAAGAAGAAGAAAACGGAGACCTCGGAACCTGGCGACGAGAGAGAGCGCTCGTGTGGAGGGGGCAAAGTCAACAGCTCCCCGGCCATGGCAGGACCCTCGAGCAACAAGAGAGGGCTGTACGGCAGCAAAATGCAGAGTGCAGCTCTGATGGGCGGCAGTTACAGCCCCTCCACCCCTAACCTGGCTGGGCAGAGCGTGGGCAGAGGTGGCTATTCACGGCGGCGAGGCAGCGGCACAGGCCGGGGGGGGTCACGGGCCAGAAAAGTGAAAGAGCCAGGTCAGTGTGGGTTTTGTCGGTTTTTTTGTGGTTTTTCGTTTTTATCTTTTTAACAGTATGTTCAATGTGTGTCAGATTTGTTTATTTGACCTTGCTTGACATAGCAAACTATAACCGTGACTTTAAAAAAAAAAAATTTTTAGGCAGAAAAAGTAATTTTAAAAACTCGTTTTATATTTGGAATGGAATTCTGGCAAAAGTGTTATCTGTATTATTGAAAATAAAGAAATTTTGTGCTTGAGTTATGTGTTAATGAAAATGAAGAAATTTGGTACTTTTGACAAATATTGTTCTACTCATACTGTATGTTGTAGTTATATTTTAAAAAAAACAAACAAAAAAACAAGCAGCCCCTTAAAGGCTGTGACTTTCTGATCTGTGGTGAACAGAATGATAAGGCAAAGGACTTTCGTGAAGCATTAAATCATACCTCCATTTGATTTTATTCTATGTATACACATTGGTCTGAAGTATGATCTTTTTTTTTTTAATAGGGGTGAGCTAAAGTATTGATGTGTAATGGGAAAAGAAAACTAACGAGGAAAACGATGCAAGGATATGACTGTGATGATGGATTGCCCTGTTGCACAGTGACAGTCACTATATCGAGCGATGAAGACGAGGATCCCAACAGTGAATCTAGTCAGCGCATGTCCATTTCCACTGTCACTCTTAATGCTGCCACTCAAGAGGAGGAGGAGGGATTTTTCCCTTCTCCGTCATCCAGACCAGAAGCCTTTGGCACTGGCCGACGGGAGAGGATGCAGGAAGCTGTGAGTAGAACAACACCCCCCTTCTCTGTCTGCCTGTCTACCTGTCTGTCTGTCTGTCTGTCTGTCTGTCTGTCTGTCTGTCTGTCTGTCTTCTCTCTCTCTCTCTCTCTCTCTCTCTCTCTCTCTCTCTCTCTCTCCCTCTCCTCTCTCTCTCTGTCTCTCTCTGTCTCTCTCTGTCTCTCTCTGTCTCTCTCTGTCTCTCTGTCTCTCTCTCTCTCTCTCTCTCTCTCTCTCTCTCTCTCTCTCTCTCTCTCTCTCCTCTCTCTCTCTCTTTCAAAAAAGAAGTGCAGTGGATTGGACCTTAATGGTGTGGTGCAGATGGAGAGCATTTTTGGAATTCACTAAAGAGGCCACAGGAAATGCTAATACACACACGAATATTTCATAATTGGGATTCAGTTGTTGAGTACCTGTCTAAATGTGGTGTTTGTGTTTAAGAGTAACAGAAACAACTATGAATTAAAAAAAAAAAAATGCAGTTCGCCATTTTATAATCTAGAGTCCGAGCAAATCAGCAAATCTTTGATAACACAATTTTTTGAGTTCTATTCAGATTATGGGTTTTTAGTGCCATTTTTAGATCATGTCAAAAACCTTCAGCTTCAGAGAGGCTTTGCATCCTGACCCCACACAAAAGGCCTTACCTCTGGATCCCACTGAGCGCTTAGAAAGGCCCCACACACTGGCCACAATTTCCTCTTTTTTTGAACTTTTTTGTTGTTGTGACCTCTGAAAAGAGGAAATTTCCAGCTCAGAGTTTGTGTGTGTTGGGGAGGTGGTGTCTATTTTTACCCCCCCCCCCCCCTTTCCCCGCAATGATAAAACTTCAAAAGTATTGATGATTGGCATCTTCAGGATACATTGAAACAGTGGAAAACAATTTGAAAGTTAGATTTTATTTTTCTGCTTTAGTTGATTGGTTGGTTGCTTTGGTTTTTGTTTCAGGGATTTTTGGGGGGTTGTTTTGTTGTTGGGTTTGTTTTGGTTTGGTTTTTTTTTTGGGGGGGAGGGTGGTTGTTTGGGTTTAAAAAAAATTGATTTTTTTTTTTTTTTTAACACTTTGTACCCCAAGGGTGCAGCTGCACTGCAGTCTCTGTGGACCAGCCCTGCACAGCAGCTGAGTGCAGTGTGCACTGGGTCATCATAGTAAAATCCTCATATCTTTTTTGTTTGAAGCCCATTTCTTATGAAACTATGGCATTGTGTGGGTAAATGACTGCCCATTATATGCGTGCATAAAAATTTATATTGCATAGAAAAGAGTATGATAATTATGGTGTCAAATTACGTAATTGCTCTGATTTTAAGTGGTGATCCCACTGATGGGCTTATGATTTTTACGCAATGTATGCAACAAATACAACACAACAACAACAAAACTATACAAGAATCTCAAATAAACAGGGGCAAACATAGGTACTGTACAAGGTTTCTTCTAGCATTGCATCAAATGTAATATAATCAAAGGGAACCACTGAACTGTACACATGATACTGTCACAATAATGATCATGGAATATACAGATAACATTTCTTCCCTAGTCCAAGTAAGTTCCTGAACTTTTCTACACTACTTTATTCATATGTACAGAATGTTTGCACTTCACCAGGTGGCTTGTAGTTCATTTTCATGTAAACAGTTGGTGTTTATGGTAGCCGTACTCACAGTACCAAGGCCACGCCCCTCCCCAGTCACCCCCCCCCCCCCCCCCCCTCCACCCTTCCCACCCCTTTTAGCTGACCTATCTCGTTCCTCAAGCGGCACACAGTCTAGTATCGCGAGACTCAAAGCTCTCACGATCTCTATCCAAAACACGATCTTTATCGGCAACGTAATAACTCGTTTAAAACTTCTGTTACTTCATCAGCAGTGAAAGTATGATGTACCAAAGCCATACTACAAGCATATGACACGTAAAACAACAATAAACACAACAAAAACACGATCAATTTATATGCAAATTAGCTGTGAACGATGTGCGACTAACGTGGTAGCTAAAGCCAACAAGCTAAAACGACCATGTGAGAATAGAACAGAATGGGAGGGCGAAAGTGAAAGTACCTGCTGTGGTACGGATTAATCCGTACCCCGTCCAGGGGAGATGATCGCGTGGTACGGATTAATCCGTACCCGGGGTAGAAAGTGTTAATGTTGTTTGTGTTTGTGGTTTTTTTGTTTTTTAATTTTTTTTAATAGTTTCTTTACTTGTGGCATAATGTCATAGTCTGCAGTATTTCATTGTACATTGATTTGAAGAGTTCCTGTGTTGTCAATTACTGAGAGTAAAAGAATGATGTTGGGTTGCAGATGGGCAAGTCTGCTGGAGAAGGCATTTACTTCAAAGTGAGAGTGGTGCGCATTGGCAGCGTGAGAACAAGCGGGATTGAAGTTCGCTTCAGAGAGGAAAGCATTACATTCAAAGTCACAGGTGAGTGAGTGAGTGTTTTATAAGTTACAGTCTCTGTTGTGATTTTTTTTATAAGCTGCATAGTGCTTGGCTGCTCAGAATCATTAGTTCGTGAAAATAAGTTTAAACGAACTGTTGAGTTTACACAGGCTTCTTTTTCCAATATTTAATAATGATAATAAAAAAAACCTTGAACAGTCTCTGCTTTTTACTTGATGTCAAGACTTTTAAAACTATGGTTGTGTTGTGTTGTTTGTGTGTGTTTTGTGTTTGTGTGTGTGTGCGTGCGTGCATGCATGCATGTGTGGGGGAGGGAGAGGAAGGAATGTTGTTGCAGTGCAAAAATGTCATGATTAGGTAAATACTATCTCTTGACATTATTTTTGGAAAAAAAAATAAGGAGCTTGTGTTGCTTTATCAGTCATCATATACTCAGAAAAGTCCAGGGAAACAATCAATGCCATCGCAATGATCATGGCAGCGAACACTTATTTCATGCTGGTGGCTTTCTATGATGAAAATAAATGATCGCATGATTTCGTGTTGATACAAAGTACTCAGCACATCAGTTTGACTCCACAATACTTATTTCAAAGCCTTGTTATGTTAAAATAAAGTAAAACAATCATTGTTGTAAAAATCGTGGAGTAGCAAAAAAGTGCATCCTAAAAAATTAGCGCCATTCCATTTGGCCAGATAGCGATGAATTTTTACCAAGTTAAAAAAAAATATTCCACAATCTTTATCTTATCGTTTCTGTCATTGTTTAATTCAACCAAATCCAGCATCTTAAACTCCTCCTGCTGTCAATATCAAAAAGCTTGCAAAACACTTCAAGAAATTCTGGCCGCCATTTTTCTTGAAGACAATTGCGACTGGTAAGGGTAGAGAGGTGGGAGGGAATGCTGGAAAGATAACAACCAGAGTGAGTGCATGTGTAGTACCAGCAGCACTCCTCCTCTGCAGGTGGGGAGGGTCCTTTTTTGTTTTGTTTTTTGTTGTCCAGTTTATTAATACCTAATGGTAAAACGTCTGCTGCAACAGGCGAGACGTCAAAACAGGAGATGCAGTTTGCCCTCTTCCCAACGGAGCTGACCTCCATCAAGTTCTTCCTGCGTGTGCCCCAGCCAGTGATCTTCATCAAAGTCACTTCAGAGTGTGCACAGCGTCTGAGGGACCAGCTCAACATCACACTGGATGCTCCAGAGACGCTAGACCCTACCTGCCAAGGTACGTACGCTCTCTCTCTCTCTCTAGTCTTTTGACTGGTTCATATGTTTGTTTGTCTGTGTGTGTGTAGATTTCTTGGTTTTTTGGTTGTTGTTTTTTTTTGGGGGGTGAGGGGGGGGTGAGTATATGTAAAAGATGACTCTGAATGTTGATCATAGGCACAATGTCTTACAGTCAGTTGCTGATTTTTGTTCATCCCTTACCTGTTGTTTTTTGTTCTCCCCTTCATTGATGACCAAACGCGCGTAAAAGAAAATGGAGGAGTCAAGAATGTTGTGCTTCATGCGAGCCATTTTTGTAGTTGGATAAGTCCGTAGACTGCTTTTCAAAAGAATACGTTGGTATTATTATCAGCATAAAATAATGTGAAGTGTCATGATTTACCTTCAGTGTTGAAAGTAATTGTGTCTCTGCTTTGTCCAGTTCCAAATGAACTTGAGATGGGTTGTAGTGAAACCACAGATGGCAGTATGTGGTGCGGTATTGACTTCTGAACACCATGATAGCCTGTACTGTGCATGACACACCACAACCCTGTTACAGTGACTATTTTTCCCTGATTATATATAACATGGTGGTTAAAAAGAGATGTTGCATTAATGGATTAGGCTTTGGTGTTGCAGATGACCGGAAGAACATGATAGTGGTGATTATCGACACGGTGTACAATGAAGCGGGCCTGGTGCAGGTGATGAAGGGATACCAGGTGCAGAACCTCAGTGACTTGCTGCAGGAGGTCGACTTTGACACCTCCAATGACCTCCTGGTGAAATCCGCCCCCACAGGACTGTCGGGAGACTCCAATCACAAGTGTTACTCCAAGTTCAGAAACGTGATGTGTGCCCAGCCTGTGAACGAGAAGGGAGACTACAATGCAGGGGAAGAGAACAGTCCTGCTTCCATGGGGGGAGAGGGGACGAACGATGGGGGTGACAGCAGCCTGAACCACCAGGATGGCCACAACAGCCACAGCCCCTCGCCTCCCAGGCAGGGCTTTGTCGGCCCTGTGGAAAAGTGAGTTGTCACAAACTGAAGCTGGTTTTCTTCCTTTCTTTTAAGTCTGTCTTTCTTTTCTTCTTTTTTTGCCTTTTTGTCTTCTTGCTCATCAGGACTTTACTGTCCAAACCTGTGATTTGTCAGCAGGTAGCTTATCATAAATACATGACATGTATAATATGATGTATAGCATCCAAAAGTTTTAGACTTGTCACATCTACAATTGCTCATTATTATGAATTTGTATATGCAATCATCTTTGAAAAGGTCTAGTAAGGGCTGAGTATTTTGTAATCAATTGTGGGGGGGGGGATGGGGGTTCTGAGTAAATTGACCTGGTGGTTGTTTAAAATGTTGCTGTAGTGTGTTTTGGAAAGGGTCGTAATATTGGAGACGTCATTGTCAAGGTGTTCAATGTGTGGGTTTGTCAGTGAAGTGAGGGAACAAACATAACACTGTCACACAAGAAGTGTCAATTTAGAGAGGGAAGAAGAAGGAATCTCTACTGTTTCAGACCACATGTTATAGATGGTGGATTCTTTGAAGGCAATCCAGTCAGAAGATGTCCACGTATTGGCAGCTCCTTGAATTGTAACTGACAGAACAGCACTACCCACATGTGAATGATGCGTAATGCCTGTGTGTGTGTGATTTTTCCAACAGGTTGCTGGTTTACCCACCATCCACCAAAGGTGCCATAACAATCACAAATGAAGACCTCTTCTGCTTGAATGAATCAGAATTTCTCAATGATGTCATTTTGGATTTTTACCTGAAGTAAGTAGCATTTTTTTTTGCTTCTTGTCTCTCTTCCTTGGTATTCACATCCACACAGGTAGACTCACACATGCATACACTCTCACATACACAAAAACACTCACGCTCACACTAATAAGTATACGACTTTTAGCAACTCGACTTTTTTCCCCTGAATTTTCCAAACTCGTATGACTTTATTTTTGTTTCTGAATCTTCCAAGTCTTTGAACTATGAGGATGATGTCTGTGTCATTGAGTGCAGTGGCTAGCACTGTACCTGGTGACGTCCACAGGTGCAGTAAAAAATGCAGTGCACTGTTCTATAATTTGGAAAATTGAAATAAAGCAGAGGGGGATTAAGTTTTGCAGCCATTCTTTGTTGGTAAAATGTCTAAATTGTACTGGGAATTGGGGTTTCCAATATCCTTTTGAGATGTGACAATAGAGAGACTTCAGCTGCACCCCCCTATCACCACTAGGGTGTTGCCGTTCAGGCCAAACAGCCCCAAGACACCCGCCACATTTCCCTTGTTTTCCCTGCTCATCTCGGACTTCACTACACGTTGCACACACACACACACACACACACACACACACACACACACACACACACACACACACACACGTACGCGCGCATACACACACACACACTACCGCCACACACACACACACACAACACAACACACACACACACACACACACACACACACACACACACACACACACCACACACACACACACACACACATGCACTCTCGCACTCGCACATCAGAAGGTAGAACCGCAGGTTAAATCCAGGAGCAGTTTGAGCATTTTGTCTTGGGAGACTAGAAAGTGTGGATGTTGTAACAGTTTGACTGGCAGTTTCACTACATCAGTAGGTATCACCCTCCAATGTTTTACAGAAAAAGAAAAGGAAAGTCAGTCAGAAGGGGAGAAATCAGTAAAGACAGTAACTACACTACTCGTTTCATAGTCTCTACTGTAATGACGATAGTGGCATCATTTCATGAAAGAATGTTCACCATTGTCCTTTTTTCCCCTTTCACAGGTATTTATTTCACAAAAAACTGAGTGCAGCTGACCAAAAAAGGACACACATATTTAGCTCCTTTTTCTACAAGCGGCTGACACAGAGGGAGACCAATTCAGCAGTTGAAAAAATGACGTAAGTTCTTTTCGTTTTCCTGAAGTAAAAATGGGTTGAATATTTACGGAGCATTTTTGTTGTTCATCAAATGAAGACTTGTTGTTGAAAGCATTTGTCCATTTTGCAGAAGTTTGTGTTTTAACAGGTTATGTTGTAGTTGTCATTTATCAGGGTCCCTACATTGGAAATAGCTTCCAGGACGCAAATCTCATCACAAAAACAACAAATATTTGTCAGTTGATATAGACAACCCTGTGCAGTGTCAAGAAGTGTTGCTTAAAATCTGTGTTGTTGTTTGTCTGCCATTTTGACTGTGTACCTCTTCTCCTTCCTCTGACAACAGTTTCTTGTGGAAGAGGTGAAAAAAACACAAAAAATATGGACAGATCACCATTGCAAAATGGAAGGAAAAATCATTTCCAAAGACCAAGGCTTTTGTACATGACTGACATAAATGGAGGAAATTTGGGAACAGTTATTCAGTGTGGTGGTGTGCCCCAATAACTCTTGATGAAGTTGACAGGGAAGCTTAGAATCATGATACTGCTTCTTTTTCTGATGTTGTATTGTGTGTGTGGCACAAGGAAACCTCTGCCTGTTCTCTTTGACATGTATGCTATGCAACTGTACAGGATTGTGTGTGTGGCACAAGGAAACCTCTGCCTGTTCTCTTTGACATGTATGCTATGCAACTGTACAGGATTGTGTGTGTGGCACAAGGAAACCTCTGCCTGTTCTCTTTGACATGTATGCTATGCAACTGTACAGGATTGTGTGTGTGGCACAAGGAAACCTCTGCCTGTTCTCTTTGACATGTATGCTATGCAACTGTACAGGATTGTGTGTGTGGCACAAGGAAACCTCTGCCTGTTCTCTTTGACATGTATGCTATGCAACTGTACAGGATTGTGTGTGTGTGCACAAGGAAACCTCTGCCTGTTCTCTTTGACATGTATGCTATGCAACTGTACAGGATTGTGTGTGTGGCACAAGGAAACCTCTGCCTGTTCTCTTTGACATGTATGCTATGCAACTGTACAGGATTGTGTGTGTGGCACAAGGAAACCTCTGCCTGTTCTCTTTGACATGTATGCTATGCAACTGTACAGGATTGTGTGTGTGCACAAGGAAACCTCTGCCTGTTCTCTTTGACATGTGTGCTATGCAACTGTACAGGCCCGCTCAGAGAAGACACGGTCGAGTGAAAACCTGGAACGCCACGTGGACATTTTTGACAAAGATTTCCTGCTCATCCCCATCAATGAAAAGTTAGTACAAATTTGGTCTTTTTTCTCTTGCGTTCAGTGCACATGTACTGACATGAGTGTGTGTTTAGGTTGGGGGGGGGGGGTTCTCAGTATTTTTTTCATCATTTTGTAAGCCCATTTATGTTGATTGTATAAAATACAAACTAACTTTCGCAATTGGTCATTGTTATTGTGTAATACTCTGAGATCAGTGGTCTGGGAGGGAGGACTACAGGAGGTCCTAGAACTCAGCAGAGACAGAGTGAGAGAGATAGTGAACCCTAGTGGCATTGCATGGAGCTCCTTCCTAATGACTGACAACTGGGGCAGTGGACACAGAGTGGAGTGGAGTGATCAACAGGCATTTCTAACATTATTAGTATGTGCTGTGACAGAGAGTTAGAAATAATCATCATCATCAGGAATATGGGTACAAAACGATACTTCCTGGTCCCTTGATGAAAGACTGGGAAATAGAAAGACGCCAATCAATGCATGGTGCTGTTAAAACAATTTTGATGAAACTGGAATGGTAAACCAGCTTTTGTGCAGATGTAGTGAAAGAGAGAGAGAAAGAGGGGGCGGTGTTAGGGGCCAAATGTGGAAGGGTCAAATCCAGATAGAGTTTTCCATGTTGAGCAACTGAAAGCAGTGTAGTCAGACCTAGATTGAAGGCCTGGGCAGTGCTTAGAATTGTAGTAGGTCTCTTCAGTCCCTCTCTCCTCACAGCCTCCTTTTCGTCTCAGGGTGTAGGTACTTACGTAACACCGCTATTCACATAGAACATATTCTTAAATCGGAATGCTATTTCAGACTTCAGTTTTCTATGTTTCCGAGAAGCTGCTGCTTTTTTTTTTTTTTTTTTGTGTGTGCTTTTTTTCTTTTTTTTTTGTCTTCTGATTTTTAGTGCATCTTGTTTCAGAATAATGGGTTGACATGGGAAATGTGACTTAGTGTCCTGTTAGAGATATGTATATACATTTTTTTTGTCTGTGTTGCTGTGAAGGTCTCACTGGATCCTGGCTGTGGTGTGTTTCCCCTCCATGATGAGTCAGGTGCAGTGCAGCTACCAGGTGGCTTCTCCCACCGCCCTCAGTGAGGAAGGGGCCCAGAGTGGGGAGGCCCCGTCCACTTCTGCACAGCGCTCCAAGGTGAGGGGGGGCAACTTTTTATCACACTCTAAAGGGGTTGGGTTTGTAGTGCTGTTTCAAAGAACATTGTGCTGCACCTTTTGAGAGGGAGAGAGAAAGAGAGAGAGTGTTGTGTGTGTGTGAATAGGGAACATTTTCATGCCTCTCCTCTCTCTCCTCTCTCTCTCCTCTCTCTCTCTCTCTCTCTCTCTCTCTCTCTCTCTCTCTCTCTCTCTCTCTCTCTCTCTCTCTCTCTCTCTCTCTCTCTCTCTCTCTCTCTCTCTCTCTCTCTCTCTCTCTCTTTTCTTATGCCAGCTTGCATATTGCTATTTTTTCCGGCTATTTAAAATTCTATCTCAAGTTGTGAGAACAAGATTGGAGCCTACATTTTAGTGTGGACTTTGTATCTACTTTCCTTCATTTGGAAAATAAAAGGGGGGGAGGGGTAGAAAGACTTTGAGACAAATTGATTTGTAATTCATCTTCATCAGCTCACCTGCTGAACTTTTTTTTTTCTTTTTGGTAAAGGCAATTGTGAGCTGGAATTCAAGAGCAAGAAATACTCGCAACAAAGTTTTTATTGAACTTAGTTACTTTGAGTTTTTTTTCTTGTTTTACGTACTACAGGATGTGACCTGTAGAGGTTTTTTTACCTGGTTTATGATGGGGAATCTGCCTATTATTTCAGAGAAGCTGACGTTTCAGACACCTCTCCCCAGTGACCAACCGCATAGGTTATGGGATCCCCCCCCCCCCTTTTTTTTTTTTCTTATTCCGCCCTTCACCATCCTATCTACCTATCAGAAGCAGGCAACATGATTCATACAACAGAAAACATGGCAATTGGCATTGGCCCGGGACTGTATTGTATAAAATCCTTGTCACAGCAGTTCTCCTTGGAGTACGTTTGTCCTTTTTGCCATCCTGTCAGAGATTGCCTCGCTTTCCATTTTTGGGGTGTTTTTTTTATGTGAAGATATATACTTCACCCACGGAAAGGGATTCATTGGCAGGATTTTGGAGACTTTCTGTTAGCATGTGCTAAAGACTTGGAGCACACACAATCTTTTACATACATTGGACTCCAGACAACCTTTTGTTGACTGGAGAAACAGGGAAACCCTGTCACTTCAGCTGCAGACCTCCCACCCCCCTTTCCTGTGGTAAACAGCTGCCTGTTGTAGCGATGGTGAAGTGAGGGTGGGTGTGTTGTGGTGGCTGTTGTGCAGTGCCTGTGTGTGACTGTGTGTCTGTGTGTGTGTGTCCCCCAGACACAGGGGTCGGCTGAAGAGGAGGAAAGTCAGGACAGCCTGCCAGAGGCCACTGCCACTAGTGCAAAGTCTGAGGTGGGGTTGGAGTGATGTTGTGGAGTATTTTACAGCACACTTGACCATGCCTATGGATGCACATATATTTACATATAATATATGTTAATGCACAAGTGGGCATGTGGGCCCATGCACTGATACGCACATGTGCACACACACATGGACACATATATATACACTAAGCTAGTGCACTTGTACCTACACTCAATGAAAGCAACCCTCTCCCTCTGAGCCTTGGACAGAACTCGTTGAGCAGCTTGATGTTGAGGATAGAAACTAGAGGCATTGTTGTTGATCACCTCCATTACGTCCAACCCTCTTTTCCCAGTAACCACATTATTGAGGTGTAACTTGGTCCATCGTCATGTGGATAAAAACCTGTTAGTCCTCCAGAGAAGTGGAGACTGGATCTGTCTGTCTGTCTGTCAGGGGGGAGGGGGCAGGCAGTTCTGGTGTGCAGCAGAAGGTTCATGGGAGAGGGATGAGGGGATGTCTTCACTGATGCTGCTCTTCTGTGATTGCCCTGGCCACCTGGGCATGGAATGGTCCTTTGTGGGGAAAAGGCTGCTGCAGTTTTTCAGGCAGTTTGTTCCCTGGAGTCAGAGCTGTTCGCAAACTCACAGTGATTCATAATCATGAGGTTTGCTTCTGCTGATATCCATTGGAATGCTGACCATGATGTTGTCCATTGTATATATCAAAACAAAAAAAATTGTGGCTACTGGTTGGTTGTCTGGTGTGTCAATTGTGAGTTGAAGGCTTTTTTTTTCACACCTCGTGGGCATAGTGAGAAAAAGGATCAGTCAGTCAGGCTGAAGGAGTCTTGTGGTCAGGGTTTCTGGTTTCTGTTGGGCACTCATGACTCTTGGGCTTCCTGCTTTTCATTCATGTATTGAAGTGGCCCAGACCAAGTTTTGTCAGTTATTTCACCTTTCCTGTACACTGTGGGTGTGAAATCACCCTCACTCCTACATTCTTACTCTTTAACTCAAGACATTTTGGTGCTGCTTCAGTGAAAGTTCATGATTTGGATCCATGAAGGTCTGTCTTACTCATCCACAGAAAATTGTTTGCGCTGACAGTTAACTAAGTATGAAAAAGAGTGTTCAGTAAGTCATGGGTGTGAGCACATCCACACTCCCAGAGAATGGAACATGTGTGCCATACAACCTGGGTGTATAGCCCCCATGTTTGTTGTAGAAGGAAAGCATGGAATGCACTGTGTGTGGTTGGGTTGCTAGGACAGCCACCCATGCTTGTAAAGAGCAGCTCAGCTCACCACAACTATGACAGCACTCTCCACACAGAGGGAACTCTCAGCCGCAGTGTGCGCTTTCCATGGCTGGGGCATAAGTCAGATGCCGCATAGTTGTGCTAACCTTGCATCATTTTCAGGTTCTGTGCATCAGTTGACCCGTGACATAGCCCAACCCAAGATTGAACCCTTTCAGATTTCAGTGCCAGGCAATGTGGTCATCGATATTTGTATGCACAGCATTGCAATGTAGCATGACTGCCAAATAGCGATGCAACATCACAATCCCAGACCACACAGCTTTCTGCATCCCCAAGATGAACTACAGCAGGTCCAGCAGTGGGATGAGTTGTGCTCTATGTCCACACTTGGGGTTTTACTAGCATCGACTTGAACAATATTTGTTTTGCCAGTGCAATTCAGTTTTGAAATAGTTGTGTTAGAGCTGATGAAAGAGAAGATGTGGTATATACCATTTTATTCCTTCCAGAGAGGCAAAATGAAATTCTTATGTTGCTTAGATAATAAGGAAAGGTGTAAGGGTCTTAGGAAGAACTGTCAGATTTCTTGCAAAGGATTCAGACAAGATTTTTTTTGTTCGTTTTTAACTTTGATGGTATTTTATTTTCTTTATGGCATAGCTCAGACTGTTGTGTGTTATTTTAATAAGATATAGTGATGTTTTGCATGCGAGTTGATGAGGTTGTAGAGGTGACAGTTATGCATTATTGGACACTTGTGTTGCTGCTTTGTTCTCAGGAAACCACCGCACTGGGCAGAGTTCTAACTGCTGAACAAGCCAAGAAGGAGAAATCAATTAACGTTGGCTTGAAACAGTAAGTGTGTTCTCTTTGTGTGTGTGTGTGTGCGTGCATACGTGTATGTGCACCTGCACGTGTGTTTGTGTGTGGGTTGGTGTGTGTGTGTTTGTGCATGCACACACTCACAAACACGCGTATTCATGCATGTGCATATGATAGCTAAGAATTAATATATCCAATTAGATTATTTTGGAAAGACTTGAGGGGGGGGGGGGGGGGGGGGGGGTTGACAGAGAATGAGATGTGCCTTATTGATATCTATATTCAAAGGTAGAACTGTTTAGAAAAATGTGTGTGGTGTGCCATTATCACATTCGTAGAAAGAAAAGAGAAAATGTCTAAGCTTCGAAGTGTGTGTATAATGTAACCTGAAACTCTTTATGGTTTGTGTATGAATAGTTTGATGTTAGTTGTCAGAAAGATGTGTTCATTGTCTGCATATACATAATATGTGTCTTTTTTTTTTTTCTCCAGAGCTTGTATCCTGGTGATGGATTCCCTGTCGGGTGCCCCAAGGACCAACATCATCCGGATTCTCAAAGAGTGAGTGGCAGTGTGTTGTGGCTGATAGGGAGCAGGAACACAGCCTGTTGGATAGTGAGCGAGCACTTCAGGAGAGCGCTCAACAGAGTGTACAGACAGGGGATAACAGGGGAGGAACAAGAAGGAAGGATTCACAAAGCAGGAATCGCTTCACAGTTGTACACTTCTTTGCTTGGCTGACTCTGACTTGGCCTCAGGAGGAGCGTTTTCTTGATATCTGCCTTTACCTTAACCCATCTTCCTAGCTGCCCAACGGCGTTTTTTTTGGGTGCATATGGAAAAGAAGTACCTGTTTTCCTTAGTATGACAAACAACAGTAGTTGCTGTCTGAATGTTCCACATAGAGGAAGATGAATATAGCCTTTATGTTTTCAGTTTGGATGAAGATTCTCTTTGCCTATGTTGCAAATGTGTAAGTTTATTGTGTCAGTTATAGGAGACATTGAGTGAGCACTGTTTTGTTTGTTTCTAAAAGACTAAATAATCGCTTTGTTTGTGACTGAAATACAACAGTTTGGTAGATAGCACTCAAAAACTCCACTCCAAAGTGAAGAAATAGGAAGACAACACGTTTCCGGTTTTTGTTTTTCTGTCTGTTTTTTTTTTTTTCCATGTCAAAACATGCATGCAGAACACATTGCCTTATATGAAAACATTCCTCATCCATTCTTTTATTAATATACAAAATAACAAATCTCTACATTAAATACATGCTTTTTTATAATGGTTCTAAACAAGTAGATGCTCTCGATTTTTGCTCACTGGAAAAAGAATGCAGGGGAGAGGATATTGGTCACCAAAAAAAATGCAGGGTGCAAAGGGTCTTAAGTGATAATAATTTAAGAAAAAAAAAGTGAGACCTTTTTTTTGTTTTGTTGTTGCAGTTACCTTCAGATCGAGTGGGAACACAGGCGGCCGACAGAGCCCCGCGACATGCTGAGGACAGTGCGAGGCTGCTGCCCCAAGGTCCCCCAGCAAACCAACTTCAGTGACTGTGGCCTCTTTGTCCTGCAGTACGCCGAGAGCTTTTTTGAGGTAGGGGAAGGGGGGCCGGCCTACCTGCCTGTCTGTCTGTCTGCCTGTCTGTCTGCCTGTCTGTCTGTCTGTCTGTCTGTCTTTCTGTCCGTCTGTCTGTCTTTCTGTCCGCCTGTCTGTCTGCCTGCCTGCTTGTCTGCCTGTCTGTCTGTCTGTCTGTCTGTCTGCCTGCCTGCTTGTCTGCCTGCCTGTCTGTCTGTCTGTCTGTCTTTCTTTGCCATCAACACTTCACTCAGCAGCAACAGTCAGTGCCTAAATTCTGCTTTGGGGGAGAAATTCTATTGACGAAAGAAATAACCAGCAATGAAAGATGGTAGGCAGCAGTGGTGTTTATTTTATATATATATATATGTTATATATATATATATATATATATGTATATATATATATATATATATGTATTATATATATATATATATATATAATATATATATATATATATATATATATATATATGTATACACACACACACACATACATACACCAGGCTTTGCCTTCCAGAGCCAAGAGCTCAACTTGATAGTCTTCCAAGACTGACAGATGCCTACCATATATGTAAGTGTGTGTATGGGCATGTGTGTTAGCATTCATGCATGCGCACAATGAATTTTTTTTGTACCCTGTGGTGTTTTCGGTAAAAATGCATAATCTGCTTTCAGATAGGATTCTCAAAGAGTGAAGATCTCAGAGGGGTGGGTAATAGAAACTTCAGTTATATAGGCAGTCCACAGCACAGCACAGCACAGCAGACTGTCAGTGTGTGAACTGATGCTGTTATATATTGTGCATTGCCTGTGGTTTACATTGTGCATTGCCTGTGGTTTACATTGGGTGCTGTGTGTGGTTTCAGAGTCCCATTGCCAACTTCTCCATCCCCATGAAGCTGAAGGACTGGTTCCCGCTCTCCAAGGTGGAGCGCAAGCGAGAGGAAATCCGCACCCTCATTCTGCGCCTGCAGTCAGAGGCCAGCAGGTGACAAAGGATACCCGGGTGATCTTGTGCCCACCACCTGCCCCCCCCCCTCCCCCATGGTGCCCTTTATTTGCCGCCGTCTTTCTCAGCATTTCACCTGATGGAGGTCAACCGAAACTGAATGACCCCAGGGACTGCTCATCCTTTGTCACATTCAGGAGTTGTGCTGCACTTCAGACTGTTTCAGCTGTGCAACACCGCGCTTCATGTCGAGGATCGTCTCATTGTTTGTTGTGGTGCCAAGGTTGTAATTCCATTGTTTGAAGAGTATGTGTGTGAGTCTGTGAGCACTGGCCAAAGATAGGACTGAACAGACGTGGTGCCCACGTGTTGGACAAGAAAATTCTCTCGTGTGACATAAGGACTTTTTTTCCCATAAGAAGGTGATGATGTTGTAAGTTGCTGCATCCCAATCAATTATGATTTGAAGCTTGATTTGAAACTGTTTGCTCGCTTAACTGGAATATGACCATTTATGACATTGACTTCACTTCATTCATCATCAAAAGGAGATATTGTTCACTCACCCGTTTTTTGAAACTTGAAGTATTAAAAAAAAAACAGACACACACACACACACAAAATGGCTCAATACATTGAGCTGTTGATCATGATGTATCATTCGTTTATCAGAACTTCAGACTACAGTTGTGGGGACTTGTTAGCCAAATGTGATACGAAACTTTTGTCCAAGGTTTGGACAGTGATGCTGGTGGTACGTTTCTCCATGGTCATGGACCACCGAACTCGTGTGCATATTGGAGTCTACTACTCTTGAAGCAAACTCTGCGGCTGATGACCCGTTTGATCTGGAGCATCCGCATAGTGTGTGATGTTGCAGGCTGTCTCAACTCGTGTGTGATCTGTCCCCTCCCCTACAGCCCCCCCCCTCTTGTCGTCACATCTCATCTCTTCCGGACTGTTGTGCAAGGTGTGTGAATGTGGCCAGGGGTGGGTGTGTTCAGGCTCCATTTGTAAATGGCATTTGTAAACTACAGACTGGAGCTTCCAGTGGCTTTCACAGGCGCATGCTTCCACTCATTGACTTGTGAACAGCACATTCAAACCTCAGATCTCATAGGATTCACAGGAGGGAGCTCTGACGCCAGTGATACAAAGTGTTCATGTCGTCAGCTTGACTGTTTAGGGTGTGTGTGTGTGTGTGTGTGTGTGTGTGTGTGTGTGTGTGTGTGTGTGTGTGTGTGAGAATAAGTTTTATAGTAGGGAGCGCAATTGGAATGGCTTGTAACTGCTCTTTTCACATTACCATGAAACAGAAAGAATTCATTAAAAAATGCTAAAAACAGAAGCAAACAAAGCATTTTATTTTTTAAAAAGATTTAAAAAAGAAAAACTCAAAGCATTTTATGTATATAAAAAAAATCAAGAACAAAAAACTCAAAAACATTTTATGAAACAAAAAAACCCAAGCATTTTATAAATGGGAAATATAATAAACGCACATGATGAGTGTTCTGATGCTTTTTGTCACAACTGATTACAAACATTTTGGAAGTGGGTAGGAGGGGACAAAAGTGTGATGAAAGGACTTCATTTACTGTTAAACAGTAAAATCTGTTAGGAACAGGTATTAGTTGAATAGGAAGAGATATCTAGTTGAATAGGAACAGATATCTAGTTAAAATTATAAGCAACTGTTACAGTGACAGGTGTTAGGGGCATAGTTACAACTGTTACAGTGACAGGTGTTAGGGGCATAGTTACTACTGTTACAGTGACAGGTGTTAGGGGCATAGTTACTACTGTTACAGTGACAGGTGTTAGGGGCATAGTTACTACTGTTACAGTGACAGGTGTTAGGGGCATAGTTACTACTGTTACAGTGACAGGTGTTAGGGGCATAGTTACTACTGTTACAGTGACAGGTGTTAGGGGCATAGTTACTACTGTTACAGTAACATGCAGGCAGGTGTTGGAAGAGGAAAATGCAAACGATTCTATCAACAAAAATATGCACATGCATGCATATGTATAAACTGTTCATAAAAAAAGGTAATGAGACATGCCTGTACTAAAAAATATGCACATGCATGCATATACATGTACAAACTGTTCATTAAAAAAAAAAGGTAATGAGACATGCCTGTACTCTCCTAGCACAACCATAACGGGCAATTTTTGGATTTTATGGTGATGTGAAAGGCACAGTGCATTGATGAATGAATATTATGGTTTGTGTATGATCTTTTTTATTGTCAGTTGAGCATGTGTGTGAAAGCATGTGTTATAGGCCCACTCTTGCAGTGTCTATAATGTCTCAGTCCAGGCATGCAACTTGGCTTCTTTTCTGTAGTTGTCCACTTTTTACGCCCATGAATCTGCTGGGGGTTTTCCACAGATGCGCCACACCATTCTCTAAAGAAAGATAAAAGTTCCCCTTGTTTTCAAAGATCTGTAGGGCTGCTGTGTGTGAGAACATGTAGTGCCATTGTGTTCTCAAGCTTAGCACCCTGTTTGTTCCCTGACCCCTACCTGCTCTCTGTTGAACCTGCCTGGGGGTCTAGGCATTCCCTGCACCCAGCATTTTACTCTCTGCTTTGTTGTTTCTTTGTTGTTGTTGTTGTTGTTTTCCCAAGCCAAGTTGCATGCCTGATAATGTTTGGTTGGTTGGTTGGTATGTCATAGATTTTCGAATGAATGAGAGGGAGACTTTGTTTGAAAGTGTGTATGTAATAGATATATCATTGAATTGATTTGACAGGATGACTTTGTTTGAAAGTGTGAATGTAATAAATATATAATCATTGAATTGATTTGACAGGATGACTGTTGAAAGTGTATATGTAATAAATATATATAATCATTGAATTGATGTGAGAGGATGCCTTTGTTTGAAAGCTTGTATGAAATATTGTTGAGAGGATGACGAAGAGTTTGGCATTTTTCTTGCAGTGTGCATGCTTGTTTGTTGTCTAGGGTTTCCGGCAGTTTTCAACATTATCCAACATTAAAAAAACTATTTAAAAAATCTATTATCCAGCATCAAATCAGATAGCATTGAATCATTTTTGGTTTGTCAGATTTTTACCTTTTTCCAATGCTTTCTGCTGTCAAGAGAAATCTGCAGTGATTTTAAAGTGGTATACAATATTAAAAAAAACAAAACATGAAATATATTTTGGTTTGTTCAACTACTAAAAATACTACGGTACTTGCAAAACACAAACTTAGCACATGAAATGGAATTTTGATAAAAGAGTCAAGACAAGGTTGTTTTATTTTGTTCCTTTCTCTTCAAAGTGACAGACAAGTTTATTCACCATGTCACAGGAATATTGCTCTTTTTAGATAGTGAAATGCAGCAAAAGTCCTGATTATAGTGGGCACATTTCTAACATCTTACTCTCGTTGAGGCAGTTGTCAGTTTTCATGTAACTTCTGTCCCTGACAGTGGCCAATTCCCAGCTCTGGAGCATAATCACACTGTTTGGCCTGAAACTGGGCTTCTTTTCACCACACAGCCCTAGTTTTCGCCCCATCTGTCCCAGTATTCTTTTTTCTAATTATAAGAAAGCCATCTTGGTGATTTTGATCCTATGGTGTACAGTGTTCCATTTTTTAGGATTTTCAAATTTTCCAGTCAAGAGTCCAAAAGTGTGCCACTGAGAGGACTGTCATATTCATGCAACATAACTGATTTGTTATACCCATTGTCAGAAACTTAAAACATGCAGACCAGGTAGATTGTTTAATGGAGAATATGTGATAGACTCTGATGTGGAGCTATGCCATACACACAGATGATTATGTACACTTCAGATGAGTTTTCTTCTTCGTCAAACGCTCATGCAACCACTATTGTCTGTCACCTGAGAGAAAATACAACGCACTGCTGTTAAGCACCAGACAATTCAGGCCCAGCACATCCAACTTTGGCATGGGAGAGAATTGTTATTTTATATCTTAAGTCTTTCTGGAAAAAAGGCATGAGAACGGACCAGGAGGCAGAAAGTAGACAAAAAGGAGGTGACGAAAAGAAAAGGAACAAAGCAGAAACAAAGAGAGGTATAGAAAAAGGGGGAATTCATAGCACAGAATTTCCAGAAGGTAGAATGCTATTTATACTGACAGGCCCCAGGCATCCCCACGGGGGTTCTTCTGATGAGTGATGTTTATCCAATGGTCATTTTCATTCTGATGAATAAGACACTGGTTGATGAACAGTGAACTGTGTCAAATGAAACATACTTAAACAAGAAGCTGTAGTGAAACAGTAAAGATGACAAGAAACTAAAAAGTTGAGTGGCTTTTAGGTAGATCCACAGGGAACTGCTAAGCTTGATTCAGTGTTGAAGCGACAACATTCCTGTCAATTATGTGTTGCTTTGGTGGCTTTTTCTCAGTTAATTTTCATAGTTTTTTCTAATAGATTCAAATTTCCAGTAGTTCCCTAGCCTAAGGTCTTAAAGCACAGCTGGTTCTCTGTTAGGGTTAAAGTGTTGTGATAGTAATCTGCCGCAGTGGCAGTGCTCCAACATCTGTCAGTGACTGTACATCTGCAGCTGTTGTGTCAGGTGTCGATACCAGTTGTAGTGCATCCTTTGGATTCCTCAGCTTTTGAAAACCCCCCCCAAACTCTCCCCCCCCCCCCCCCCCCCTCTCTCTCTCTCTCTCTCTCTCTCTCTCAGAACATCTTGCGCACACGTTAAATCCTGTTCCGCTTTTCGTAAGAGTAGGCCATCGTGTGCCGGTGGGAACAGATGACATTTACAAAATGCATACACACAGGGACTGGATGTAAAAAAGTACAAGAGTGCTTATTCCATTACTCATATAAAAAGAATAAAAAGAATAAATCAAAATCTCTGTATCAGAGCAGTTGTTAAAGCCTGTTCTGCCTTTTGGATGATTAGGTCATTCACTCATTGTGTCCTGTTGGGAACAGATAACAAAATAGACAAAACCACATGCATATTCACATTGGGACTAGATGTTTAAAATTTAAAAAAAAAAAAAATAAAAAAAGCACACAATTGTTTATTCCATTATCTTGAAATAATTTTTTTTTTTAATAAATGAATACAACCCTGTGAGTCAAGAGCCAACTTAATATGTTGTAGTAGAAAGTGGAGATGTGTGTATTTATTTATTTATTTATTTTTCTATCTATCATTTCTGCTTTGCCATGAAATTTTGATGTGTTGGTATTAAGAACTTGTATCATTTTGTATTGGATGTATTAATTTCAGCTGATACTTTTCTTTGTCCCTTATGCACAAAACCTTTTTTTTTGGGGGGGGGGGGGGGGGGGGTTGTAACAAGTTTAGGGTTTTTTTTGGTTGGTTTGTTGTTGGGTTGGTTTGGTTTTTGTTGTGGGGGTGGTGGTGGGGGGCATTCTTAATGCATATTTCTGAGATTCTCTCAGCGCATTTTTCTTGTTTCAATTCTGTGTTTGGGTCCTTCTCCTCTTCGCCATCTCCCCCCCACCTTTCTCCTTTGCCTCCTGATAGCCGGACTGGAAAGATGAAACAGTGTGACTGATGATTGCAACCATTGGGAAGTGTTCAGTGTCTTTATGACTTTTTCATTTAAAGTAACAAGAAATACCTCCGTTTGTGAGTGACAATGTCTGTCGGGTAAAGACACAGGGAGGCCACATCAGTGGATATGTTTTGTCACTTCTGTTTGTGCAGGGTGTGTGTTGTGTACCTCAACAAGGAGAAGTGCAGTTGTGGTTGTTGTGTATATATATAGTAGTGTGTCTTGTTCTGGTGTGTGTACAGGACAGGCCTGTGACACACATACCTCCTCCATGTCAGGGAATAGTCGGCTGTTTCCTTGGGTTTGACTCTTGAAACGAAAAGCAAATCACACCCGATTGCTGCATATTATCTGTTCACTCGTTTGTTTATCTCTCTATCTGTCTCCAAATTTGTCTGTCCTCTAATCTGTCTGCCTAAGTTTCTTGGACTTTCCGTCAGTAGAGAACAGGTCATTTTGTTGTTGATGTGTCTTCACTATGAATGTGTTGTTTTGTCTGACTTTAGACCAGTCATGGTTTACATTTTGCCATGGTGTCTTAGAGGAGGAGACAGTGGTTCATTTGTGTTTTACATGGACAGGAAATCTTGTCTTGAGCAGTACCTTCTAGTGTAATAAAAACCATAGGAAGCTAAATGTGTCTTCCATGCAGTCATGTTGCCTCCTCAGTGTTACAAGTCCACAGGAGCTTATCAATGTTTGGCCACAGTGGGGCCATCAGCCATAGGGACTCTTCACTGCTACTGGGTCACTTTGATGGTGGTCAGTGGTGCCTGTTCTGGGCTAAAGTATGTAGGACACCACCTACTAAGCCCACACTAACAACAGGAAAAGCTTAGTAGTGGAGCCAGAATGAGTGAGACACCACCCAATGGGGTGGCCACCACAACATCCCTGCAGCACTGCTCCCCTGTGAACCTCCAGCCTGAGGTCACTGTGAAACCAGAACAACCTGGCGACCAAATTTGAAACCTTAATTTTTCTTTTATTGCATTATCATCAGTGATGAGGATGTAGTGATGATGCAGTGGATGTGCCTGTACTTTCAGACTACTTGACAGGGCTGTACTCTGCACTTCCTATCATGATACATCCTGGCATCAATTGCTTTGAGAGATTTGTACAAACACACCAGCAGTGTTAAGTAATTTGAGCTCTAAAAATTGAGTCTGTAAAATGGATGAAGCTTAACTGTGTGGTCCCAGTCTTCCCAAAGAGCCTGTTGCAAACTCACTTTGTGTTGGCAGGGGTCTGGAAAAAAACGTATGACTGTTGTGAGATTTGAATCCGCGACCTTGTAATCAGTAACCCAACATGCTAACCACTGCGCCATGGTGGCTGGTTATTTTCCACTCTTTCTTGTGCTGATTGTGTGGCGGGCCCAGTCCTGTTGTCTAGTCTAGTCATTCAAATCCACGTCACAGAAATGCTGATGAGAACTTTGCTCCTTTGGCTGTGTTTTGATCCCAGGAATGCTGAAATCATGTCCATTATTATTAGTTGTTCTTTGATTTCCCCAGCCACCAGTATATTATTATGTAGGATGTTACAGCTGCGTGTTTGGGATGTAGCATTATAATACATTTTGTTTTTGTCTTTTTTCCTTCTGTTTGATATAAGGCTAATGCCAGAATTAGCAAGTGTGACCTTCCACACAAAATGATTGAAAAATTGAAAGTCACCTTTAACATTTTTGTAACATACAGAAGAGAAATAGGGTTTGGTTTATTTGGCGGGGGGAGGAGGGGGGGTATTAGCAAAATTACAGGGGTAGAGTTATTGGTTTATTTTATTGTTTTTGTGCTTTATAAGAGGATGGCTATTATGGAGATTTCATTGTGATTTTAATGTAATCAAACACCCACTGAAATCAGATTTATCTCTGCAGACAGATGAAGTGTTGTGATCAGTTTATCACAAAAATAAGAAAGTACCTTCCATAGCATAGAGAGGTTGAGGCTTATTTCAAAAGATGCCCAGTTTTGAAAATGAGATAAATACAACTGTGAGAAAATATAGTTTTGTCTGGTAAAATTCAAAATTCATTTATCTGGAAATAGAAACTTAACACTGTACAGAAACAAAATGTTGAATTCAGAGTCTTTGTGTTGTGGATGGTTACACATGTACTTTTAAAAAAAAAGTTTCAAGTTTGAAGCACAGCAATACCCCCTCTATCATCCCTTCTAAACAGAAGAGGGGGGGGGGGGGGTGGAGGAAGGAAAGCAATCCACAGACTTTGCAGCATGATATTGATAATCACTTCATTTAGCTGATTTTACCCCAGTAGCACAGATTGCCTACCTACTTCCTTTTATCTTGAACTGATCGTTCTGGTAAGAATGCAACTTCCTAGCTTGAAACGGCTGTCTTCTTGCAGCCTTCAGTGCTACTGCTGGTGTCAAATTCAGTTCCATTGCACAATGCACATAACTCCAGATGCAGTTGTAAAGATCAGAATTAAATTGAAAAAAAAAAAATTCTTATGGCAAGAAAAAGACACTGCTTAAAACAAGCTGTAATTCTTTTACAGGAAGAAGTGTGTTATCACTTATGCTGTGGTCAGTGGTTGGTCAGTTAAGTTGGTTATATTGTCCATTTAATGGTTTTGTTAGGTAGATCAGTTGTAGGACTGGTTGTGCTTGGAGAAAATGCCAGTAGTTGCTGTATGTAGCCCTGTACCAGGGTATAGCAATAGTCTGAACAAATGACACATACAAGCTGCACAGATTGATCGAGTCTTTTATCTTCATCTTTTTTCTTATTTGCTTTCTTGAAATAGACACCTGTACAATTTTTTTTCTGTGTGATATTTTTCTGCATGGATTTCAACCCATCAGTAATGAAAGAAAAGTGTGTATGTATGTATGTATGTGTGCAAACATTTTTGTTGATGAAGAAAATTTCAGGTACATTGCTCAATTAGTATCTCTTACAGTAAGCGTGTTAGTGGTTGAAAATTTGGCAGTGATTGTGTCTGAAAGTGTATTGCTCCACACCCAATATTTTTCATGAACCGTCTTCTCATTCTTTCTCTCACCTGTCACCATTGTGTTCTCAGTGTGAAGTGTGGGGAGGCCAGGGGCTCTTTCAGTGTAAACAAAGTCTGACAACTTCAACATGCTTTATGGTACTTTGCGCGTGTTTTGTTCTTGGGACCAGGTAGTAACACTGGGATGAGCTCAATATGTCCGTTCTGCAGTGTGTGATTTTTTGCCCGTAAGGCATCTCATAATGTCTTTTTCCATTACGCTGAAGTGTTTGTTATCTTTTTTTCAGGCTTTTTTTTTTTTTTGGGTGGTAATGTGAGGATTGATAAATTCAGTGGAAAGTCTGGTGCCCTCAGCAGGGCCTGGGTTTATTTTCCCGAAGGGATGGATGGAATAGTTATAGCGCTAGTTTGTTTGGGGTTTTGTTGTTGTTGTTTTTAAGTTATGGTACTAGTTACGGTACTATGCATTTGATGTGAGTGCCATGCCATGTTGTTTTGTGTTCAGCTTGACAGTGTTGGAAAATTCAGGGGGATTGGTATTGTTGATTTTGAACTTCAGGGGATTGTTCAGGGGAGCTTTTTGAGCAGAAGGAGTTACAGTCCTTGTGGCCTTTGTGGTCGGGAGGGCTAGAGGCAGTTTGAAATGAAGAGGAGGTAACCAGTATAGCTTGTCACGTCGTGCTTAGTTCTTGTCGTATTTTACAGATCGTCGTGCTAAGTTCTTCAGTTTAATTTCAAGCAGACCTTTGAACATTATTAACTGTGGCTTGATATTCAACATTGATGTCTGTCAGTCATTTCACTCGGATATTCTGTATCCTCCTCTGGAAGTTCTGTTTTCTTGGTCCCAAGTTTTTATGGGTTTAGGTGTTTTTTTTGTCTTAGGCAAGGGAAAAGGAGATGGTGGTGGTGAATATATATGTGTGTGTGTGTGTGTGTGTGTGTGTGTGTGTGTGTGTGTGTGTGTGTGTGTGTGTGTGTGTGTGTGTGCCCCTTCTAAACAGTTTGCAGCCTGGCTGGCTCATCTGTACATTGACTTCTGAACAGGCACCAACACCTCATTTTGAGAAATTTATCAAACTGACCGTAAATTGTGTGGTGATGTTGGTGCTTTAAGTTTTGTCTGACCATTGTTTGTCTTAGCACACTCAATTCGCTCATTTCCACTCACACTGCATCCTACTATATGTTTAGGTCATATTTTGGAAACAGATGCTACATGCAAGGTATTGTGTCAAAATGATTTTAAAAAGGTTTTGCATGATAGGTGGGTCTCTCTGCTACACAGTTTTGCGAAATTATTAGACCTGGGCAAGATTGCAGTATTCATAACAGTAATAGAACAGTAAATGTTTGCAGGTTAAAAAAAAAAGCTTTGCTGATAGCGTTAAAGATTAGGATTTTTATCCTAGAAGAGTGGATTTTGTTTTGGGAGGGGTTTTGGTTTGTTGTATGTTTTGTATGGTTTTGGGGGGGGGGGGTTGTTTGTTTGTGTTGTTTTTTTAAGTGGGAGGGGTGTTTTGTTTATTCTTAGTATTCAGTTGTGCACATATGTTATGTATGTCATTATACAATGTGAATGAAATTCACGAGCATAGGGAAAAAAGAAAGAAAAAATGTATACACCAAATAACCACACACCACCTGTCCCCCAAAAAAAAAACAACAAAAAAAAAACAAACTTCAAGCATTCAACATTCTTTACAGAATAAGTTTTCCAGTAACGTTATGTCACCTGATATTGCATGCACTTCAAGAAAGTGCAGTCTTGTTGCAGCTCCTAAATTTATGTGTTGGGTTTTGAGGAGGCATTTAGGCACTGGAGTTTTGAGCATAATGATGATGATCAGTAAAAATAATAATATTCATCAGCGTGGCCCTGTGTTCTTCACTACCAATCCAATTTCCCCATACCTTCCCCCTTCATGTTCAGTATTCCAACTGCCAAACAGAAAGAAGCTCTGAAAAAGGAAACATTCCTTGACAGTTTCTCTCTCTCTCTCTCTCTCTCTCTCTCTCTCTCTCTCTCTCTCTCTCTCTCTCTCTCTCTCTCTCTCTCTCTCTCTCTCTCTCTCCTCTTCCTTCTTTTCTGTTTTGTTTGATAAAGAAAGGTGATGCTTGAAAATGTCTGCTGAATCAAACTGGGTATTTTGCGTATACATGCATGTGTGTGAGATGAGATGATGTTGATTAATGGTTTCGTCAGAGCAGAAATACATTAAATTTGAGATTAAGTAACTTTAGCCATGAAATTGAACACTTAGACAAATTCTGTGGTAAGGATAAGACATGCATTTAATAGTAGATATAAGATATAAATTGTCCAAGCCTTCTCTGACATGTCATTCTCCCAGACTGAATCAGTTGCATAAATGATTATTTAACAAACAGAAAGAAATGTTGTTGTGATGAAGTAGATGCCTGTTGTATTGTTTGTCAGTGGGGTACCTCATCTTGTGCAAGCCTATGGGAATGTATGGGAGTGGCTGACTGGGGTTGGAAGGCAGCTTGTGAAATTTGGAAGCTGCCAGCCAAGCACTTTGTGTTACAAATAATGAAATATGGATTTTTTTTTTTTTT
>CM060327.1:63421113-63438613 GCA_030674155.1 Stramonita haemastoma | reverse complement strand
AGTGGCTCCAGTAACTTACACTTCAAGTTCAAAACCAACACTTCCTAATCATGCTCTAACAATGAGGCTAACCTGCCCCATACCATACTGAAGTATGAAAGAATTGTTTCCCTATAAATCTAATTGTGTCACGTTCTACTGACTACTTAGCTCTAGAGGTGCATTCAGTTATCTATATTTACTCCCATCACAGGAATATGACAATTATAATGACTATTTCCAGTTCTATCTCCACACTCAAGAATCAAAGCAGTCACTCAGTATTCTTCCTTGACAACAAAGTTCTTTTTGTTGTTTGTTTTTTTTCAAAAGGTAACTAATTTCACAATGATCAACAATGTGCATTCTGAGTAATAAGTTGGGTTTTTTTCATACAAAAATATTACTCATTGTTTAACGAAAGAACAATAATCAAATTTAAAAATCACCACTGTGACATCAACAAAATGTGAATGAAAAGCGTTATGAATCCATGGCACACTGTATGTTGAAAAGAGCTTATTCTTGTGTAGAACTACAAGACAAAACATATATACAATCATTAGTAGGCTTGTTCCTGTTGAAAAGTGAATACTACCAGTCCACAATTATGGATTAATTTTTGTTTCTGCAATGAATAGGACGGATTCAAATTTGAGTACTTTTTTTGGTGTGTGTGTGTGTGTGTGTGTGTGTGTGTGTGTGTGTGTGTGTGTGTGTGTGTGTGTGTGTGTGTGTGTGTGTGTGTGTGTAAGATACATATTGCATGCAAACATGTGCATTTGTGTATATCTGCTATGGACAGGTACATACATGAATGAAAACATGAGTCTACTTGTGTGTGTATATATATATATATATATATATATATATATATATATATATATATATATATATATATATATATATATATATATATAATACATACATACATACATACATACATACATACATACATACATACATACATACATACATACATACATACATACATACATACATATATACATATATAATCACCTGAATGCATGCATGCTAACAGATGCGGCAACATGTATACTACAAGCATTTTCTAAATTCATAACATTCCAGTTTTCTATCTCACAATCAATACCAATCAATGAACATTTTTTCACATGAGACATAGTCAAACATTCAACATGAAAAACTGGAATATCAAGCAGCGTTTACAGTTTTCACAGTTTCTAGTTTCAGCATTTCCCACTCTTACATGACACAGTCCAATGGCAAACAGTAAAGTTGTCCCTGGCAAAATTCTGTAGAAAAAAAACACCTCTGATAGGGAAACAAATACAGTTGCAGACAGGAAAAAGAAAAAAAAAAAAGGGTAGACGCTGTACTTGTGGCGACACAGTCCCCCCAGGGAGAGCAGCCTGAATTTCATGCAGAGAAATCTCCTGTGACATAAAGTGGTATGAAAAAAAAAAAGAATTTCAGCTTTAAAATACAGTGTCATCATTCCACTTCACAGATTCTCCATGGAGGAGGCAAGGTTTTCCAAACTACCCAAAGAGATTCTACAGACATTACCACTGTGTCGCAGCAGACCGGATCAATAATTGTACAAAAGACGGTATGTTTCACTTGACAGATATCACACGACAGTTTGAGATTCATGATTCAAGTTTTGTGGAATTCATTTGCATACAAACATCGAAGATCAAGTACATCACATACAAAAAAGCTATGAGAGATAGAGCAGGATAATGTTTGTAGCATTGTGTTATTTGATATGGTGTGTGTGTGTGTGTGTGGTGTGGTGTGTGTGTGTGTGTGTGTGTGTGTGTGTGTGTGTGTGTGTGTGTGTGTGTGTGTGTGTGTGTGAGAGAGAGAGAGAGAGAGAGAGAGAGAGAGAGTGTGTGTGTGGTGTGTGTGTGTGTGTGTGAGTGTGTGTGTGTGTGTGTGTGTGTGTGTGTGTGTGTGTGTGTGTGTGTGTGTGTGTGTGTGTGTGTGTGATTAAGTGTCTGTATGTCTGTGTGAACCTTTCGCCCTGGTGCACAACCGCAGAGGACAAAACAACAACAGGGCAGAAAGTGCAGGGAAAAGGCTTCTGCAGAAAGCTATCCAGTCATCATCTACATTTTTTTATGACAGATGCACAGCTGTATATTCATTTTATACCAAATTTGCACCACCAAAGGCGCACTTATGTGTGTACACACACACACACACACACACACACACACACACACACACACACACACTCACACACACACACACACACACACACACACACACACACACACACACACATGCTGAGTGCCTTTTTCTTCTATCTAAACACTAGGTCTTTCATTTCACTATATCTTCTCTCGGGACGAGCATCAGCTTCGGAAAACTGTTCCAATTATAAACGGTATATATCTCACCTCATTGAAGCATTCATGACATCTATGTACATGCACTCTTCCCTTAAACACAACAATGTATTCAACTTCAGCTTCAAAGAAAACAAGACAAAACCAGACCCAACCAAAACTGATCACAGCATGAACATGACTAGACAGAAACGCAGCAGCTTACATCACAACTAGTCTACATGCAGAGCCAACATGGGCCAGTCATACCACAACAGTATCAACCCAGGTCAAACACTCACTCTGTCAAAACTGTACAGTTTGAACATATGTATACATTTCTACACAAACAGTGGCGGAGACATGAAAAGTAAATGAAAACCATTAAGGTAAACTTTTTTCTTTTTGTGTTCATCAGATAGCTCAGTCTCTGCAAAAAAAAAAAATAATAATAATAAAAATAAAAATAATAATAATAATAAAAATAATAATAAAAGCTCAGTCTCTGTAGAGAGAGCAGCAGTCTGCTCTAGGTCATCCAAGTTCTGCTTTGGTCATTGACCTTTGGGACAATATTTGAACTTCTTTTCTACAATAAACAAAACCAATTAAAATCACTCAGCACACACAACCAACTGAAAGAATTCTCTCAATTCAGGCCATGTAAAAAAAAAGAGGTCTGCTGTTCACTGAACTACATAGTAAATTCTTTTTAATTCTTTATCTATTCTTGAGCATTTCTTTCAAGATTAAATGATGTAATATTTCACATCCAACATGGAGGTTAAACAAATCTGGGGTAGTTTGCAGAAAAAATAAACTGGAATTCATCCAAACCTGGCAAAGGTGATCGTGTGTTTCAACGTGTGATGGTAATTGACATACAGCCACAACATTTTTTGAAAGATGGATATTGGTCCGGTAATCACACTAAAATCGATGGATGCACATACTACTGTCTGCATTTTTCTGAATTTTTTCTTGAAACTAAGATTTCACATCTTAAAAAGAAATATAAAATTCACATCTGAAAAGAAAGTCAGTAGCCTGCATCAAACTATGGGTGAGACCAAAAAAAATGTACCAACATATCAAGTGAAAACAATGTCTCCAGTCAAATGTTCCATGGTTAATTTGACTAGTTGCTGACTCAGTCATGAAGACCTTAAGTGAAGAAGTGAAACCAAACAAAGTAGTCATTTTAGTGTTTAAGAATGGGCTTGTTGGTTGGTTGGTTTGTTAACCACTGATGACCTGCACAGTTCAGTGAATCTGTACATAAACTGGTGATTGCTGATGAGAACAACCACGAAACAAGATAGCTAGAAATAGGTTGAGACCATTGCATTTTTGCATTTTTATTTGAATATTTTCAGTTTGTTACAAATGTATTTTTCTTATTTCACTTTTTTGATGTTATTGTTGCTGTTGTTGGTTTCTCTATCCTTAAAGACATGTTCACAGACTCATGTATAGTTTCTTATTAAGTTATATGCGATAAAGTCTTTAAAAAAACAACAACCAAGAATCACAGAATCCCTCTGTTTCATGTGAAGATGTCACAAATTGAGTATCATCCATAATGAAAATACAATTCCTATTCTTGCTCATTTCCCGTATCCCTCCACTATATGCACATGAGAACAGCGCGCAGCCCCTACTGTCAGTTCGTGCCTAGCCGAGCTACTGTCCAGACATTATCATATCGCCTCTCGCTGTGTCGGCAATGCCCATCACTATCAGGAATCTGAGCATTCCCAGGTAAGTCTCACTTTGTTGTATCAATGGATGATATTCCCATGATTTACTGAGTGATAGTAATATGCATGAAAAAATCTACTCTAATGACTGTTCCCTGCTAAATGCATGACAATTTGACTCTGCTCTCTCAAGTGAACATTCAGCAATTAGGTTTAATTCAAAACATCCAGTCTACATGGAGTAAAGTAATAAACTAATCATGTCAAAGCATAGATGCTACAGATGACAATGAATAAAAATGTAGCACCCCCACCCCCACCCCCATACCCCCCAAAAAAAAGAAGATTCCCTTCAAGATGTAAAGAAAAATGGGGAGAAATGTTTTCATCCATACTGCATATTCAGATTATGTTCAGTCATTCCAAAAAATTAAACATGTATCTAAGTTAAAGGTCCATATTCAAGTCAGCACCCGTTGCATTACAGAAATACATACCCAGCATGCCTCACAAACGCACTGGGTTAATTAAACAATGACAGACCATGGCTCTACACATGTCTTGGCAGATCACACACAGAATTTTCTGGACAAATAAAGCAGCATCCTCTTGGAAAAATGAAAACTGTGGTGTACCTTTTTTTTTTTTGGTTTTAAACTGAAAAAAACGAAAAAGTTATTTTGAAAACCCTGACATTAGAAAGCTCTCTCCAGGCAGTATTACCTCTAAATAAAATACGGTCATATCTAAGTTGCAGCCATGCTTTTCATCAATATATTCCGTTTTTTAAAAGAAAGGAAATTTTATATTGAAACAGATGAGGAGACCTGGGCTACATCACTGTATCATTTTTCGAGGTGTGGTAAGCTTTCGCTTTCGGGATGATGAATGATGGACTCTGGTCTTTTCCTTCTCGGCGTTTATCTCCACCATGTCACCAAACTCGTTATAAGCGCACACTCCCAAGGGACTAATGCTGGTGAGGTTGACAGCCTCGTTGTCACAGTCCCCAGGGGTCATGGCTAAATGTCGGTCATCCATCTCCTCTGTGCTGATCTCTGGAAACTCTGGGTGCCTCTGCGCGGGCAGTCTGTAGTCTCTGCTTTTCTCACGGTCAAACTGAGGATGTGCCGGTGCTGACAGGAAAGTGATGTCCTCTCTGTTCAGCAGCTCTGTTTTCTCTGACTCCATCTGCACTTCATAGGCCATCAACAACGCCATTTTGTCATCTGTCATCGAGGAAGTGGCAGACTGATCACCGAACAGCTGTCTGGATGACCTTGAACAACTGGCAGACAGCATTTCATCCTCCTCCTCACTGTCATAATCCTCTTCCCTTTCTCTCAAATTCACATTCTTTTGATTTTTCCTCACATTCCTTTGCAGACAAGGAATGTCTAACCCGTCTGGATTCTGATCCAGAAAGTCGTCACAGTCGACAGATTTTGGCCGTGACTTTGATCTCAGACGCTTGAGTGCAAGATACATCAGGTTTTTGCTCAGAGAAAAATGGTTCATTTCCTCCATGAAGTTGAGCAGTTTGTCTTTTTTGTTCATGTCCTGGTAGGCTCGCTTCAACTCCAGCATAGTGGACACGGTGTTCCTCTTCAGAACCGCGTTTCTGAACTGGTTGCTGCAGTTCTTCAAGAAGCCCAGAGGGTGGCTCTGATCTTCGCGCGGATCCAAACACCTCGACACCCACTTTCTGTTCTCCGTCACTCTGGTCGACATCCCTGATTTGTGCAGGAAGTCTTTTTCCTGTCTCTTAGAGAAGACAGGACTTTGGCTTACACAGCTCATCTCCTGTCTGTGGCTTTGGGTTTGGTCGTGGATTTCTGAAGAAATGTTGGAGTTTTGCTGTTCGTCAGCTGGTGCAGAGTCTGGATCCTTCGGCAGTGTTTCAGCAAGAGGCTGAAGGGGCACCATCCCCACCACTTTCCACACCATCTCTTTGTCTGAGGATGGGGAGAGGGGGATGGGCACCACAGGGGACGCCACAGACAGGTTCAGGGGAGACGGCATGCTGGAAGAGGCCACTAGGGGGGCGGAATTTGTGGATGGAGAATTCAGCGAGGTGACCCCCACCACCTTCCACTTGGCCGCATCAGCAAGGCTGAGGTCTGGTGTGGTCACTGGAGGTAAAATCGGCGTCACCATGTCGGGGGGAGAGGTGTGCGGTTTGTGGAAATCAAACGCGGTATTCACCGGCGGAATCAGAGTGGTGACTCCCGCAATCTTCCAGTCACTGGTGCCTGCAGCCACGTCAGCCAGAGAGGGAAGCTGGAGGCCGCTACCCACAGGGTTGTTCCCCACGCCGGGTAACTCAGACTGGTCACTCTGCTGAGCTCCGCCGTCCTTCTCACCGCAATCAGCAGCGCCATCACGCACTGGCAAGCAGCCTGGTAAAGGGGGGTTCTCCCCAGACAGCGTAGGAGTCTTGCTGTTGCACAAGACGTCACAGTTCCCAGAGTTGAGTGACGTCAGACCCACAACTTTCCACTCCCCTGCCACTGACGGGGACAAGAGAGGCGGGGTGTTCAGAATGCAGCCACTCTTGCTCACGCTGTCAGAATCTTGAGGCCCTGGTTCTGGCCCTGACCCGGAGCTGACAGCAACACTGGGCGGCAGCGGTGTGGAGGAGGGCAGGGGGAGATGGTCGGCAAGCGATGTCAGACCCACCACTTTCCAGCCATTGCCCAGGTCCAGGCCTGCGGGCAGGGCAGACACCGGCGGTTTGAGGTCAGGGTCCCCCGCGGCCAGGAGGTCCAGGGGAGGAGTGAAGAAGCTGCCTGCACCTCCAGAGGCCATGGACAACACGCTGCTGGCCTGAGCCGTCAGGTAAGGAAGCATGGAGGCGGGGTTGCCCAGACCAGTCGGGGAGGGCGTGCAGTCAGACACTTTGTCCTCGCTCTTCTCGCTCATGATTGCACCATCATCACCATCATCATCTTTATCATCAACATCATCATCATCATCACCACAGCATTTCTGTCTTTGTGGACAAAAGTTGTGGAAGTGGGACGGGAGGGAGGTCAATGCCTGAAAAACCTGGTTGAAGCTTGAAAGCTGAAACACAAGAAAATGCAGGTGGATTCTGGTTACCATAGGATTTAACATTGAGTAGCAGTAACTGATGGTGGTGGTGGCGGTGGTTGTGTGTGTGTGTGTGTGTGTGTGTGTGTGTGTGTGTGTGTGTGTGTGTGTGTGTGTGTGTGTGTGTGTGTGTGTGTGTGTGTGTGTGTGCGTGCATGCATGAGTGCATGCATGTGTGCATGCATGCATGTGTGTGTGTGTGCATGTGTGTGTATGCATGCATGTATGTGTGTGTGTGCATGCATGTTTTTTTTTGTGTGTGTGTGTGTGTATGTGTGTGTGCATGTATGTGTGTATGCACATGTGCATGCATGTGTTGTGTGTGTGTGTGTGAGTGAATGTGTGTGCATGTGTGTGTGTGTGTGTGTGTGTGTGTGTGTGTGTGTGTGTGTGTGTGTGTGTGTGTGTGTGTGTGTGTGTGTGTGTGTGTGTGTGTGTGACGGTGAGTGAACAAATCCCAAAACCAAAACAAAACAAATAATTAGTGTCAACTCCTCTAGAAAACTTCTTAAATCCTTTTACAATAAAAAGAAGAATGGTTGACTCAAACCCATATATCCCTAGATAATAGATTACCTCAGTTCGCAAAGTTCTCCAAATAGTGATTCTAATCCTTTATCATTTCACAATCATGTCACGTGTGATATAAATGTAATAACATTTCATACTCCATCATATCACAATTGATATCAAATGCCATGTATATTATTTCAAGAATGAAGGTGACAGGACAGTTTAGATGTTTACCTGCCTAACAAGTAGACCATGAGGTTCTGGGTTTGATTTCAAATTCAAGCCTTGCCCTTTCTCCCCAGTTTGATGGGACAATCAAGTCGAATGTCAGGTCTTTCCGAGACTTTTTGAAAGCAGTTGAACCTGTGTGCTTGGGGACTTGTTCACAGCAAAAGAACCCATGACTGTTGAAAACTGGAGAGAGCAGGGAGGCACCACCCTGCTCTCCTGGTATGTTTGGTGGGTGCAGCAGTATACATGTATGGATCCCCTAAGTTAGAATGTAAAGATCTACTTCAATGGTGGGGAAAAAAAGTCGCATTTTCGCAAAAATCTCACTATTGGTAAACCTCAGAGCTGTAGCCAAGGGAAGTGAAAGAAATTACTACCAAAGCACCTGAACATACAATGCAATGCCATAACATGCTAAGCCATACCTTTACTAAAAAGTACACCATACCACTGTACATCATATTATACCATACTGTACCATGTCATATCATTCTATCATTAATTTGTAGGGTTTTTTGTTGTTGTTGTTTTTTTGGGGTTAGTCTTCTTAATTATAGAGGAAAGATGCATTGTTATGTTAAATTTAAATGTTAAATTTAAAAAGGAAGCCCTGCTACTGAATCTGTAGTTATGTACTTTAATTTTTTTTTATTGAGGAAAAAGATGCATTGGCTTTCATGTTAAATTTAAATGTCTTCAAATTTTAAATGTTACAATGTTTGAAGCCTCTGGCAATAGATTTGTGAAAATTCTAGTAGTTTATTGTTACCTTTGAAATTTTATTAATTTTTTTTTTTATAAATATACAGCGCTGGCTTTCATGTACTGTAGCATCAAGAGTTTATAACTGTCTCAATCGTATTGATACCTCTAACACTATAGAAGATGTGGGACATGATAAAAATTTATAGTTTTTTCAAGCTCTGACTCATTACTAAACTCCTTTTTCTTTACAAATTAAACATATCCTTACAAAGTAATCACTTGCACAATCAATAGTGATATAATTGATAAAATTTGATGTTAATTATGTTTAAGCAAAATCTCTAAAGGTTGGTTTACAAATTCACAGGCCTCATACTTGGCTCAGGTATAAATCCATTACCCTACCCTTTTCATCAGTAGCCTATATCATAACTGACAATACTCTATGGGTTCAATAGATTGTTGAAAGATTTAACAAACTAGTTCATCCCTGAACACTGAAGTCTGAACAGTCAACATGATCAACATGCTCAGGCTACCCAAATTATGACAACCTGTGGTATGCTGATTTTTTCCCTGGCCAAATGTAATGATATATGAAATCACTGTCATTTCCATATAAAACCCACTTTGTAACAGACGTGCTTGATCCCCTTCATATAACTTCAGATCCACTATTGATGGTGACAAACAACAGTAGGGACATTTCTAGCTCTAACGCTCCAGGCGTTTCATCGCTCAACGCAGCCTTTGGTCTACCTAAACGATCGGCGTTCCAGAAATCACCCTGCACTTTTTAAAAAACTTTCAAGCCATTTGTTGATTTGGCTACACATCTACCTGAATTTCATAAGCTCCAAATAAACACCGATCGCCTCTGTTCAGCGACAAGCACGCTTCCCTTACCTGGCCTTCATTTCTAACAGCGCTCACTCAGTACAGCCACGAAACCGCCGTATAAACTGGATATTCAAGTCCTTCTTGCGACGTCGATTCCGCCATGAATATTTGGGGAAATGAATTTCATTTGCATCCATAATCAATTCACAGCGCAAAGCAACTACTGCTCATGCATCATACATGAGGCGTTGTCGGTTGTCTCTTGCCACTGCTGCGGGGATACCACTGCTGGGTGGCTTTTGTTCGTCCACTCTGCCATTTATATCATTGTCGTAGAACAGCAAGGTAGCATTTAGGTCGTTGCTGTTTTTCTTTCATTTTGCCTTGGCGGGGGTGAGCCATAAATAAAAGTGGAGAATTACGCTCATCACGATTTCGTGGGTCGATACAAAATTGTATTGGCATGTCTTCGGTTGCAGACTTGTACGGTTTGGTGTAGAAAGTAGAGTGATTTCCCTTGTAGGAGTGGGTGTGTCCACAAACTTGGGCCTAACAAAAATCTAGTAGTGTTATCATGATATGACACCGTAGAAAAACAAAACATTAGAAAACAGACAATATATATGAAATGATAGATAGATGTAAAAAAAAAAAAATGCAGGACGAATGCAAGATTATGTTTTGTTGTAATTCTCTCTCTCTCCATGAAAAAAAAAGTATGTGAATGCTTATCTATAACCCTTGAAAAATACAGATAATGTATCAATTAATTAATCTATTTTTGAACTCTCTATCTGTCTCTCAATACAAAACATCCAAATAAACACCCCCCCCCCCCCCCCCCCCCTATTTAGACCTACACACAAGAATATCATGCATATATTCAGGATAATGTTGATTATGATAATACACTGTGGAATCATGTCAACTGATTGCAGACTTCTCAGTGCTTTAGTTCCTCTTGTGTATAAACACATGCATAAGATCAAAATATACTCTGTACCCAGCATGAATCGGAGTTTTAAAAAAAAACCAGCAAAAAACCAGCATTGCTCTGAAGTCGGAATGTGTCAGCGAAGGCCAGCCGGCAACTTCCTACAGAGTTACAGGCATTGGCTAAGTCACACTGAGCTATGAATATATGATGTCTTTGAAGCCAATGCATCCCACCCACTAAGGGAAAGCAAAGAAGAGAGAGAATAGGGAAAGAGTCACTTTTCCGGACAAAACTTCTGTCTCAGCTTACTCCATGTTCAAGTAGATGTCAGATCTCACAACTTGGTTTATAATGTGTTAAGTAGGCTAACTGATATTCACCCAGTTGGGACAATATTTATAGATCGGTTGTATCAATGTCACTATCTAATCGACGATTGTGATACATTGTTTCTATGCACTTTTGAATATTTCTTACCATATTTTCCTGTTAACCTGTATAATATTTGTTCTGTAGACATATGTTTCCTGTCTGTATGGGTTTTTGAGGGTGTGTCCTTGTGACAATGTTTCTTTATGTGTGCAAAATGTTCTGCGTGCGTTTGCAGACAGGGCCTTGTTTACAGTCTCCTCGAATGATTCTGGGGGAGTGGAACAAGTATTGATGTTAACTCCTGAGTAAAATTCCCTAAAACGGTAGGGTGCCTCCGTTGTAGCTTGATCCTGGGTCAAATCACAAGCGCAACACTCCAACCACTAAGCTCTCTCTCTCTCTCTCTCTCTCTCTCTCCTCTCTTCTCTCTCTCTTCTCTCTCTCTCTCTCTCTCTCTCAAGTGGTCAGAACATTGCGCTGGCAATTTGACGACCCGGGTTCGAGTCCGGTCTCCTGGAGTTAACATCAGTGCTGACTCCACTCTCCCCAAAAAGTCCTTCGGATGAGACTGTAAACCGAGGCCCCGTGTGCGAACGCACGCAGAACATCTTGCGCACACGTTAAATACCATTCCGCTTTTCGTAAGAGTAGGCCATCGTGTGCCGGTGGGAACAGATGACATTTACAAACTTGCATACACACGGGGACTGGATGTAAAAAGCACAAGAGTGCTTATTTCATTATCCTCGATATAAAAGAATCTCTCTCTCTCTCTCTCTCTCTCTCTCTCTCTCTCTCTCTCTCTCTCTCTCCTCTCTCCTCTCTCTCTCTCTCTCTCTCTGCGGCCCCATTTCTGTTCTGTATATAATTATGGTAATTCAAACCGCCTCTTGAAAACTGCCTGCCTTGTTTTATTCATTTATTCATTCTTTCTTTCGAAAATAATAGAATCAGCACTCTTGTGCTTTTTGCCTTGTTTATTCTTTTTTTTTTTTTTTTTTAAATTCTTTCGAGGAATCAGCACTCTTGTGTTTTTTATATAGATTTTTTTTTACAGACAGTTCCCTTGTGCATGCAGTTCCGTACATTTTGTTCATACGTTCCCATGGCACAAATGGCCCACTCTTCTGGAGGGTGGAACATGTTTTGACGCCTTACAAAAGATGTTCTGCGTGTGTTCATACACTTCGCATCGTGAAACGAAGAGCCGTACAAGGACTGCTTGGAAATGGATGTGGACCAGATGATACATGGCTCCACAGACAAGCATGCATTCAGAAAATCTGTCCTTACTGTGTTTCTGCCAAAATGACATCCTTTGTGTGAAGTACTTGCAACGTGCTGCCGCCTTCACGACAGAGATGAGCTGTCTCTCTGACCAACGATAAAACAAAACAACCTCCCCCCCCAAAACCCCCCCCCCCCCCACAAAACAAAACAAAAAAAACAACAAACAAACAAACAAAACCCAAAAACCAACACCCAAACCCTTTGTGAGTTAGATCTTGTCTTTCAAATAAGTATATAAAAATACTTTTGCCAATGTGCAATATTATTCAAAGCTGAGTGTATATACTGACTAGGCCTATGGTAATTTAGGCTCTATCACATTCGGCTTCACCCAAAACACACTATCTTTTTAAAGTTAAAAAAAATCCTTTTAATTTCTAGGATAATTGGAGAAGCACTCATGTGCTTTTTACATCTAGTCCCAATGTGTATGCAGTTTTGTCAATTTTGTCATCGTTCCAACCAGTACACAATGGACCTACTCTTAAGAAAAGCGGAACGGGTTGTAACGTGTGCCCAAGATGTTCGGCGTGCATTTGCTCATGGGACCTCGGTTTATAGGTTATAGTCTCATCTGAAGGACTTTTTTTTTTTTTTTTGGGGGGGGGGGGGGGGGGGGGGGAGAGTCTGCACTGATGTTAACTTTAGAGGAAAAATCCTCTTGAACGAGATTTGAACCCGGGTCACCAAATCACGAGCACAATGCGCATCACTCTAACTACCAAGCCATTCGGTCCCCTATCTGAAAGTTTTAGTGAGGTAGGCCTACATTTAAGACTTTCGAAAAAAGTTGAAGGGAGAAGTCGATCATTCGGGTTTCATCTGAATTTGTAGAGACATAAACTTAAGTGCAGCAAGGTGACAATGACAATGGCAATCTATTCCCATGGACTCTTTTGAGTCATAGACAGAGAAAAAAATAAATAGGCGAATGAGGTATGTGAAGGGGAAGACAAAAGAAATAGGTGCAATAAATGACTGGAAATAAAGGAGGACAAGGTTAGGCACTGTTGGGTCTGGTGTAATCTGGGTTGCTGGTAAGAGGATCAGATGATATTGAAGAAAATAGTCACAAGGCTTATTTGGAATAGTGAAAAGGAAAAAAACGACGACAACAACAAACAAAACAAACAAAACATGAGCTAAAAATGACAACAACATCATGGGACATGTTGACAGAAGGAAGTGGTGACAAAAATACAATCAGTCAAGAACATGGATGTAGAAAATCAACAGTAAGCTAAACGTGACATGATAACTGTCTATCTCTTTCTGGCTGGCATATCAGCTTCAGCTTTGAAGGCGGGTGAATAGAGTGCTTGTGAAACAATTTTTGGGGCTCATTTTCAAAACATTTTAAATGTCTAAATGTGCACTACTGTGTTATTGTTTTGGGGGTTGAGGGAATAAACACATGGGTGAAAGTCACAGGCCTGACAAGGCTGAAAAGAATCATTCCCTGAAGATTGTTATAAAAATGCACCTACGCCAGTGACACTTGCATGCATGTTGTGGTAGAGAGGCTAGCAGACTACAAAGAAATGAGGGAGGCACAGTTGTTCATTAGCTAAGAAGTTTTTGAAATTCAAACCCATCTTAATTTGCTCTAAGTCACACACCTTGTGAGTTAGAGGCTAGTCATTCACAGGTAAACCCCCTTTTCTTGAGATGCAGGAGGGGTACACAATTACAGCAGAAGTGCAGTATCTCTCAAAGGATTGAGAACATAGAGGTATACCAGGTACTTACGAGAAAGCTGGAAATAACATCAAATAGGGATTGCTTGTGTGCTACAGTGTTGACTTCGCGCATGCCTGCCTATGGGCCTGTTGCGGTTAGAAAGCTAGCAGACGACAAAGGACTGAGGGGGTAGAGTGTTTGCTGGAAAAAAAATCAAATCTACCAAATTTGTGCAAAATCACATGAGTTTTTAGTCAGAGGCTAGTCTTTTACAAAAAGTGGTTTTGATTCTGTGGGTGCCTTTGTACGTGTGGTATGATAATAGGAGTCGTAAAGAAAAGCAGAAGGATAAGTACCAATTTCCAAAGCAGGTGTGTAGCCATGTAGGCCCATGCGGCGGAAGCTTAGGCCTACATCAAAGGGAGATCAACACCATTGCCCATTAAGAAATTCAGACGGCGCGGGGCTGAAAACAAAGGTGAAGTAAGTCAGTCAAACAATGATTTAGTTTACTTTGTGACTGCCTTGTGTGATTATGTAAGATAACAACACCATGACAATATCGCTTTAAATGGCTTTTAAACCATCATCAAATAAACATTTTCTGAGATGACCCACATGGCGATTTATCGGATAAGTTATGTATCGTACGGTCTGTGGTGTAATCGCACACGTGTGTCCGTAGCCATATGATTCTCATTCAAACACTTGTGTGTGTGTGTGTGTGTGTGTGTGTGTGTGTGTGTGTGGTGTGTGTGTGTGTGCGTGCGTGCGTGCGTGTGCGCTTGCGCGCGTGAGAACGTTGGACTCTTGATCTGGGGTGAAACGAGGGCGTGGATCCGATATTTGGTCGAGCTGTCTGCTTGGGAGAATTCGGGGTGAGGGGGGGAGGGATAGCTTTGTGGTTAGAGTGATGCGCTCGTGATCTGCTGACCCGGGTTCGATTCTCGTTCAAGAGGATTTTTCCTCTGGAGTTAACATCAGCGCCGACCCCCCCCCCCCCCCCCCCCCCCCCCCCCCCCCCCCCCCCCCCCCCCCCCCCCCCCCCCCCCCCCCCCCAAGTCCTTGGATGAGACAATATTACTATTACTAGTATTTACTATAATTTAGTATAAACCAATGTCCCCGGTGCTAACCACCAAAACATCATGGGAACAGGTTAAAACCCGTTCCACTATTGAGAAGAGTAGGCCATTGTGTGCCAGTTGGACTGGATGACAAAATTTGTAAAACTGCATACACACTGGGACTGGATGTAAAATAAGCATGTGAGTGCTTATTCCATTATCTTCGAAATAAAAGAATAAATAAATTTTATGATAAATCAATAAATTAATGCTGTCATGACTGACAGACCAAACGGGTGATATAACTTTGATGAAATGTCCAAAATTTGACAAGTTTAAGGCAAAAGAAGTACAGTGATATGTAAAGTGAGAAGGTAATTACTAATTGTATTAAAAACGTAAGGGAAACAGGAAAAACGGAAAAAAATTAGGTAAGCATTGCCATTGGGGAAGCTATGTAGTGTGTTGCCATTGTTATAAATTTTGTGATATTAAAGCAATTCACTGGCAACGTTCTCAGTTAAAGGTTTTGTTCACTAGAAATATGAAATTGTGGTGTAGCGAAATTATTGTGATGTTTAATTAAGTAGTAGAACATCAGTTTGTACTTGCAACCTCTTAACTGCTAAGTACAACCGCACTGCAAGTGCACTCTATATGTTGGAGAATAAAATTCTTATGTACCACTTGCTATGTTTATGTCCCTAGTAGTAGTACTCAGAAATTATGAATAATCCTGATATTTTGCCAAATGACAGTCTATATATCGTAAATTGCTTTCAGGCAAGCTTAAAGTAGTTAACATGATATTTCACTACAATAAAGATGTCAAAACTTAAAAAAAAAAAACCCACATGAAAAAACACACTTTTTTCATCCCCACTGTTATTCTAAGTACCCCCCATCTCAATAGTGTCACACATACATTGAGGCAAAGTCTCAGTCTTTTTTTTTATCTTCACGATCTCCTGAATCATACAAGATTGTTTTCATCATTGTCAAGCTCATCTAAAAGCTCATTTCCTACGTCTTAAGCTGTGTTAAGTCATTGATGCATTGAACAAGAAGAATAAGTCATTTTGAACAAGTACAGTCCAATTCTTCTTTTAGTAGGATTATAGTCCTTTCCAGCAAAGCTGATATAAGGCTTGCAGCCGCGAACCACGAAGTCGGAGGTCCCACGTTCCCACAAGCTCTCCCACCCCAGCACCTCGGGCCACCCCAAAAATGTTACAATTTGTAGAAATTGTATGAAGCAACGAGATGAGATGAAACTCACATATAGAATTACATGAACTTTACAGTCCAAGCAGTCATGCAAAATAACACAAAATATGGGCTAAAAAACAGATCGTTTTTGCCACGTTTCTGCAGCTAGATGTTGCCAAGCAACAGAAGAGTGATCCCCATTAAGTTTGGAGTGTTTTCTCTTTAACTGTTGTAACCCACCAAAAAGTTTTGTTTAGGAAGGGGAACAAAATTTTAGGAGGTCACCAGTAAAAAGACATCTGTAACCAAAGCGAGGACTCTTTTGGAGTGTAAATGCAAAAGAAAGTAGTGCCAAATTTTTATATATTTGTTTCTAAGTCAACAAAAAACTGAAATGTTACATTGTTAGTTTTTTTTGTTGGTATTTTATTTAGCTCATAAAATATTTTTAGTTGTATTAAAATTTAGAGTTGTTTAGAAAAAACTTGAATAGTAAAGGAAGGTGTAGAGATGTAGATGCTTCCTGAGTCATTTCTAGAAATCTCCTGACAGCTGAGCAGTCCCAGTTGCTTGTTGCTGAGGAGTTGTGCGCTGTGTGTGTGTGTGTGTGTGTGCACGTATGTGCATGTGTGTGTGACGCGCATGTGTGTGTGTGTGTGTGTGTGTGTTTGTGTGTGTATGTGTGTGTGTGTGTGTGTGTGTGTGTGGTGTGTATGCATGCTTATGCATGCGTGCATGTGTGTATGGCACTAGTATTACTAGTAATGTGCATAGTTCACATCTGGATGGTTACAATGACATAATTTTTTTTTCATATCACATCACTGGTGATATCATTTATCTTTTGTTCCATTTTGTATTGTTGATGTTGCCTTTTATTAAATTTCTATTTCATTTTCAAGTGACATTTAAAAAAAATTATCATATAAAAATAGCTAGATTTTTATGATGCAAATTTTAAAAACGTTTTTTGCTGCTGAACTAAAGCTTGCTGGTGTACATATTTTTAACCAAAAAGAATCATTTCAAGCAATAAAAGTTTGAAATATTGCTTTTAATTAAACTGGTTGAGACAACATCACAATTCAGAGAGAAATGTGTTCATGCAAAGACCGATGTGTGTTCATTTACGTCTGAGTAATCTTGAACAAAACTGCAAAATTGCATGAAATGGGATTTGGCATGTGTTCATCCATTGTTGAGCATGAACTATCATTATTATGATTTGTTGCTTACAACAGCTGGGGCTATTCCCCTTTTATTGCTGCTTGTACTAATAGCAAAAAGCATTTTAATTAAACAACATGTATGCAACTCTTTGTGAGAGTTTTGTACACATCCAGCCCAATGCTCTGAGCTGTGCAAGATGTTTATTGAACATTAGAACTGTAATTATATATCGAACTATGCAACTGATCAGGGTGGGGAGGGGGGGGGGGAGGACTACAGGAGGGGCCCAACTTGGCACTGTTTGCAGATAGGCCTTACTGTATTGTTGTTAGAACTGTATTATATATCTTGTTTTCTTTCCCCTATTTCTTGGTTGAGGTTCACCAGTGGTGAGAT
>CM060327.1:63383613-63416113 GCA_030674155.1 Stramonita haemastoma | reverse complement strand
GCGTGTGTGTGTGTGTGTGCGTGTGCATGCGTGTGCGTGCGTGCATACGTGCGCGCTTGCTGTGTATTGTGTAGGTGTGTGTATATGGGTGAGGGGGGGGGGATGAGGAGGGGAAAGGGTTTAACCATAATGCATATCTGGTTAACATAAATGCAAACAACACATGATAATGAATAGGAAGGAGGAGGGGATTACCTGGGGGGGGGGGGGGGGGGGGGGGAGGTGACATATATAGACCTGTATGCATGTATACATGTATATTTTCTTTATATAATTGTGGCCCAGTGATATAGAGTAATCCATGGGTTACCTTTGCACCTGAAAGTACCTGATTTTATATCCAGTTGTGGCATAATTAATATTCCAGAGGAAAGGTGCCGTGGGCTTTGTCACTTGTTCTTCTTGATGGTCATTGTCACTGCTCTGTTGTACACATCTGGCCATTTTCTGCTGTACATATGTTTGTAAAATTAAAAGGTAAAGGTGTCCAGTAACCTGTGTGGTCATAGGGAGTGAGGTATCAGAGACCTCAGCTTCTCTAGGGGCCAGCATATTGAGGGCGGCGCCTATCTCCTCTCCCTCGCTGCTTTACCTTCCCTGACCCTCAAGAGGGCAGGTACCCAATGACAGCTGGGTGAACCGGGGGGACTGTACTAAAGCCAAGGCACATAAACGGTCACCCATCCAACTGGTAACCACGCTGGACGCTGCTTAACTTTGGCTTGGGGAAAGCGAGCACTCTGACCACTGAGCTATCCCGCCCCCAAATTGAAAGGCACTGTCATCTCTGTCTGCTTTCAGGAGTGTGAGTAACTGACGACGGAACCATGAAGTACATCCTGGTGACAGGGGGCGTAATCAGTGGGGTGGGCAAGGGAGTCATTGCCAGCAGCATCGGCACCATTCTGCGGTCATGCCACATCCGAGTGACCTCCATTAAGATTGACCCCTACATCAACATCGATGCTGGAACATTTTCTCCCTATGAGCACGGTGAGACTTATTAAAAAAAAAAAATTCTTTTCAGTTTACTTTTTTTTTTTTTTTTTTAGCATGGTGAGACTTGACACTTGTATGTTGTGTATTGTTATTGTTCTTTATGGGATGATTAAAGTGCTCTTGACTTGGGTTAACTTGACAGTGCTTTTAGCCGAGAAAGTGAGATAGTGTGTAAACATGTTTTCTTGAAGCTGTGTCTTTGATAAAAATTGTTTTTGGTGGTACCTCGGTTAGAAGTCCGAGGTTTTGTATTTATTTATTTATTTATTTATTTATTTATTTATTTATTTATTTATTTATCTATTTATCTATTTATTCATTCTTTTATATCAAGGATAATGGAATAAGCACTCATGTGCTTTTTTACATCTGGTCCCCATGTATTTGCAGTTTTGTCAATTTTGTCATCTGTCGTCTGCTCCCAATGGTGAAATTTTGCAAAAGCTACAAGAACTGACCACACTTGTACTTGGTACAGGGCAGGGGCTAATTTTAGTACATGGCCCTGGACCCTTGACTGAGTTATGCTGGATTTGCGCGCTGTGTGTATACCTTTTTTTTTCCCCAGGTGAGGTGTAAGCACTGTGCAGATAAACACATTTCGAGTGCAAGATTTGCAGTAAGTGAACTGTCATGAAATGAAAACTTCAGGTAAAAAATGCAGTGCTTTATTTTTTTTCCCCAGGTGAGGTGTTTGTCCTGGACGACGGGGGGGAGGTGGACCTGGACCTGGGGAACTACGAGCGTTTCCTGGACATCACGCTGCACCGCGACAACAACATCACCACCGGCAAGATCTACCAGCACGTCATCAACAGGGAGCGCCAAGGAGACTACCTGGGCAAAACCGTGCAAGGTGAGGCAGGCAGGCAGTCAGGCAGGCAGTCAGTCAGTCAGGCAGGCAGGGTTTTTTGGTATGTGTGTATGTGTGTGTGTGTGTGTGTGTTTATGTGTGTGTGTGTGTTTGTGTGTGTGTGTGCATGCATGGGTGCCTGGTGTGTGCATTTATACAGCAACCCCACCCTATAACAGAAGAAATACTACAAGATGTATGTATGTGTGTGTGTGTGCGTGCATACATGTGTGTGTGCATTTATACAGCAACACCACCCTATAACAGAATGTATGTATGTGTGTGTGATATGTGCAGTGGTGCCCCACATAACGGACGCTATCCAGGAGTGGGTGACCAACGTGGCTCAGATCCCTGTGGATGGCGATGAAGCCGTGCCTGACGTCTGCATCATTGAGGTGAGGAGGAATCACTAGAAGTGGAGTTCAGGGGCTAGAGAAGCCAGATATACACACACACACACCACACACACGCACGCACGCACGTACGCACGCATGCTACGCGAGCACGCACATGCACACGTACACACACACACACACACACACACACACACACACACACACACACACACACACACACACACACACACACACACACACACACACATAATATATTATAATTCATAAATTCGTCTAAATGCTTGGAAAACTAAATATTCAAAAGATGTTTTCTGTACTTGTTCTGCTATTTTATCAGTCCACCATATACTGTTTGATTGCCCTGTGCTCATTGCCTCGTATAAAAGCAAAGGGATAGATCTAAGGAAAAAATACGGAAATTTCCAAAGTGTTCTGTATGATTCCGAGTCGCATGTCCTAATATCAGTTGCAGCAAGTATTTGCCAGTCACCAGTAGGTCAGTTACTATAAATGAAATTGTATAAACTTATCATCATCCATTATTTTCTGTATCCTTTCACTTTTTCCCTCATCCCCTTTTCAGTGCATTCTTAACGTGAATGTACCATTGTCTAAATCACCTTGTAGTGAACGGACATTAAACCAATGAGAAGAAGAAGAAGAACACACACACACATTTATATATAGATGCACAGACTGTGAATGTGTGCATCATAGAGGTGAGGAGGAATCACTAGAAGTGGTATACAGGGGCTAGAGAAGCCAGATCACACACACCACATTGTATATAGAGAGATACACAGACTGTGAATGTGTGCATCATTGAGGTGAGGAGGAATCACTAGAAGTGGTGTTCAGGGGCTAGAGAAGCCAGAATCACACACACACACACACACACACACACACACACACACACACACACACACACACACACACACACACACATCACACATTTATATATAGATGCACAGACTGAATGTTTGCATCATAGAGGTGAAGAGGAATGACTAGAAGTGGTATTAGGGACTAGAGAAGCCAGACGACACACACACACACACACACATATAGATGTACAGACTGAATGTCTGCATCATTGAGGTATAGAATGACTAGAAGTGTTATTCAGAGGCTAGAGAAACCAGATCACACACACACACACACACACACACACACACACACACACACAACACACACACACACACCACACACACACATATCACCACACTACACCTCATCAGATACACATTACAAGATGATGCATCCACCATGATCCCCATGCTGTGCTGTGTTGTGTGTGTGCAGTTGGGGGGTGTGATCGGGGACATTGAGGGCATGCCCTTTGTGGAGGCCTTCAGACAGTTTCAGTTCCGCGTCAAACGAGAAAACATCATCTGCGTCCATGTCAGCCTCATTCCACAGGTAAGCACAGGTCTTTTTTTTTTCATGTCAGCCTGATTCCCAAGGTAAGATGTTTTTTTTGTCCTGATCCAGTAACTTTTTTTTTTCATGTCCCTGATCTCCCAGGTAAAGACAGTTTTTTTTTTTCATGTTACCCTGATCTCCCAGGTAAAGACAGTTTTTTTTTTTCATGTCACCCTGATCTCCCAGGTAAAGACACGCTTTTCAAGAAGTAAAAGACAGGGCCCAGGCAAACGTTTTGTCAGTTATTGATGTAAGATAAGTGCCAAGGCCTACATTGACCCTCTTAGTCCTGAATCAGGATTTGCTGGGATTGAATAATTCCCCCCCTAAGTCCATGGATTTGCCCCTGAATTTACACACAGTAGGTATCCATCACGCTGTTACCATCACTAATTGCTACCACATGTCAAAGCTCTATCAGGCCAGAAGGACCCTGGAGACTGTCTGGAAGTAATTATAGCTGCTGGTGAAGAAGGAAAAGGCGAGCAAGCATGTGTGCCTGACCTGATTTTGTGGTGGAATATGAAATCTAGAGGCAATTTGTGTTCAGAGAATCTGAATGCAAGAGGGTTAATATGTTTGTTGTGCTTGTATGCTTTTAAATGTTATTGGGGAGGGGGTGGGGGGAAGTTAGCCTGGTGGTCAGAGGGATGTGCTCGTGATCTGCTGACCAGGTTTTGAATCAAGTTCAAGAGGATTTTGCTTTTGGAGTTAACATTAGTGCCCCCCCCCCCCCCCCCCTCCCACAAAAGTCCTTCGGATGAGACTATAAACTGAGGTCCCATGTGTGAACGCATGTTAAAACCTGTTCGGCTTTTCAGAAGTGTAGGTCATTGTGTGCTGATGGGAAAGGATGACAAAATTTTCAGAATTACACACACAGGGGTAATGGACGTAAAAAGGCACACAAGTGCTTATTCCATTATCAATATAAAAGAATAAATAAAATAAAACATAAAAGAACAGACAGACTGAGACAGACAGTGACAGACAGACAGACAGACGACGACAACAACAACACAAACAGACAGACACACACACAACACACACACACACACACACACACACACACACACACACACACACACACCACTAACACACACTACACACGATCATTGTGATAATATGTTGACTGTGGGTGTATATATTTTTTGTGGTTTTGTTGTGTTCAGCCTAAAACAACAGGGGAGCAGAAAACCAAGCCAACACAAGCCAGTGTACGTGAACTCCGAGGATTAGGACTGTCACCAGATATTGTAAGTTTTCTGGTGGTGCTCTGGGTGTGTGTGTGTGTGTGTGTGTGTGTGTGTGTGTGTGTGTGTGTGTGTGTGTGTTGTGTGCGTATTGTGTGGTGTGTGTGTGTGTGTGTGTGTGTGTGTGTGTGTGTGTGTGTGTGTGTGTGTGTGTGTGGTGTGTGTGTGTGACCAGATATTGTAAGTTTTCTGTTAGTGCTGTGTGTGTGTGTGTGTGTGTGTGTGTGTGTGTGTGTGTGTGTGTGTGTGTGTGTGTGTGTTGTGTGTGTGTGTGTGTGTGGTGTGGTGCGTGCTGCATGCGCGTGCATGCAGTGCTGTGTGATGGTGTGTGTGTTTGTGTGTGTGCGTGCCTCTGTGTGTGTGTGTGTGTGAATGTGTGTTTTTGTACATATGGATACAAGCGTATGAGTGTGCAAACCGTACACGAATTCACTTGCCAAATTGGGTGCCTGTGTTATTTTGTGCACGCTCTAGAACTAAACTTCTTAGTTTATGCAAAGAAGCCTTTTGTTGTTGTCCTCTTCTGCTTTTAATTTTACGAATCTGCCATTATTTGCAATGACAACATCATGCTTCTTTTTTTTTCAGATCATCTGTCGAAGTGTGACCCCCCTGGCAGATGAAGTGAAGAACAAGATCTCTCTCTTCTGCCATGTAGCTCCGGAACAAGTATGATTTCATATTTTTTTTTTATATTTTTTATATTTATTCTTTGTATTTATTCTTTTATATTGAGGATAATGGAATAAGCACTCATGTGCTTTTTTAAGTCCAGTCCCTGAGTGTATGCAGTTTTTGTAAATCTTGTGAATCGTGTGTGTGTGTGTGTGTGTGTGTACAGGGTGTAGGGCATGTTATTTATTTATTTATTAATTAATTTATTTATTCTCTTATTTACTCTTTTATATTGAGGATTATGGAATAGCACTAATGTGTTTTTTTTTAAACATAAACTGTGTGTTAGTTTTTTTATAATTATTTATTTATGTATTTATTGTTATATTGTTGAATATTTTATATCAAAGATAATGGAATAAGCACTCATGTGCTTTTTTTTTTTTTAACATAAACTGTGTGTTAGTTTTTAAAAAAATTATTTATTTATGTATTTATTGTTTTATTTTTTAAATATTTTATATCGAGGATAATGGAATAAGCACTCATGCGCTTTTTTTTTAAACATAAAATGTGTGCTAGTTTTTTATGATTATTTATTTATTATTATTTTTTTAATTGTATGACATCTTTACTCTCTTCTGTGCACTTGTTGTTGCGTTGACATCAGTTTGTATGTAATGTCTAAATAAATACCTGTTTAAACTGACAGGTATGAACACTGCCCCAGGTGGTTCTCTCTTTTTTTTTTTTTCAGGGAAAGCATTTTTACTTATTACTTTGCGCTGACTTCAGATTATACATTCTCATGCTATGTTAATGTATTCTCAAAACGGAAAATATGCCTTCTAGAACATAACAAGATTTGAATGAAACTTCATGCCAAAGTCAGGTGCACTGGGCCTGGCTTGATATATGCTTAATCAATAATTGCAGCGTAACGCATTTTCGCTCATATGACAGACAACAATAGTTGTTGTCTGAGAGCATTCAACAAAGAAGAAGAAGGAAGACACTCAGCTCTTTTTTCATATTCATTTTTAAGACCTGCAACTTTTTTGATTTAACACAGTGCCTGTCCTGGATTGACCCTTATGGTTGACCAGGGTGTCGATACAAGGAAGGACAGTAGAGTTGGTTTTATACCCCGTTTTATTCTGTATATAGTTGCACAGTTTTATTCTGAGATTTAAATTTGACGAGGTGACAGCCCTGATATGGCCTGTGTGGTCGGTGGGGCTATAAACAACATGATTGGATTATTTCTTCAACAGGTGTGTTTAGAGTGTATAAGATGTGGACATTTTCTCAACAGATGTGTATATTATTATCTATCAAATGTGGATATTAAAAAAAACAAAAACAAAAAAACTGAAAGGGGATGGAAGCTAAGGGAAAAGAGAAAGAGTTAAGAAAGGTGTAGTATGAACTAAAGATGTAGAAGTGCTAAACCCCCTCCCCCCAAAAAATCAACAAAACATGATTGGATTGGAACATGTTTTTACTGTATTTTATTTTTACAGGTGTATTGTGTACATGACGTAACGTCTATCTACCGTGTACCACTGCTGCTGGAATCTCAGGGAGCCTCCGAGTTCTTCATCAACCGCCTTCAGCTGAACGTGCCCTCACCTAATCCTCGCCGCCAGATGATACGCTGGAAAGAGCTGGCTGACAGGTAATGTTTGCTTTGAGAACTGGCAGACAGGTAATGTTTAATTTGAGAACTGGCAGACAGGTAATGTTTAATTTGAGAACTGGCTGACAGGTAATGTTTAATTTGAGAACTGGCTGACAGGTAATGTTTACTTTGAGAACTGGCTGACAGGTAATGTTTACTTTGAGAACTGGCTGACAGGTAATGTTTACTTTGAGAACTGGCTGACAGGTAATGTTTACTTTGAGAACTGGCTGACAGGTAATGCTTACTGTGAGAACTGGCAGACAGGTAATGCTTACTGTGAGAACTGGCAGACAGGTAATGCTTACTGTGAGAACTGGCAGACAGGTAATGCTTACTGTGAGAACTGGCAGACATGTAATGCTTACTGTGAGAACTGGCAGACAGGTAATGCTTACTGTGAGAACTGGCAGACAGGTAATGCTTACTGTGAGAACTGGCAGACAGGTAATGCTTACTGTGAGAACTGGCAGACAGGTAATGCTTACTTGGCTGACAGGTAATGTTTACTGTGAGAATTGGCTGACAGGTGAGAACTGGCGGACAGTTAATGTTTACTTTGAGAACTGGCTGACAGGTAATGCTTACTTTGAGAACTGGCTGACAGGTAATGTTTACTTTCACTTATGAAGCTTGTTATAACCTATTATCGTCAGAATTCTGATTATTTCTAGTAGTGTTGATAATATTTAAAAAATAATGTTTACATTGTTAATGTGTAAAAAGGCAGAAGGATTTTAAACCCTGGCATAAAACTTCAGGTATGACCGGCTGTTGAAAGAGGTGACCATTGCTGTGGTGGACAGTGTGTATTGATATAGGTGTGTGCTCTGTCAGGTATGACCATTGCTGTGGTGGGCAGTGTGTATTGATATAGGTGTGTGCTCTGTCAGGTTATGACCATTGCTGTGGTGGGCAGTGTGTATTGATATAGGTGTGTGACTGACCATCAGGTATGACCGGCTGCTGAAAGAGGTGACCATTGCTCTGGTGGGCAAGTACACCAAGCTGGAGGATGCCTACGCCTCTGTCATCAAGGCTCTACAACACGCTGCTCTGGCTGTCAACCACCGCCTCGATCTCAAAGTGAGTGTGGGAGGGGGGCAGGGAGTATGTGTGTTGTGTGTGTATGTGTGTGTGGAGTGTGTGTGTGGGTGGGAGGTGGGTGGGGGTGGGGAGTGGGGGTGTGGGGGGGGGGGGCAGTGTGTGTGTGTGTGTGGGAGTGTGTGTGTGTGTGTGTGTTGTGTGTGTGTTGGGGAGGGGGGGGGGGGAGTGTGTAGTGTGTGTGTGTGTGTGTGTGGGGGGGGAGTGTGTATGAGTGTGTGTGTGTGTTGGGGGGGGTGTGTGGTGTGTGGTGTGTGGTGTGTGTGTGTTGTGTGTGTGTGTGGTTGTGTGTGTGTGTGTTGTGTGTGTGTGTGTGTGTGAGTGAGTGAGTGTGGTGAGTGTGTGTGAAGGCAAAGTTAAAAAAACCCCAAAAAAACAACATAACCAAAAAAACAACCGAGCCATCAGAAATCAGGAAGTGTACAAGAAGGTTGTATTTAAAGACTGGGAGTTTCATACACCTTTTAAAACTGAAATATTTGAAAAATTGATTGACATATGCACACACACACACACACACACACACAAACACACACACACACACACACACACACACACACACACACACACACACACACACACACACACACACACACACACACACAACTAATGACAACCGTCACTACCTTTGTCATGTTCAGTACATAGAGGCAGCGGACCTGGAGCCAGCACGACTGAATGATGACGCCCAGAAATACCACGAGGCCTGGAAAGAACTGGTGGGGGCCAAGTGAGTAATACTGCATAGTACATACATGGTGATGATGGTGATGATGGTGGTGGTGGTGGTGGTGGTGATGGTGATGGTGGTGATGGTGATGATGATGATGGTGATGGTGATGATGATGATGATGATGATGACGCCCAGAAATACCACGAGGCCTGGAAAGAACTGGTGGGGGCCAAGTGAGTAGTACTGCTGTATACATACATAGACGATAGTACAGTCTAATGATGGTGATGATGATAATGAAAATAATGATGGTGGTGGTGATAATGATGATGGAAAGAGCTGGTGGGGGCCAAGTGAGTAGTACTGTGTATACATAGTGCATGATGACGATGATGGTGGTGGTGGTGGTGGTGGTGGTGGTGGTGGTGGTGGTGGTGGTGGTGGTGGTGGTGGTGGTGGTGCATACATAGTACAGTCTGTGATGATGATGATGATGATGATGATGATGATGATGATGATGATGATGATGATGATGCCCAGAAATACCACGAGGCCTGGAAAGAACTGGTGGGGGCCAAGTGAGTAATACTGCATACATAGTCTGATGATGGTGATGGTGATGTTGAAGATGATGATGATGATCGGCGGCGGCGGCGATGGTGGTAGTGATGATGATGGTGATGGTTTGCACATGGGGCCTTTGATTAAAGTCTCATCTGAAAGACTTTTGGGGAGAGTGGAGTCAGCACTGATGTTAACTCCAGGAGAAAATATCCCCTCAAACGGGAATCGAACTTGGGTCGTCAGATAGCAAATGCAATGTTCTGACCGCTAAGCTATCCCGTCCCCAGAGTGTGTGCAGGATTTTGTGTTTTGAAGAGATGTTTTTCCCATCTGAATAATGGTGTGGGTTGGTTGGTTTGTTTGTTTGTTTTTTCAGTGGCATCCTGGTACCAGGAGGCTTTGGCAATCGCGGTATAGAAGGGAAAGTCCTGGCGGCTGAGTGGGCACGCAAGAAAAAGGTCCCTTACCTAGGTAAGTCAGGTGTCCCTTACCTAGGTAAAGTCAGGTATTATCTAGGTAAAGTCAGGTATTATCTAGGTAAAGTCAGGTGTCCCTTACCTAGGTAAAGTCAGGTATTCCTTACCTATAAATACCATTCCCACCTTCTGGAAACTCTGTGCTAGGGATTCCCTCTTTTCTATCCCTCTCTTTGTTTCTACCTTGCTCCTTTTCTCCCTGTCACCCTCCTTCTCGTCTGTTTCCTGCCTTTCTGGTCCATTCTCCTGCTTTTTTTTTTTCTCCGGAAAAACTTAAAAGTTAACAACTCTCTCCCATGCTTACTGTTACTGTCATGGTTGGTGGGTGTGTGGCAGGTGTGTGTCTGGGCATGCAGTGTGCAGTGATAGAGTTTGCCCGCAATGTGCTGGACTTCTCTGACGCCAATTCCAGCGAGTTCGACCCTGACAGCAAGCATCATGTCGTGAGTCCTCTTTTTATTTTTTTTTGTTTTTTGTTGTGAGTCTTCTGTCTTTCTCTTTTTTTGTGTGTCACTTTTCTTTGTTGTGGTGTTTGCTGTGGTTAACGCTATCTCTATGTTATGGAGGAGAGCCCCTCTTTCCCTGTACACGTGCACTGTGTGCATTTTGTATGCTTCTGTAACCCACTAGTGGGTGATACAGAACACGCAGAACAACTTGCGCACACGTTAAATCCTGTTCCGCTTTTCGTAACAGTAGGCCCTTGTGTGCCGGTGGGAACAGATGACAAGGTTTACAAAACTGCATACACACGGGGACTGGATGTAAACAAGCACATAAGTGCTTATTCCATTATCCTCAATGTAAAAGAATAAATAAATTTTTAAAAAAGAAACATAGGGAAGGGTTAGGAGATGGTTGGTTGCCCTGTAGTGGGCAACCCCTAGGGAAAAGGTTAAAAGTTTTACAGATATAGGTGAGTGTGAGGGGACGGGATAGCTCAGTGGTCAGAGCACTCGCTTTCCCCCAGCCAAGGTTAGGCAGCATCGAGCGTGGTTGCAGATTTTGTCTGAATTTCTATACAAAATTTGGTGTGTGTGTGTGTGTGTGTGTGTGTGTGTGTGTGTGTGTGTGTGTGTGTGTGTGTGTGTGTGACACTAGTATTTTAGAGTAACAACAACTGTAGACAGTTCACAAAAATGAGAAGACACTAGCCCTTATTAAGCTTTAAGCTTGTGTTTTATATTATACCTGAGTGCTTCTATTGTACTGTAGAATAGTATTTAAATCCAAAGATCTAAAATGGCCAGCTTGAAGTTCCCTTTAGAGAGAGAGAGAGCGGATCACATACAGCTTGATCAGTGGATCTGATGCGTGTGATGCGTGTTGTCACCAGGTGATTGAAATGCCGGAACACAACCCAGGTCAGATGGGAGGGACCATGCGTCTGGGAAAACGCAAGACGGTGTTCAGGACTGAGAAATCCTTGTTGCGTAAGTTGTGGCTTTTTTTCTCCCCGTACTTTGCCCTGGCTCTTACTCAGAGACATTGCACTTCTCCACCTGTACTGGTTCCTTCCTTTGTACATGCCAGTGGTCAGATTTATTCAGTCTCAGTCTCAGATCCAGGGAGGATTAGATAGCATAGTGGTCAGAACATTGCGCTTGCGATTTGACGGCCTAGGTTTGATTCCCGTTTGAGGGGATTTTTTTCCGGGAGTTAACATCAGTGGTGACTTCACTGCCCCCAAAAGTTCTTCGGATGAGACTATAAACCGAGGCCCCGTGTGCGAATGCACTCAGAACATCTTGCACACACGTTAAATTTTGTTCCACTTTTTGTAAGAGTAGGCCATTGTGTGCCGGTGGGAACAGATGACAAGATTTACAAAACAGCATACACACGGGGACTGGATGTAAAAAAAGCATACGATTGCATATTCCATTATCCTTGAAATAAAGGAATAAATAAATAAACAAACAAACAAACAAACAAACAAACAAACAAACAAACAAACAAACAAACAAACAAACAAATAAAATAAATCAGCTTTTGGCTTACTGTTTAAAGTTTTCAAAGTCCAAACATGTATCTTGCCAAGATTTGCCAGTAGACAGCTAGAAATGGGTATGTTCAATCAGTTAATCCTAAAATGTTGATTTGCTTGAATGAATGGATTGCAGAAAGAATTGGAAGTGCTGTTGTCAAGTTTTGGAGGGTACTGTGTTATTGTCGTTTTTGTTTGATAGAAGCTTTTATGGGCATGAATAGAGATCAATTGTGTCAAAAGAAAAAATTTGATGGTTGTGTCCAGTGAAAACATATTTAGAGATAATTTGTGTAGATCTTTTTTCAGAGTAGTTTTCATAATCATTTTGAAAAAACAGTTGTTTGTTTGTTCTTGTTTTTAATATATATATATATATATATATATATATATATTATATATATATATATATATATATATATATATATATATATATATATATATATATATATATATATATATATATATATATATATATATATATATATATATATATATATATTTGTTTGTTTGTTGTTTTTATTATATATGGTTTGAATGTTGTGTGCTGTAGATCACTGGTCACTTAGACTGTGTGTTGTACTGATGTCCTTTGCTGTTAAAAAAAAAGAAAAAACAAGATGTCCTTTGCTGTTTGTATGTTGTGTGTTGTAGCCCCATGTTGATTGATCGCTGGTCTTTCACACTGTGTGTTGTGCTGATGTCGTCCTCTGCTCTCTGTGTTTGTGCAGGAAAACTGTACCACAAGAAGGAGAGCGTGGATGAGCGTCACAGACACCGGTTTGAGGTGAGGTCTCTTTGGGGATGGATGGATTGATTGATTGATTCTTTTATATCGAAGATCATGAAATAAGCACTCATGTACTTTTTTTTTACATTCAGTCCCCATGTGTATGCAGTTTTGTAAATTTTGTCATCTGTTCCCACCGGCACACAATGGCCTACTCTTTCGAAAAACAGAACAGGATTTTACATGTGCACAAGATGTGTTTTGTGTGGGATGTGGGTTTGAGACTGTCCTGTCCACCATGTCTGTCGATTTGCAGTTTATAGTCTCATCCAAAGGACTTTTAGAGGGAGTGGAGTTGGCACTTATGCTAACTCCGGAGGAAAAAATTTCTTGAACGAATTTGAACCCAGGTCAGCAGGTCATGAGCACAGTGTGCTTCACTCTAGCAGCCAGGCTTTCCCTTAGACCCCCCTCAGAGTGGACTGGTAGCTAGGGAAAGTGATCACAAAACTTGACTGGAAAATATTGAAATGAGTTGTCTGCAATAGTTTATCTATTTCTGGAACTGCTCTTTTTTTTTTTAAATCGTTTTTTTAGAGTCAGGAAAAGCTGGAGATAAAGCTTGATTATTGAAAAAAAAAGGTAAAAGTGTTCCATAACCTGTGTGGTCGTAGGGGAGCGAGGCATTAGAGACCTCAGTTTCTCTAGGGGCCAGCATATTGAGGGCAGCGCCCATCTCCTCTCCCTCACTGCTTTGCCTTCCCTGACCCTGAAGAGGGCAGGTACCCATTTACAGTTGGGTGAACTGGGGGGAACTGTACTGAAGCCAAGGCGCGCAAATGGTCACCCATCAAATTGGCAACCACACTCAATGCTGCTTAACTTTGACTTGGGGAAAGCGAGTGCTCTGACCACTGAGCTGTCTTGTCCCCAAACTGGAGATAAAGCTTCATTATTGAAAAGAAAGGGAAAAAAAAAAATATTGCTGCGCTAGAAAACAGGTTGTTTTATCATGAGCAGAGTAAAGGAGGTGTTTGTTTATGAAACGATTTGGAAAAATGTGTATTAGTAAAATTGAAAAGACCAAATCTACGCTACGATACCAGGTGGTTTTTGAACAAGAAGCACACCTGAGAAAGTTACTGTCAACCTAATTATGTGTAACTATGAAAAGATGTCAATAGTGTCAAATCTAGCAGAAACATTTTTTAACTTGTTTTTTTTTCAAATATGTATATAAACATTCTTTGCTAAAAAAAAAACCAAACGTAAAAAATGTGTATGAAATGATGTGTGTGCAGGTGAACCCCAAGTTTGTGACCCAGTTTGAAGAGAAAGGACTTCAGTTTGTGGGGCGCAGCGAGGATGGGGAACGCATGGAAATCATGGAATTGGACAGTGAGTTTGTGTGTGTGTGTTTGTGTGTGTGTGTGTGTGTGTGGTGTGTGTGTGTGTGTGTGTTGTGTGTGTGTGTGTGTGTGTGTGTGTGTGTGTGGTGTGTGTGTGTGGTGTGTGTGTGGTGTGTGTGTGTGTGTGTGTGTGTGTGTGTGTGTGTGGTGTGTGTGGTGTGTGTGTGTGTGTGTGTGTGTGTGTGTGTGTGTGGTGTGTGTGTGTGTTGTGATGTGGTGTGTGTGTGTGTGTGTGTGTGTGTGTGTGTGTGTGTGTGTGTGTGTGTGTGTGGTGTGAGTGTGGTGTGATGTGGTGTATGTGTGTGTGTGTTTGTGTGTGTGTGAGGGTGGGGGTGGGTGTATTTTGTGTGTGTTGTGTGTGTGTGTGTGTGTGTGTGTGTGTGTGTGTGTGTGTGTGTGTGTGTGTGTGTGTGTGTGAGTGAGTGTGTGTATGTGTCTTTGTGTGTGTGTGTTTTAACTCTCTTAGTCCCGAACCAGAATTTGCAGGGATTGATTCCTGAACTGGGATTTGCCGGGATTTACGCACAGTACATTTCCATCATGCTGTGACCATCACTAGTTGCTACCACATGTCAAAGCTCTATCAGGCCAGAAGTAGAAACCTGCTGAGAGTCTGGAAGTTATTATAGCAGCTGGTATGTACTTAGAAGAAGGAAAAGGCAAGCGAGCATGTGATTTTGTGATGGAATGCAAAATCTAGGGGCAGTTTGTGTTCAGAAAATCTGAATGCAAGAAGGTTAAGTGTGGTCAGTTCCTGCTGTAATCAGCACCAGCTGGGCTGGGATGGATAGCAGCTGTGAGGAGCAGAAAGTGGAGGGAAAACTGACTGACAGCTGTGTGGAAAGCCTCACTGTGTACACGCCTTTCCCCCTGTGTGTGTGTGTGCAGACCACCCTTACTACGTGGGGGTGCAGTACCACCCTGAATACATCTCGCGCCCCATGTCCCCCTCCCCCCCCTACCTGGGGCTGTTGCTGGCCAGCTGCAACAAGCTGCAGCAGTTTGCTGCACGCGGCTTCCGCCCCTCACCCAGGATGTCCTTCTGCGAGTCCGACGACGACACTGTGGACGATCCTGACGGAGACGAAATCGTCAAGCTGACGGCCAAGGTGTCTTCGGTTGAAGTGACTGATGATGACCAGAATGGTGGTGTGTGATTGGGCATGAGACGTGGTGGTGTTTATTCCTGGCGGTTTTTTGTTTGTATGGGACTTGGTGGTGTTTATGTCTGGTGTTTTTTTTGTTTGTTTGTTTGAAGTTTTGTGGATACTTATCAAAATGGTCATGCATCAAAATGTTTGTATATGCGTCGTTGTGTTGTGGTCTGTTGGTTTGTTGTGTATGATTCCATTTGGAATGTGTTTTGCGTATGTAGGGTGTGACCTTTAACTGCTGAAGTCGAGTAGAAAACGAAGAGGTCACAGTCTTACAGATAGATGAAGTCCCATGATCGACTTAAGATGGAAAAAATACCCCTCCCAAAAAAAAAAGAAAAAGAAAAAAGTGTCTTTTAAATTGTATGTGTTTGGAATATGAAGAAGGAGATTTCAAACAGGAGATTTTATGCTGATATCCAAAGTGACGTGTGTTCATATGCAGTTTTAGCATTGTCTGGTAGAGAAATGGACTGGACTGTGTGTTGTTGTTACAGGGAGATGTGTGCTTCCTCTGGTTGTTTGAAACTTCAACCTGTGTATTGATTGCAGAGGGTGTGAGGATGGCTGGTATTGGTAGATGTTGTGTGTTTCAGTCAAAATGTCCGTTGTTTGGAACGTGGGATCAGAAATTGTCAGTGCCAGGGTTTTCTCACGGCGGGACAACTCTTTTTATTTCGCCTTGTCTGTTGACTTCATTGATTATTGTTGTGTTGATATCATGAATTGTGGATTTAATCCATCATATCAAGAAATATATGACGATTCTATTGGGAAATTATATAAACTTCAACTTTAATACTGATTAATGTTTTATGAAAATGGATTTTCTGGTGGAGACACATAGAGAAGAAAAAGAGAGGGAGAAAGAGAGAGAGAGAGAGAGAGAGAGAGAGAGAGAGAGAGAGAGAGAGAGAGAGAGAGAGAGAGAGAGAGAGAGAAATTGATCGTGTTTTTGCCTACATGAGTGAAACGACTCTGATGGATATAAAGAAAAATGTTATGAAGCACTGCACTGGTCGAATTGAAGAACAAAAAAACCCCCTCAACCTCAGACTTTCTTTTTCTTATTTGTCAGGGTGTAAATACACGTGTAACTTTGTCCAAAAGTTTAGATATGACAGTCAGTTATGAGTTCAGAGTCTTGATCCGAAATAAGCTGAGGGTTTTGGGGTTCTGGAGTCACAGCTGAGTTCTCCTTCAAGGACAGTTTGCCCTGCATGGACTGTGCACTGGTTCCTCCAGCATCATCGACCTGCATGTTCTTCATTTTTATTTTTTATTTTTATTTTTATATCAAGACAATGGAATAAGCACTCATGTGCTTTTTTACATCCAGTCCCCGTGTGTATGCAGTTTTGAAAATATTGTCATCTGTTCCCACCGGCACACAATTGCCTACTCTTACAAAAAGTGGGACAGGATTTAACGTGTGCGCAAAGATGTTCTGTTGTGTTTGCACACAGGGCCTCGGTTTATAGTCTCATCCAAAGGACTTTTGGGGAGAGTGGAGTCAGCACTGATGTTAACTCCAGGAGAAAAATCTCCTCAAACAGGAATCGAACCCCGGTCGTCAAATTGCCAGCGCAATGTTCTGACCACTAGGCTATGAACACGTTTGTACATTTGTACATCAGCTTGTGCACACATTTAAAAAGGCAGCTGTACTTCTGTTGACGTGCAGACAGGTAATACCAGAGGTAGGAACGACTGGAGTATATACCCTGCATGCAGTCTTGTCTGCCACCCGTGAGGGGATTTTTAAAGATATTTTTTATTTTCATTTTGATGATAATAGAATAAGCACTTGTGCTTTTTTTACATCCAGTCCCCGTGCGTATGCAGTTTTGTCAATTTTGTCATCCATTCCCACCAGCACACAATAACCTCTCTTCCAAAAAGCGGAACAGGTTTTAACATGTGAACAAAATATTCTGCGATAAAAATAGGATAGGCTGTGCTAGATTGGCTTTGCCTTAGACAAGTGACACCAAGCTTCAGTGATATGCAGTGACACTTAGAGACAGGCAGGTAAAGATCAGGGGTCAATTCAGTGATATGCAGTGACACTTAGGAGACAGGGCAGGTAAAGTCAGTGGCACTTCAGTGATTATGCAGTGACACTTAGAGACAGGCAGTAAGATCAGTGGTCAACTTCAGTGATTACCCAATGTTAGGGGACAGGGTACATAGAGAAGAGTGGTCAGAGCATTTTCTCTCCCCAAGCTTAGGTTTATTAAGCAGAGTTGAGCAGCCATGCCTTGTGTGGTATAGGGGACTGTTTGCGTGCCTTGGCATCAATACAGCCCCTCAGGTGTAAATGGGTACCTGCTCTCTTTAGGGTTTTTAAAATATTTTTTTTTAATTTTGAGGATAATGGAATAATACTGGAATATAGGTTCAGGGAAGGTAAAAAATAATGGAATTATATTGGAATCTAGGTTCAGGGAGGGTAAAGTGGCGAGGGAAAGGAGATGGGTGCCACCCTCAACATGCTGGCTCCAAGCAAGAAGAGATCGAACATCTTGCTCTCTCAATGATAGCATAGGTTATGAGACACCTTTACTTTGAATTTTTTTTTTTTTAACCTTTTGATATGTGTCAAGGACTTCAGGGGAAAGAGAATCAGTTTTACATGTTGACATGTCTGTTCTCTGGTGTGTGTGTTTTTTTTTTTTTAGCCCTATGTTCATTTATGTGTAAACAATGTCATACTTGATGAAAATCATACACACTTATTCAACAGGGTTTACCTAGCTTGTGTGTATGGAAGATATCCTTTTGATTATTTTAAAAATGTTTTTGAATAGCTGCATACAAACTGATGAACCCACCTTAACAGTTTTTATGTCTCCTAATTGACTCAGCTTACAGTTAAAAAATTCATACCTTTAAAATTTTTTTATTTGAATCTCTTTATATCATAATACGTCAGGGTTATTTTTCAACTTTATGTAGTATGTGCTCTGGTCTAAGCTTAATGACTGTTTTAGCTCGTAAAAGATAGGGTTTGCTTTTCATCAAATGTCATATAATATTATGTGCTTTCATCAAGAAAGCTTGTAAAAGGCTTATCTATGCTATTGACAAATTTTAACTTTTTTTTTAAACCATGTTTTTTTCTTCAAAGATATTGTTTAACTGCTGCTTCAATTAAGATCTCTTGTAAAGATTGTTTTTTTAAATGCTGGTTTTGGGGGGGGCAGGGGTGGGGGGTGTTTGCGAATAATAACTGCTATTAATGACATCGACAGTGCTATGCAGTATTTTTTCTGTGGCAAGATTTTGACATGTCTCATTGGATCCTATTACTTACACCTTTTTTAGTCTCAACCGATATAACCACCCCCCCTCCCTTTCCTCCCGAAATATCTAAAAAAAAGTTCTGGTCAAAGGAGAGTAATGGAATCTTGCGATGCCTCTCAGCGTGTGTGGCATAGTGTTGACAATCATGGCTAAATTACACAATATTTACCTTCTTTTTCTCTCTGTAATGTGCAGGGTGCTTAAAATCATGTTTAACTATGATTTTGTTTTAATTGATTTTGATTTTTTATCAAAAAAAGTTTTAATTAAAAAAAATTTGTTCCAAAATTTTTGTAATTGATTTTTATTGTGACTTTTTGAAAGTTCGGATAGAATGGTACAGTTGTAGATTATTATTGTTATTATTATTACTTTTTATACATTTGCGGTTACACCCACCAAAATAAACCCCCCAAAGCCCCCAGTTTTTATCCAAATAATTTTACTGCCCATACACTAAAGACCACCCACCCACCCACAATTACATACACACACATACGTGTTGTTATTTGTCATTGTTATGGTTAATGCTTGTTGTTTGCTGTTGAAATCGTGAACACATTGAAGTGGAAGCCAGATCTGTTCACAAAGTTTGATTTAGATTTTCCTCTCTTTTTTTCTTTTCTTTTTCTTTGTGTTATTTGGACAAATCTGATCAGGCACTTGAAGCTTTCTCGTTTTGGTAGGATTTTTTTATGCTGGTTTTTTTTTTTTTTTTTTTTTTACACTGAAAGTAGCAGTTTTACCCAGTAAATCTTCTAAACCCCCCCCCCCCCCCCCCCCCCCAAAAAAAAAAAGAAATGAAAAAAAAACCCCAAACAAAAAAACAACTAAAAAACCAAACCAAAACAAAAACAAACCACCCTCTTTACATAGTGTTGAAGAGAGATCTTTATGACTGTTGTCCATATTTTATTTTTATTTATTTATTTATTTATTCTTTTATATCCAGGATAATGGAATAAGCACTCATGTGCTTTTTTACATCCAGTCCCCATGTGCATACAGTTTTGTAAATCTTGTCATCTGTTCCCACCAGCACTGTGATGAGATGTGTGAAAATTATCTTCAGTGTGTCTAGTTTGAACGGAACAATCAGAGAATTTAAGAAGAAAACTGATTCAGTTTTCTGATCCAGGCTGATTTGATTTTTTTTTGTGTGTGGGGAAAAATGTCATTTTATTTAGATTTGAAAAACAAAACTCTTTCAGTTCAGATGATAGTCTGTGTGCCTTTTGTCAGATTTAGACAGTGTTGAATTTCAACCAGATAAAGGTGACACGTTTCTTAATATTTTTCATATTAAATTAGAAATAGAAAGAAAAATCATGGTTATTCTTTTTCATGTCCTGTGATGTGCTGGTAATCATCAAGCATCTGCCGCTTGAGTGTCAAGATGTCCAGGATATCTAGATATGTACGGGTTTTCTGCTTAACATTTTTTTGGGTATAAATCAAAATTAATCTTTATTTATTTATTTTTAAAAATTTTATTTTGTACTTATTAAACTTTTTTTTTTATGCACAGTTATTTTATTGCATTCCCTAAATATCCTCTTTTTAAAAAAAAATCAGTGTCATGTTCCACTGGAAAACATCTTTAATTTCCAGAGAGAATTTTCTGTCTGATTGCATAGTTTGATTACAAAGAACAGGGTTGGTTTAAGGTGTCTGGCTTTGGTTTTATCTCATTTGATGTGTTGTTGATGTGGCTTCTCCCACAGCGTGGTGCCTGTCCTGGGCTGACCCTTCTGGTTTGACCAGGGTGTTGAGGGCAGTAGAGTTGGCTTGAGATCCAGTTGTAATATCATGTATATAGTTGCACACTTTAGACTTGAAAAAAGAAATTGACGAGGTGACAGTCCCAAAATGGCTTCTGTGGTTGGTGGGGCTGTAAATAAGATTGGATTGGATTGGTGTGGTTAGATTGGATTGGCTCCATGAAAAATGTCTCTCTGAGCAGATTTTATCTCCAGAAATTGTCATTAAAAAAAAAAAAAAATTCATTTTTAGTTGAAATCCTAATTTTTTGTTCTGATATTCATGTTCAGCAGAAAGAGTGCCATGTAAGATACATGGTATTATTTATTTATTCATTTATTTAAGATACATGGTATTATTTTATTTTATTTTTTTCAGATACATGGTATTATTTTGCTCCTGAAGAGTAAAGACTATACATTTTATCTCTCATGTTAAAAGATCAGAGCAGTCTGTCTAAAAAGCTGCCGCTGTAGTCTAGTGGTTAGGGCGTTGGAATCGTAATCTAAAGGTTGCGGGTTCGATCCCAGCTTTCGGCTATTGCGTTGTGCCCTTGGAAAAGGCACTTTACGGCTATTTTCTCACCCCACCCAGGTGTAAAAAGGGGTACCAACCTTGTGTTGGGGGTTAACCTGCGATAGACTGGCGTCCTATCCTGGGGGGAGTCTATGACTCTCAGTCGCTTAACGTCACAGAAACCGGGATAAGCACCGGCCTGATGAGCCTTAGGCTCGGGACAGACTTTAACTTAAGTCTGTCTAAAAGGAAGCTTAAATTAAACAGGGTGAGTAAAATATTTTCATATTTAAAAAAAAAAAAGTTGCATTTAAAGACTAGTCTGCTTTTAGCATTACTTACCTAACAGCCCGGAGGAAAGACTTTAAAACAGTATATAAAAATGTGTATAAAATAATTGTATACAAGTGTCTTGAGTATGCATTGCTTTTCTTGGAGATGTTTTTTGCGTTAATGTTGTTTGAGAAGAAATCTGATTGTTTGGTACAAAATCAGTATTTGAATATGTACAGTTGTGCTTATTTGGTCAATATTCTGTGGCTGCTTGTGTGCTTTATTTCACATCTTTTTTTGCTAATGCTGATTGTTTTGATGTAGTGTGTAGAAGTGCCACATTTTAGAACAGAATTTAGTGTCTGAACAACTAATTTTCTTTGTAAAACAGCTTTGTTTTTTTCATTTTTGCATTTGATTCTAGACATGAAAAAAAAATCAGATTTGAGCTATCTTGAGATGTTGTCAAGATGTGAATTATTTCACAATTCTTTGTGTATATTATGTGACAATAAATTTTTTTTTGACATATTCATATTGTCAGTATGTATTACTGGAATTTTATGTTATGTTAATTATGCTCAATAAATCTGATTTTCATTTGATTCAGGTGGGTTTTTGTCTTGTTTGTGAATTGGAAATGTTCAACAGTTCACTTCACATCACATCCCTTTGTTTGACACTTTCAAATCCAATGTAAAGACACACTTATTTTCTACCTAGGATCTTCCTCTATCATCACACCTCACATATTATGTCCCTATTTTCATTCAGTCTCCTCCATCTCCATCACTATGCATTATCTGTGTGTGTGTGTGTGTGTGTGTGTGTGGTGTGTGTGTGTGTGTGTGTGTGTGTGTGTGTGTGTGTAAATATATAATTTGTTAGTTTATTTGTGAATGGTTGCATGCGTATGACTGATTTGAGCTTTGATTTGTTTGCTTTACAAGATTTAGCGTTATATAAATTCCATATAATTATTATTATTATTTCATCACATTACATATCCCACAGCCTTCTTTATTGTAGGGGCGGCGATAGATGAAATGACAATCAGCCCTCTCTCTCTCTGTCTCTCTGTCTCTGTCTGTCTGTCTGTCTGCTGTCTGTCTGTCTGTCTGTCTGTCGTCTGTCTCTGTGTCTCTCTCTGTCTGTCTGTCTGTCTGTCTGTCTGTCTGTCTGTCTGTCTGTCTGTCTGTCTGTCTCTCTCTCTCTCTCTCTCTCTCTCTCTCTCTCTCTCTCTCTCTCTCCTCTCTCTCTCTCTCTCTCTCTCTCTCTCTCTCTCTCTCTCTCTTTCTCTTATTCTATTACCCTCTTTGAATAAAAAAGTTTTGAAGTTTTCAAAGTTTTTTTGTTTTTTTTCTCTCTCTCTCTCTGTGTCTGCCTTATCGTTTTAATTAAAAAAAAAAAGATTTGAAAAACTCTTTTTCAAAACATTTTTTCAAAACCCAGTTTTGCATGTTATAGAAAAACATTTTTTTTTTTTTTAAGTTTAAAAAAAAATCAGTTTTGCATGTTATATCTGAAAATGGCAGGTAATTTTAGGTGGCACACAGAACAAACGAACGAACGAAAGCAAGCAGACGCACAACCAACAAATCTGGAAGGAAACCAAAGTCACAACCCAATCATTCAAATATGCAAAGCTAGGAGCAAGATAGCCTAGTGGTTAGAGCGTTGCATAGCAACATGGTCTCTGACCCTTCATGAAAAATCCTTCGGGTGAGACTATAAACAGAGGCCCCATGTGCTAACGCACGCAGAACATCTGCTCACATCATGTTTAATCCTGTTCCGCTTTTCGGAAGACTAGGCCATCGTGCGCCGGTGGGAACAGATGACATTTACAAAACTGCATACACACGGGGACTGGATGTAAAAAAAAAGCACAAGAGTGCTTATCCCATTATCCTCGATATAAAAGAATAAAAACGACAAAAAAAACCCTCATGAACCTCGGAGCTCTGGCCGAGGAAGGACAGAAAAACCAAATGACAACTGGTGTAGAAAGCAAGCTATGTGTCATTCTTGCTGCTGTGTTACAGTGTGCATGCACAGAGCTCTCTGTGGATGTCAATCACGGTAGACAAACAAACCACAGGAAAAGCCCAAAAAGCCTTGGGGGGACAAGGATTGGGTAAGCTGAGTGGTGGTGGTACTGGTGGTGGTAGGGGAGGAGGGGGTGGGGGGTGACTTCTGTATAGATTTCTGTTGGAGGAGGAAAAGGGGTGGGTGTAAAACAGCCATGTCAGAGTGAACTGTTCAGAGTTTCTGGCACCAACATCTACCACAACAGCACTTAGAGGTGGGGAGTTTCCACACAAAGCAGCACTGAGCACTGGTTTTGTTCACTGTGTACACATCCCCAGTCACAGCAGCAGTTTCTGATCAATACAACCGATAGCCTTGTATTGGTATAAAAAGGACTGTAGCCTAGTCTTTCAAACATAGACTTGCGTGTTGTCGCTACGGCATCAGAATTGCAAAGTTGACAGATTTTAACTTTGCAAATGCATTACTGTTTTGGTTCTGTTTCTTGTTGTAGTTGTTTCAAAAAGTAAGTATTTACACCTGCGCTGATTTGGTGTAAGTATAGGAGCTTATGAATGCGAATGGTACATTTAAGGCATTGTTTAAATCATTAGATTGTTTCAACTTGATGATGGTTTTTAAAAAAATTTTTCTTTTCTGCCATCTCGTCTTCTTCCTCCTATGTTTGTTTCTTGTACAGTTTGTTTCATTCGTTAAATGGACACCTGTCCTCTCCAGTCTCAGGGAAGGTAAGGCAGTGAGGGAGAGGAGAGGAGATGGAGATGAAGAGGGAGAGGAGATGGGCACCGCCCTCCATGCACTAGACAGGCTTGCTTCTTTCTCTTTCTTCTTCTTTCTTTCTTTCTTTCTTTCTTTCTTTCTTCTTCTTTCTTTCTTTCTTTCTTTCTTTCTTCTTTCTTCTTTCTTCTTTCTTCTTTCTTTCTTTCTTTCTTTTCTTTCTTTCTTTCTTTCTTCTTCTTTCTTTCTTTCTTCTTTCTTTCTTTCTTTCTTTCTTTCTTTCTTTTCTTTTCTTTCTTTCTTTCTCTCTTTCTTTCTTTCTTCTATATCGAGGATAATGGGATAAGCACTCGTGTGCTTTTTTACATCCAGTCTCCGTCTGTATGCAGTTTTGTAGGTGACGGGAACACATTTACTATTTACCTGAGCATCGTTATTAATGTCACTGTTTCGTGTCTTTTGCTTCTCCACTTCGTTTACAGCAGAAATGTTGCAAAATTATCCTTCTCTATATGGCAGGTAGGCTAGATAGGGGACGGGGTAGCTCAGTGGTCAGAGCGCTCGCTTATACCCAAGCTAATGTTAAGCAAAGACTACATAAGCATCGCGAATCCAGCAAACCATTGGTCCCTATGAAAATCATCTATCAATCGTAAAGAAGCGTAAAGCTTAAATGGTATGGGCATGTCACAAGATCGAAAGGACTAGCAAAAACAATACTGTAAAGCACTGTCCATGGAGGAAGAAAAAGAGGCAGACCAAGGAAGAGATGGGAGGACAACATCAGCGAATGGACAGGCCTAGAACCCAGCCAAATTTTGAGAAAGGCAGAACAGAGAGAGGAATGGAGGGAACTGGTTGTCAAGTCTTCAGGGGTGCCCACACGGTCACCAGACTGAAGGATAGATAGATAGAAGGTTAAGCATCATCGAGCGTAATTACCAATTGGAGGGGTGACCGTTTGCTCGCCTTTTGTTTCAGTACAGTCCCCCTAGTTCACCCAGCTGTAATATGGGTATCCTCCCCTCTTTAAGGTCAGGAGTAAGCAGCGAGGGAGAGGAGATGGGCGCCGACCCTCAACATGCTGGCCCCTAGAGAAGCTGAGGTCTGTGACACCTCGCTCCCCTACGACCACACAGGTTTTGGAGGCAGCCTTTACCTTTTTGATATGGCAGGTGATGTAAGAAGCATCCACTAAAGCGACATGGGGGCAGGTGGTCAGCTGGTCACGCCCCTGGTCACGGTGTTGGTGTTCGGCCACTGGGGTCACTTTACTGGACGGGGCCAGTCACAGGGACACTGTCAGCACATGTCCGGAGCAACAGGAGAGAACGTAACAACCACAGACATCACAGCCAGAGTCACTGACCATGTCCAGATGTCAGGACTGACTACCGTCAATTCCTCACCGTACAGGGTATGTATGTCGTTGTTGGCTTTATTCTATGGAGCGCATGTGCATGTGCATGTGCATGTGCACACACATACATACATTATACACACAAGCACATACGCACACAGACACACACACACACATATACACGCACACACACTCGCGCACACAGACCACACACGCGCACACACACACACACACACACACACACACACACACACACACACACACACACACACACACACACACACACACACACACACACAACACACACACACACACACAACCACACTACACAATATTGAGACAGACAGCACAGACAGACAGATAGATAGAAAGACAGACAGCACACACAGACACACACAGACACACACAGACACACAACACACACACAGACACACACACACACACACACACACACACACACAAAACACACACACACACACACACACACACAACACACAGAGTCAGACAGACAGACAGACACAACACAAGAGTTTGTCATGACGGACGAGAATCTCAACATTTTAACGCATAAAAACACTGTTATAGAAGACTCGGCAACTAAGCTTACATCAATAACTGGAAAAAGCTTTAGATCTGGGCCAAATACAGTATGGACAAGCATTTTTATTATTATTTATTTTATTTATTTATTTATTTATTTCATTATATATTACATACATACAACTTTATGTCACTGCAGGTTTCTCTGCGTGAAATTCGGGCTGCTCTCCCCGGGGAGAGCGCATCGCCACAAGTGCAGCGCCACCCATATATTTTTTCTTGTTCCTGTCTGCACTGTTTTGTTTCCTACTAGGGTGAGGGTGGCTTTTTTTCTACAGACTTTTGCCAGGGACAACCCTCTGGTTGCCGTGGGTTCTTTTACGTGCGCTAAATAATGTGTAACACACGGGACCTCGGTTTATCGTCTCACCGAAAGACTAACACCCAGAACACCACTCATGGATGGGGGAAAAGTTTTGGGCCCAAACGGGATTCAAACCACCGCACACTTCCGACCTGGACTTTTGGCTTTCTAGACAGGCGCGTTACCTGTAGACCACAGATCCACCAAGTTTGTAATCCATCTCCCATCTCCTCACAACACTCTCTTTCCAGATGGGACAACAATACCACCGGGCAAATGCCTGCCTTTCAGCGTGCCTTCCCATTTGAACATGACGTCACCTCTGCAGTCATTGTATGACGTCGACACCACAGTCACCTGGCAGTGTCTGGAACAGGACCTGTGTTACGTCATGGAGGGGGATGACGATATGACGTGTCAGGAAAATGGACAGTGGTCTCCAAGTGTGCCCACTTGTCGATGTGAGGGGTATACATGCATGCACACACGCGTGCGCGTGCACGTGAGCGCACACACACAATCACACGCACGCACGCACGCACGTACGCACACGCTCGCGCGCGCGCGCGCCGCACACACACACACACACACACACACACACACACACACACACACACACACACACACACACACACACAAAACACACACACACACACACACACACACACACACACACATAGAGCCGAGGAACGAGAACGAAAACAAAAAATCAACAATTGACCCTACAGAACAAAGGTAAAAAGGTAAGGTGTCCCATCACCTATGTGGTCGTAGGGGAGCGAGGCGTCAGAGACCTCAGCTTCTCTAGGGGCCAGCATATTGAGGGCGGCATCCATCTCCTCTCCCTCGCTGTTTTACCTTCCCTGACCCTAAAGAGGGCAGGTAGCCATTTACAGCTGGGTGGACTGGGGACTGTACAGAACCAAGGCGTGCAAACGTTTACCCATCCAACTGGTAACCACACTCCGATGCTGCTTAACTTGGCTTGGGGAGAAGCGAGTGCTCTGACCACTGAGCTAACCAGAACATAGGTAAGGTAAAGGTAAGATCTTTACCTGACCACTGAGCTAACTAGAACATAGGTAAGGATAGGTAGTTACTGACCCATATAAACATTGTTGGTAGTTTACTGCATATTCATATAGTTAGGTGCTTGTCTGTGATAACGAACTGAAAATAAAACCTTTAAACCACAGGTACAGATAAAAGGTAAGACTTTACCTGACCACGAGCTATCCACAAACACACCAACACTTTGTATCCCCAGATTCCAACATCTACCAGTGCAAGAACCCGCTCCCAGCGGGACAGTGACCAATGCTGACCACTTCGTCCTGGGGCCCAACGCCACCCTGACCGCTACACTGGCCTCCTGTGGGCTGACCCTTGTCCTGCAGTGTCGCCCCGGACACGAGGTCATGCCAGGTACCACTCGCTTGACCACCACCTGCCACTACAAGCAGGGCTGGACATGGTCTTTGTACAGTTTTGAGTGTACAGGTAAGGCCTTGGCTTGCTACTGTTTTTTTATTTTCTCGCTGGAGTTAACATCAGTGCTGACTCCACTCTCCCCTAAAAGTTCTTTCGGATGAGGCTATAAACCGAGGAGGCCCCGTGTGCGAACGCACGCAGAACATCTTGATCACACGTTAAATCCTGTTCCGCTTTTCGTAAGAGTAGGCCATAGAGAACAGATGACAAGATTTAGAAAAGTGTATATACACAGGGGACTGGATGTAAAAAAGCACATGAGTGCTTATTCCATTATCCTCGATATAAAAGAATAAAATAAAAAAAGAAATATAAAAAAAAATGAAATATAAAATATATAAAAATTTATGAAATTAAAAAAAAAATCGTTCCGTTGTTGGATCTTCGAGGTTTAGGTCACAAGATCAAAAGGACTTGCAAAAACAATACTGCAAGGCACTGTCCAAGGAGGAAGAACAAGAGCAGACCAAGGAAGAGATGGAGGACAACATCAGGAATGGACAGGCCTAGAACTCAACAAATTCTGAGAAGGCAGAACAGAGAGAGGAATGGAGGAAACTGATTGTAAAGTCTTCAGGGGTGCCCCACAGTCGCCAGAGCGAATAGAGAGGATGAGGAATAGATAGATAGATAGATAGATAGATGCAGATAGGATAGATAGATAGATAGATAGATAGATAGATAGATAGATCAGACAGACAGATAGATAGATAGATTAGATAGATAGATAGACAGACAGACCAGACAGAAGAGATAGTAAGATAGTATAGACGATAGACACAACAAATAGATAGATGATAGATAGAGTGATAGATAGATAGATAGATAGATATATAATATAAAATTAGATAGATAGATAGATAGATAGATAGACAGACAGACAGAAGACAGACAGATAGATAGATAGATCACACAGACAGACAGACAGATAGACAGACAGACAGACAGACAGACAAGACAGAAACAGACAGACAGACAGACAGATAACTAAGGTAGCCTTGTTTTCTGACTTCAGCTATGCTGTCTAACACTGCACCTGTGTGCACGTGTTTTTAAAACAAAAATTGTCATCTGCTCCTACCGACATGACATCGCCTACTCTTCAGAAAGGCAAAACGGGCTTTTAACGTGTCTTCTATGTTTGCATTTGCATTCTTGGTTTACAGCATCATCCGGATGGATATTCGGAGAAGTAGAGTCAGTGCTGATGGTTTTTAAAAATTTATTTAATTAATTATTTATTTTTAATGTCAATTTTTTTTTCCAGTGCTGATTTTAATTCCAGGGTAAAATTTCGACAGTTCATGAGCACAACACTCTAACCGCTAGCCACCCACAAAAAACAAACAAACAAAACCCAACAACAACAACAACCAAAAAAAAACCCAGACAAAAAACAACAACAAAACCCAACAACCCCCCCCCCCCCCAAGAAAAAAACAAACAAAAAACCCCCCCCAAAAAAAAAACAAACCACTCTAACCGCTAGCCCCCACAAAAAAACAAACAAACAAAACCCAACAACAACAACAACCAAAAAAAAAACCAGACAAAAAAACAACAACAAAACCCAACAACCCCCCCCCAAAAAAAAACAAAAAACAACCCCCCCAAAAAAACCACCCAAACACCACAAGAACAAGGATACCAAGCAGCAGCTCACTTCTCTATTCCAAATTGCAGCCAAGATGCATTTCATCAACTGTCTGAAGCTTCCTCCTGTACTACAAGAACCGAACCTGACCACTACCGTCCTGACGCCCAATGGAGAGCTGGAGTGTCGCAACCACTGCCTCAACACCACCCACCTCTTCTCCATCCTCATTGGGAGCGGACAGGTGCATGTGCACTAGCAACAGTACACTCGTCCTCAATGCAACGACAACGGAAATTCCCGATGCTTGCAACCAAAGCTGTGCAGGGCGGGAGGACGAATACTGCGGTAGCAGTGAGAGTGCAGATATTGGGGCTGCCTACTTCACGATTGGTGAGTTTGATGTGTGTGTTGTGTGTGTGTGTGTGTGTGTGTGTGTGTGTGTGTGTGTGTGTGTGTGTGTGTGTGTGTGTGTGTGTGTGTGTGTGTGTGTGTGTGTGTGTGTTGTGTGTGTGTGGTGTGTGTGTGTGTGTGTGTGTTGTGTGTGGTGTGGTGTGTGTGTGTGTGTGGTGTGATGGGGGTGGTGAGGAGAGATGAGAGGGGAGAGAGAGAGAGAGAGAGAGAGAGAGAGAGAGAGAGAGAGGAGAGAGAGAGAGAGAGAGAGAGAGAGGAGAGAGAGTCTGATATTTTGTCTGGGATCATGTGCAATATGTTTGTTACGATCGTCACCACCACCACCACCACCCCGACCCCACCACCACCCCCCCACCCCCCCACACCCCACAACCCCCACCAACCCCACCACTACACAACCCCAACCCCCCACCATCCCCCAACCTCCCCACCAACCCCCCCAACCCTCCCCCACCCCCATCCCAACCCCCCCCACCCCAACCCCCCAACCCCCCAACCCCCCACCCCCAACCCCCCCACCCCCCACCCCACCCCACCACCCCCACCACAACCACCCAATCCAGGCGGCTGCTACAGAGGCTTGCAGGCCCTCCAAGCCAGCAACGTGACCCTGACTGACCCCAAGATGACCCCGGAGCAGTGCCGGCAGTTCTGCGGGCTGAGGAGCTTTGACCTCGCCGCGCTGTCTGCAGTCCAGTGCACGTGCCTGAGGAGTGACGGGGGTGGGGACGCGGGGGGGGAGGGGGAGGGGGTGCGCGTGCTGAGCTCCCAGAGGCTGGTTCCGGAGTCTCCTGGCTGCTCGCTGCCCTGTCAGGAGGACCAGGGTCAGATGTGTGGAGGTCTCAACGCTGTCTTCGTCTACAACTTGGGTAAATTTGTTGTTATTGCTGTTGTTGTGCAGCCGTCGCTGTAGTCTAGTGGTTAGGGCGTTGGACTCGTAATCTAAAGGTGCGGGTTCGATCCCAGCTTTCGGCTATGGCCCTTGGAAAAGGCACTTTACGGCTATTTTCTCACCCCACCCAGGTGTAAAAGGGGTACCAACCTTGTGTTGGGGGTTAACCCTGCGATAGACTGGCGTCCTATCCTGGGGGGAGTCTATGACTCTCAGTCGCTTAACGCCACAGAAACCGGAATAAGCATCGGCCTGATGAGCCTTAGGCTCGGGACAGACTTTAACATTTAACTTAACTGTTGTTGTTGTTGTTGTTGTCGTTGTGTTGTTGTTGTTGTCGTTGTTGTCGATGTTGTTGTCGTCGTCGTTGTTGTTGGTGTTGTTGTCGATGTCGTTGTTATAGTCGTCGTCCCAGATCACCCAGCTGTAAATGGGTACCTGCCCTCTTTAGAGTCAAGGAAGGTAAAGCAGCGAGGGAGAGGAGATGGGTCGCCACCCTCAACTATGCTGGCCCCTAGAGAAGCTGAAGGTCTCTGATGCCTAGCTCCCCTACGACCACATAGGTTATGGGACACCGTTACCTTTACCTTTTTAAAGTTTGTACAACCTGTGTATTTATTCATTTTAATTTTATTTTAGTCTTTTATTTCGAGGATGATGGAATGAGACAGATGTGTTTCCTGTTTTTAACATTCAGTCCCCACTGTGCATGAGTTTTGTCAATATTATCATCCGTTCCCACAGGTACACAATTGTCTACTCTCTCTCTCTCTCTCTCTCTCTCTCTCTCTCTCTCTCTCTCTCTCTCTCTCTCTCTCTCTCTCTCTCTCTCTCTCTCTCTCTCTCTCTCTCTCTCTCTCTCTCTCTCTCTCTCTCTCTCTCTCCTCTCCCCCCTCCCCTCTCCTCCCCTCTCTCTCTCTCCTCTCCCCTCTCTCTCTCTGCTAACCGTTTGCTCCCCGTTTCTTAGGCCGATAGATTTTTGTTTTGTTTTTTTGTTTTGTTTGGCTCGTGTATTTTAAATGAATGGGAACAAAGGTTTGGTACGAAGGACTCGGTACCTTGAAATGTTCTATATTCAACACCGCATGACTCATCAGTGGAGGTCTTTATATAAAAAGGAAAAGGTAAAGATGTCCCATAACCTATGTGGTCGTAGGGGAGCGAGGTGTCAGAGACCTCAGCTTCTCCAGGAGCCAGCATGTTGAGGGCGGCGCCCACTCTCCTCTCCCTCGCTGCTTTACCCTCCCTGACCCAAAGAGGGAAGGTACCCCTGTACAACTGGGTGGACTGAAGAACTGTACTGAAGCCAAGGTGCGCAACGGTCACCCATCCAGTTGGCAATCACGCTCGATGCTGCTTAATCTTGGCTGGGGGAAAGCAAGTGCTCTGACCACTGAGCTATCCTGTCCAGTCTTTTAATACACCATGAAAAACAACAACAACAACAAAACTCCACCTTTTTTCAGATCCTCAATACATTACGGAAAGGCCAAAACCTGCCGGAGCTGTACCTGCTGGGGATCCGAACACACGGCTACTATGAGCTGGAGGATGGAGTTCGCTACTGCTACATGGCGGGTGAGAGTTTACACGGCAAAATAACATCATTGTGTTGGTCACTGCTCTTGCTCTTATCTGAAACATCGACTGAAAAGGTAAAAAAAAAGGTAAAGGTGTCCCATAAACTGTGCGGTCGAAGGGGGGCGAAGGCATCAGAGACCTCAGCTTCTCTAGGGGCAGAATGTTGAGGGCGGCGCCTATCTCCTCTACCTCGCTGCTTTACCTTCCCTGACCCTAAGGAGAGCAGGTATCCATTTACAGCTGGGTGGACTGGGGGACTGTACTGAAGCCAAGGCACGCAAACAGTCACCCATCCACTTGGTAACCACGCTCGATGCTGCTTAGCCTTAGCATGGAGAAAGCGAGCGCTCTGACCACTGA
>CM060327.1:63376113-63378613 GCA_030674155.1 Stramonita haemastoma | reverse complement strand
CCCCCATATCTTACCTTAAAAAAATCCCAGAACTTTTGTGTCTGAAAGACGCGAGATTGTCTTGGATTCACTTTGCCACTGTATCATCAATGAATTGATGACTAACAAATTTATCATCTTTGTTTATTTTTATTTTATTTATTCTTTTATATCGAGGATAATAGAATAAGCACTCACGTGCTTTTTTACATCCAGTCCTCGTGTGTATACAGTTTTATAAATCTTTGTCATCTGTTCCCACCGGCACACAATGGCCTACTCTTACGAAAAGCGGAACAGGATTTAATGTGTGCGCAAGATGTTATTTCTAGTAGTGTGAGAGGGGAGTGAGGATGGGGTGGGGGTGGGGGTGGGGCTGGGGGTGGGGTGGGGTGGGGGTGGGGTGGGGGTGGGGTGGGGGGGGTGGGGGTGGGGGTGGGGTGGGGGTGGGGGCAGCCTAGTGGTCAGAGCGTTGACCTCGTGTTCTGACAGCGAGGGTTTCGAACCCCCACTGACACACCTGTTGAGGAACTGTTTTCACCTGGAGTTAACGTCACTACCAACTCTACTCCCTTGAAAGCCCTTCCGATGAGACTGTAAACTGATGAGACTGTAAACTGATGAGACTGACTATAAACTGATGAGACTGACTATAAACTGATGAGACTATAAACTGATGAGACTATAAACTGATGAGACTATAAACTGATGAGACTGTAAACTGATGAGACTGTAAACTGATGAGACTGTAAACTGATGAGACTGTAAACTGATGAGACTGTAAACTGATGAGACTATAAACTGATGAGACTATAAACTGATGAGACTATAAACTGATGAGACTGACTATAAACTGATGAGACTGACTATAAACTGATGAGACTATAAACTGATGAGACTATAAACTGATGAGACTGACTATAAACTGATGAGACTGACTATAAACTGATGAGACTATAAACTGATGAGACTATAAACTGATGAGACTATAAAACATTGATGAGACTATAAACTGATGAGACTATAAACAGATGAGACTGACTATAAACTGATGAGACTGACTATAAACTGATGAGACTATAAACTGATGAGACTATAAACTGATGAGACATAACTGATGAGACTATATAAACTGATGAGACTGACTATAAACTGATGAGACTAAAACTGATGGACTACTAAACTGATGAGACTATAAACTGATGAGACTCTAAACTGATGAGACTATAAAACTGATGAGACTATAAACTGATGAGACTATAAACTGATGAGACTATAAACTGATGAGACTATAAACTGATGAGACTATAAACTGATGTCTTCGCGCGTTCCAAAGCATGCAAAGCATCTTGCAGACACGTTAAAAACCTCGTACCACCTTTCGGAAGATTAGGCCATTTCGTGCTAGTTAGGAACGGATGACAGCATGAAGAAAACTCCCCACATTTCTGCAGACAGGTGTCGAATATAGACACCACCCAGCTCTCTGCGGTTCTTGATTTTCTAACATGACTTTTTGTTTCAACTAAAAAAACAAACAAACAAACAATGTCAGGGACAGATAAAACAGGGACGTGAGGCACCTCAACCCTGCATCCCCTACATCCTGTTCCGCTTTTGGAAAGAGTAGGCCATTGTGTGTCGGTGGGAACAAATGACAACATTTACAAAACTGCATACACACAGGGACTGGATTTCTAAAAAAAAAAAAGCACATGAGTGGTTTTTCTTTTCCATTATCCTTGATATAAAAGAATAAATGAAGAAATAAATAAACAATACATTTTCGTTTCAAGTAAAAAAGCCAAACCAACAAAAGAATATCCTAGATAAAACCTCAGCCCTCCGTCCTTTCTCTTCTTTTCTCTTTCTTTTTCCTTCCTCCACTAAAGCGCTAAGGTTCTCTCACCAATGGTGAAATACTTTACCTCATGCGGCCACTTTTTGTCCACCATGAAGGTATCCGTATTTAATTTATTGATTGATTATTCTTTTATATCGAGGATAATGGAATAAGCACTCATGTGCTTTTTTTTTTTTAACCCAGTCCCCCAGTGTACGCAGTTTTGTAAATCTTGTCATCTGTTCCCACCGGCACACAATAGCCTACTCTTACGAAAAACAGAACAGGATTTAAAGTGTGTGCGCAAGATGTTCCGCGTGCATTCGCACACAGAGCCTCGGTTTACAGTCTCATCCAAATGACTTTTAGGGGAGAGAGGAGTCAGCACTGATGTTAACTCCAGGAGAAAAATCTCAGAGAGAGAGAGAGAGAGAGAGAGAGAGAGAGAGAGAGAGAGAGAGAGAGAGAGAGAGAGAGAGAGAGAGAGAGAGAAGAGAGAGACAGAAGACAGACAGACAGAGACAGACAGACAGAGACAGAGACAGAGAACAGAGAGACAGAGAGAGACAGAAGACAGACAGAAGACAGAAGAGACAGAGAGACAGACAGACAGACAGAGAGAGACAGAGAGAGACAGAGAGAGACGAGAGACAGACAGAGAGAGAGAGAGACAGACAG
>CM060327.1:63366113-63368613 GCA_030674155.1 Stramonita haemastoma | reverse complement strand
TAATGTACAATTTCTTCAATTGAAGAAAAATGTACATAGATTAATGTACAATTTCTGTAGGTTTTTTGACGGTAGATGTATTAACGTACAATTTCTTTCTTTTTCTTTTTTTTTGATTGTAGAAGGATAATGTAATTTTCTTTGGGATTTTGGACAGTAGATTGATTAATGTAAAGTTTCCTTCTTTCTTTTTTTTTTTTTAGATGGCAGATAGATTAATGAACAATTTCTTTAGGTTTCTGGATGGACCAATGTACAATGTATCTGGGGTTTTGGATGGGAGATAGATTAATGTAACATTTCTTTGGAATTTTCTGGATAGTAGATGGATTAATGAACAATTTCTTTGCGTTTTTGAATGGTAGCGCTTTGATTTGTTTGCTTTACAAGATTCAGGCTGTAATAAACTCTATATGATAAAAAAAAATCCCTCGTCCTCCTCCTCTTCTTTTTCTTTTCTTGTTCTTCTTGTTCTTCTTGTTCTTCTGTTCTTCTTGTTCTTTTCTGTTCTTCTTTTCTTCTTCTTCTTCTTCTTCTTCTTCTTCTTCTTCTTCTTCTTCTTCTTCTTCTTCTTCTTCTTCTTCTTCTTCTTTTCTTCTTCTTCTTCTTCTTCTTCTTCTTCTTCTTCTTGTTGTTGTTGTGATGTTGTTGTTGTTCGTTGTTTGTTCTCTTTCTTCTTCTTTTTTTTTCTTGTTGTTGTTGTTGTTGTTGTTGTTGTTGTTGTTCTTCTTCTTCTTCTTCTTCTTCTTCTTCTTCTTCTTCTTCTTCTTCTTCTTCTTCTTCTTCTTCTTCTTCTTCTTCTTCTTCTTCTTCTTCTTCTTCTTCTTTTCATCATGACCATGATCATCATCATTTAAAGAAAATGAACCTACAATTTCTTCCATATCTTATATTTATTTATTCATTTATTTATTTATTTAAATGTCAGGTCGAGCTTTCAGACAATCAGCTACTTCACGGGGCTGGTGGCCCCTCTGCAGAGCCAGGCGGTGAGGACGATGGACGGCTCCCTGGTGGCGGAGACCCTGCACTGGGAGACGGGGCATCCCCACAGCGCGCTGCATCAGTGCGTCACCCTCAAGACCAGGGGAGGCAACTCCTCCACGGTGCACTGCTCCAGCGACCATCGCTTCGTCTGCCAGAAAGACGTGGCTCTCACTGGTCATTTTTTTTTTTTTTTATACCACTTTAATGTCACAGCAGATTTCTCTGCGTGAAATTCGGGCTGCCCCTCTCTCTCTCTCCCCGGGGAGAGCGTGTCGCCTCAAGTGCAGTGCCTACCCATTAGTTTGTTTTCATGTTTCTTGTCTGCAGCTGTATTTGTTTCCCTATCAGAGTGGCTTTTTTCTAAAAATTTTGCCAGGGACAACCCCCTTTTGCCGTGGGTTCTTTTACGTGCGCTAAATAATGATGTGTAACACACGGGACCTGGGTTTATCGTCTCATCCTAAAGACTAGCACCCAGACCACCACTCAGGGTCTAATGGATGGGAAAAAAGTTTTGGACCCAAACGGGATTCGAACCACCTTACAGTGCCTCCGACCCGAACTTAGCACTTTTCTAGGCAGGGCGTTACCACCTAGACCACCGATCGACCGTGTGTGTGTGTGTGTGTGTGTGTGTGTGTGTGTGGTGTGTGTGTGTGTGTGTGTGTGTGTGTGTGTGTGTGTGTGTGTGTGACGTGGTGGTGCGTGCGTGCTGCGTGGGTCGTGTGGTGGTGGAGGGTGGGGGGGGGGGGCGTAGGGGGATGGAGGGAGGGAGCGGGGTTGTGTGTATGGGGGAAAGACTGTTTGTTGTTGTCTATCCCAGCAGTGTTCGCTCTCCTGTAAGAGAAACCAGCTGTCCTGAAAGTGGACAGACACAGAGAGCAGCTGCTGTAGCTGAACTGCACCCGCGTGAACTCTTTGTCTTCCTTCCTCACCTACATCTGGAGTACCGAGGTTCACCAATTGTCAGATTTTGTGTATGCGACCTTTTACCCACCACAAAGGTAGCAGCATTCCGACCTTAGGGATATGTGGACTATATGTGATTACTTTCCACTAAGCAGCGACGATGGTTGTGGTGATAATGGTAATGGTGGTGATTAATGACAATAGTTGTGGTGATGACGGTAATGACAATAGTTCTGGTAATGATGACAATAACAATCACTAGACACGACAGTGGACGCGACAGCTCAGTGGTCAGAGCACTCGCTTTCCCCAAGCTAAGGTTAAGCAGCATCGAGTGTGGTTACCAAGAAGATGGGTGACCGTTAGCGCGCCTTGGCTTCAGTACAGTCCCCCATTTCATCCAGCTGTAAATGGGTACCTGCCATCTTTAGTGGACAGGGAAGGTAAAGCAGCGAGGGAGAGGAGATGGGCGCCACCCTCAAGAAGTTGAGGTCTCTGACGCCTCGCTCCTCTGCGACCACACAGGTTATGGGACACATTTACCTTTTACTTAGACACGATGGTCAGATGATAACAAAAATGACAGTGACTTCAGTAATGCAAT
>CM060327.1:63348613-63353613 GCA_030674155.1 Stramonita haemastoma | reverse complement strand
AAAATTCTTTAAAAAAATCTTTAAAAAATTCTTAAAAAAACCCCAACGATCTCTTCTCACAGCTCGGCAAGGATGCTTCACCCTCACCCCCTCCACCGCCTCCTCCCTCACTCCCCTCCTTACCGACGATGGGGATATGTCCACGTTGCTATGCCGTCAGGGGTGTCGAGGTTTGAACCTGGCTGTGTGGGGCTACGTGGTGGCCAACAGGAGCTGCTACTGCCTGGCGGGTGACTATGGAGGCTTCTACAGCCGGCACGGGCAGCAGGAGGCCGACTTTGCGCGGTGCCAGACTCCCTGTGTGGGTCACCCTGACCTGTTTTGCGGGGATGAGGAGGCGGCTGTGGTGTCTGAGGATGGTCAGTTATTGAGTGTGTGTGTGGGGGTGGGGGGGTGGGGTGGGGAGGGGTGGGGTTGGGGGGGTGGGGTGGGGGGAGGGAGTGGGGGGGTTGAGGGAGGGTGTGGGGGAGGGGGTGTGGTGTATGTGTGTGTGTGTGTGTGTGTGTGTGTGTGTGTGTGTGTGTGTGTGTGTGTGTGTGTAAGTGTGTGTGTGTGGTGGGTGGGGAGGTGGTAGTGGTGGAGGTGTGTGTGTGTGTGTGTGTGTGTGTGTGTGTGTGTGTGTGTGTGTGTGTGTGGATTGTGTGTGTGTGTGTGTGTGTGTGTGTGATTGTGTGTGTGTGTATGTGTGTGTGTGTGTGTGTTTGTGTTTGTGATTGTGTGTGTGTGTGTGTGTGTGTGTGTGTGTGTGTGTGTGTGTGTGTGTGTGTGTGTGTGTGTGTGTGTGTGTGTGTGTGTGTGTGTGTGTGTGATTGTGATTGTGATGTGTGTGTGTGTGTGTGTGTGTGTGTGTGTGTGTGTGTGTGTGTGTGTGTGTGTGTGTGTGTGTATGTGTGTGTTTGTTAAGGATGGAGTTTTGTTATTGTGGGAGGTGGGGGTGGGGGGGCGGAGGGTGGGTGGGTTTGTTTGTTTTTCTAAGTATTTTGTTTGTTTTTTGTTGTATTTCTTTATTTTTATTTTTTTCCTTCTGTGACACCTCGCTCCCCTGAGATCACACAGGTTATGGGACACCTTTACCTTTTTATATATTACACTGGCTCCACAGGTGCGCTGTCTCCCTATCTGTCTCTCTGCCTGTCTCTGTCTGTATACCCCACCCCCTCTCCCTCTCTCTTTCTTAACTCCCTTCTCTCTCTCTCTCTCTCTCTCTCTCTCTCTCCTCCTCTCTCTCTCTCTCCTCTCTCTCTCTCTCTCTCTCTCTCTCTCTCTCTCTCTCTCTCTCTCTCTCTCTCTCTCCTCTCTCTCTCTCTCTCTCTCTCTCCATCAATCATTTCCACAGAAAACACTAAACGAACATTGACTAAACCCTCAGGCATCATCACCCAACACAAGTACGCTGGACCTGTATATTTATAAAATTCATTAATTTTGTGAATGTAGGTTTACATCGTGACGCCACAGCAGAGATTGTACACGTACATGTTATCTTTACTTCCACAGTGATCGTGTACGACACTGAAAAAGCCTCCGAATGCGATGAAATTCTCAGCAACGGCTTGTACATCAACATGACCTACAGACTCCGAGGCAACGGACAAGCGGATCTTTTCCACAACTGTTGTAAGTCGTCTGAACTCATTTTCTATTCGCCTGGGGGCGGGATAGCTCAGTGGTCAGAGCACTCGCTTTTCCCCCCAGCTATGCGCTGTCCTAATCCTAATCCTAATGCGCGGTTAAGCAGCATCAAGTGTGGTTATCATTTGGATGGGTGACCATTTGCGCGCCTTGGTTTCAGTTACAGTTCCCCCCCAGTTTACCCAGTTGTGAATGGGTACCTGCCCTCTTTAGGGTCAGGGAAGGTAAAGCAGCGAGGGAGAGGAGATGGGCGCCGCCCTCAACATGCTGGCCCCTAGAGAAGCTGAGGTCTCTGACACCTCGCTCCCCTAAGATCACAAAGGTTATGGGACACCTTGACCTTTTTATATATTATACTGACTCCACATGCGCGCGTATAATTATATGTGTTAGAGCGTGGATACACAAAAACACGCATGCATGCACGCGTGCGCGTGCAAGTAAGCACGCACACATATACACAGAGGCACACCCGCACACACGCACACACGTATTCACCCAAACACACAGACACAGAGACACAGACACAGACACACACAGACACACACAGACAACACACACACACACACACACTGTGTTTTATGTGTGTGTGTGTGTGTGTTTGTGTGTGTGTGAGTGCGTGTGTGTGCGTGCGTGCGTGCGTGCGCGCGCGAGCGCGTGTGTATGTGTAAGTCAAAATCCTAATCAAAGTTTGTGTGTATGCGTGCACGCACGAGCGCATGCATGATTCTGTGTGATTTCAGACAAAGAATGCGACGTGCTGACAGTGGCTGGTCCCGCCTCTCTGAGCTCATCATCCCAGACGTACCGCAGCAACGTCAGCATCTCCTGTCCCCCAGGCTGGGCCTTGTCCGGGGAGGTGCCCACCGCCTTCGCCTACTGCGGGGCCCAGGGGTGGAACGTGACACAGCACAACCTCACCTGCTCCAGTAAGCATGTTGCATTTGTGTTTTCCCCTGTCTGAATTGTCGTTCTATCTGTGAAGATCTTCCCCACTCTCTTGGGTTGGGATTAAATTCTGTAATAATAATAATAAAAAAGAAAACCCCGCAAAAAATATGCGCACACGTTAAATCCTGTTCCGCTTTCTGTAAGAGAAGGCCATTGTGTGCCAGTGGGAACAGATGACATGATTTACAAAACTGCCTACACAGGGGGACGAGATACAAAAAAAGCACATGAGTGCTTATTCCATTATCCTCGGTATAAAAAAGAATAAATAAATATATGATAACACCCCTTCCTGAATGGTCACTCAGACAGAAAGATCAATCGTAAAGAAGCATAAACTTAAATTGGTACGGACATGTCACAAGATCGAAATGACTTGCAAAAACAATACTGCAAGGCACTGTCCAAGGAGGAAGAAAAAGAGGCAGACCAAGGAAGAGATGGGAGGACAACATCAGCGAATGGACAGGCCTAGAACTCAACAAAGTTTTGAGAAAGGCAGAACAGAGAGAGGAATGGAGGGAACTGGTTGCCAAGTCTTCATGGGTGCCCCATACGGTCGCCAGACTAAGGGATAGATAGATAGATAGATAAATAGATAGTTAGTTAGATAGATAGATAGATAGATAGACAGATAGATGGATAGATAGATAGATAGATAGATAGATGGATGGATAGATAGATAGATAGTTAGATAGATAGATAGATGGATGGATAGATAGATAGATAGATAAATAGACAGATAGATAGATAGATAGATAGATAGATAGATAGATAGATAGATAGATAGATAGATAGATAGACAGTGCAGTGCCTACCCATTTCTTTTCTTTTTCCTGCATGCAGCTGTATTTGTTTCCCTGTGTGGCAGTTGTGACGTGTCCGGAGCTGGCAGTGACGCACGGCAGCGCAGACGTGGCAGAGACACGGCACAACACGACAGTGACGGTGACCTGTGAGGAGGGCTTCGAGACCGCGGACAATGTGCAGGGTTACACTGTCGTCTGCAGGCAGGATGGGCACTGGCACCCCGCCCCCACTAATTGCCACAGTGTGTTTTTCTCTCTTTGTTTTTTTCTGTCTTTTTTTCTTTCTTTCTTTGTTGTCTCTTGTCTTTCTGTTTGCTTGTCTGTCTGTCTGTCTGTCTGTCTGTCCGTCTGTCTTTTTCTTTCTTTCTTTCTTTCTTTCTTTCTTCTTCTTTCTTTCTCTCTTTCTTTCTTTCTTCTTTCTTTCTTTCTTTCTTTCTTTCTTTCTTTCTTTCTTTCTTTCTTTCTTTTTTCTTCTTTCTTTCTTTCTTTCTTTCCTTTCTTTCTTTCTTTCTTTCTTTCTTTCTTTCTTTCTTGTCTTCTGTTTCTTATCTTTGCCTCTTGTCTTCTGTTTGCTTTTGTCTGCTCTTTTCTTTCTGTTTGTTTGTCTTCTGTCTTTCTGTCTGTCTGTCTGTCTGTAGCTGATTGTCCTGGTCTGAATGTTCTTTTCTTCTGTCTCTGCCTTTATGTCTGCCTGTTTGATTTTAGCTCTTACCTTTCGACCTGAAGATGATCAACCCAGGATTAGGAGCCTTTTTTGGTTTTTCTCTGTTCCTTTCTTTCTTCCTTTTTTCACAACTATAGAAACTCAAAATGAATTATCCTCTGCACAGGAAAGTCCTGCAGGTTTCCCAGCAATCTCACGGGACTGGCGGACCCTCCTCCCGTGGACGTCCTGTTCGAGTTCAGCACGCCCCTGACCCTGCTGTGTGAGGAGGGGTGGACAACAGAGGGGGGTGCCTCAGTGCAGGCGTCATCTGCAACTCCTCCGCCCTGTGGGACCCTGACCTGCTGTCTTGCTCCAGTGAGTGGCGTTTGGGGGATTGGGGGTCTACAGGTAAACGGGTCTGCTTAGGGGGGACGGGATAGTGTAGTGGTCAGAACATTGCGCTGGCAATTTGACGACCCGGGTTCGATTGCCGTACGAGGGGATTTTTTTCTCCTGGAGTTTACATCAGTGCTGACTCCACTCTCCCCGAAATAGTAATAGTAATAATGATACTACTACTACTACTAATAATAATGGACAAAGTATCTGCGGCCGAGCGGAGGGAACGAGAAGGTGTGTACAAGTGAAGACACCCTAATTTTTTAAAGCTGATTAGCTAGCACAATCTGTGAAGCCTTTTAAAAGTTTATTTAGTATTTATTTTTTCTGTGATGATTTTTCTGTGCAGAACAAACAGTATGCCGAGGTCAAGAGTTCTTGAACCCAAACACCACATGGACACACCAACATGACCTGAGTAACACCACCACCGCCACTTCTTCCCCATACCAACACCACAACACCATCATCACCACTACCACCACCACCACGACTACGTCCTTGACGAACGTGAACAATGGACTACAGACACACACGCCTCCCACAACACCCGCTGCTGGTGG
>CM060327.1:63338613-63341113 GCA_030674155.1 Stramonita haemastoma | reverse complement strand
TTGTGTTACCTATTCTGGTAGCAGAAAACCATTTTTCTTGCCAAAGACGAATAACAGATATTGATTTTACCCCCATGAAATGGTAAACTGGAAACCCCATTGTCAGAAGCATGCTAGGTTCTTTTGTTTGTTTGGTTGATTTTTTTTTTTGCTTTTTGGTTGCAAATATTATTAGTAGTTTCTTTGCTCTATTTGTACACTCAGCCGCCGCTGTAGTCTAGTGGTTAGGGCGTTGGACTCGTAATCTAAAGGTTGCGGGTTCGATCCCAGCTTTCGGCTATGGCGTTGTGCCCTTGGAAAAGGCACTTTACGGCTATTTTCTCACCCCACCCAGGTGTAAAAGGGGTACCAACCTTGTGTTGGGGGTTAACCCTGCGATAGACTGGCGTCCTATCCAGGGGGGAGTCTATGACTCTCAGTCGCTTAACGCCACAGAAACCGGGATGAGCACCGGCCTGATGAGCCTTAGGCTCGGGACAGACTTTAACTTTTTTTATTTTTAATTTGTACACTTAAAAAAGAAAGCAAAACCAAAAATACCTTACTTTTTGCCTCATGCCTAGTTGAACTTGTTCTAGAATCTCAACTGTAAATGTACGATGGTAAAGTGCAGCGCAATTGAATTACTGTTATTATTATTTTGTGTGATTAAATACAAACTTGTCCATTTGAATGAGAGAAGAAAACGTTGCATGTTTTATTGTTTTTTTTAGTTTTTTTTTAGAGTACAAACAAGATGATTTTTTTGTGTAACAAACATTGCTTCCATTTTTCCAGTAGTTTATAACCCCCCATACAAAATTGATAAAAATGTGTTTTTTTATATAAAGTTTAGATATAGTGGTGAGCACACACCACTGGCACTTGACCACCCAACTGACTTTCCTGACAAAAAAAACAAGCTTTGTACAACTCCCTCTTCTTGAAAAATTCTAAGATGATGCATTGCACTTATTTATTTGGGGTACTTTCTGGCTGTAAAGATAACATCCCTGGAGTTACGCTTTTTGTCACTTGTGTTATTGTAGTCTGAGATATGTCAAATGATAATGTGAGAATTGACAAGCGAACAAATGTCAGTGGGTTGGTCATTGTGTCACTGCTGATCAGAGCACTGGGAAAAGCCTACCTCCCCCTTCAGCCAATACAGAAGCTGGAGTTAGGGTTGGGTAGCCGGCTCGCAGCTGTAGTAAAATAATTAGAATTCAGAATGACTGGAAAATATTGTCAAAGCTTGATGGGAAAGTACTACAAATGACAAATAAGACCAAAATTAAAAACAAAAATTTGAGAAAGGTCTTTGTTCAGAGTTCTATTCATGAATGACTGGGTGTTTGCAAGTGAAGAGTATGTACACAAGATTTCGGATGCATGTGCATATTTTTATCTGTCTGTCTGTATCTCTGTTTGTCTGCCTGTCTCTCTCTGTCTCTTTTTGTCTCTGTTTCCGTCTCTGTCTGTCTGTCTCTGTCTCTTTCTCTGTCTCTCCCCCTCTCTCTGACTCTCTCTCCCTCTCTCCATATTTGTGTGTATATGTGTGTAAAGGTAAAAATAATGCACACACACGCACACGCACACACATACACACACACATGCGTATATCAGAAGTTCATCAACTCAATTCAAACACTTGATTATCTAAAAACCCCCCAGAGAAATTCATGGGGATTACAAGCAATACATACAAAATGAAGGGAATAACATTTTTCACAGAAGATATCCAACACAGTATACAAACACCAGTACGCACACATCACAAGATAATACAAGCACCAATATCATTACTATTCACTTAATTATATCGATAAATAGTGGAACGAAAGTGGGTCATAAGCCATAATTATATACATAAGAACAGAAAACAGAAACATGTATCACAGAAAATAATAAAAACTCATCCTTAAAAATCACAAACACGCACGCATGCACGCACGCACGCACGCACGCACGCACGCACGCACGCACACACACACACACACACACACACGCACACACACACACACACACACACACACACATACACACACACACACGCAACACACACACACACACAAACACACACACACACACACGCACGCACACATGCACACACGTACACACACATTGCACGTGCGTACGCATGCGTGCACACAATGAGCGCCTACATATATGCCAATGCTCAAATAATCATAACGTCATATGATAAGAACACTATCGGTTGTTATGGTGCACGATTTTACATATAAACACTATCAGTTCTTACAGTGTACTATCTTACATAAGAACATATCAGTTCTTATAATGTACTATCTTACATAAGAACACGATCAGTTGTTATGGTGTACTATCTTACATAAGAACACGATCAGTTGTTAAAATGCACTATCTTACAATATTTAAAGAAATATTAATGTCACATAGATTTACCAACGTACACTCTCGCATGCATTCATGTATCCACACACACACACACACACACACACACACACACACACACACACACACACACACACACACACAC
>CM060327.1:63328613-63333613 GCA_030674155.1 Stramonita haemastoma | reverse complement strand
TGTGTTGTGTGTGTGTGTGTGTGTGTGTGTGTGTGTGTGTGTGTTGTCAAATCCAAAGTCAAAATTTTATTTCCAGATGTGTGTGTGTGTGTGTGTGTGTGTGTGTGTGCGCGTGTGTGTGTGTGTGTGTGTGTGTGTGTGTGTGTGTGTGTGTGTGGTGTGTGTGTGTGTGTGTGTGTGTGTGTGTGAATCAGAATCAGAATCAGAAAACTTTATTGCCATTAAGTCAGAACGAGACTTATTTGACACCAAACGTAAACGTATTTAACATTCTTAAAAGATGTAGATTCTTATATATGTAATGTATCTATGTTCTTGCTCTTCTGGAAAAAGAATCATGCACATATTTAATCATATCTAGCAGACAGTCCTCGTTGTTGAAAACCTTACTCAGATTCTTGTAGTTATTCATATTATTCATTTCCTTAATATTGACATTAGATAGAAATTTTTTTCTTAAATCATCATATAATGTACAAACATCAAGTAAGTGATACTCGTCTTCTATTTTGTTACACCATTTGCATTTTCTTTCTTCTTTTGGTATATTCATATATCTCCCTTGTTCTATCATTAAATCATGGGAGCTGGTGCGAAATCTGCTGAATAGGCGCCTATAATTTTCATTCCTGCATATCAAAAGATACGGCTCCAATCTGTAAACATGTGAAACAGAGTTGTAAAAATTCAGCTTAGAAAATAACTTTTTTTGTTGATTCCAAAACAGTCTGTATAATTCTTCAAGTTTTGTTTTTATAGCATAGCATAATCTTTTCATATTTAATGTACTATGGTTATTCCACACATGCTTGAATCCAATCTTATGAATTATTGTTTTGATTATATAAATCCAGTGATCTTTTTCATTGCTTTGGTGCATTTCATTATATAACAATTTCAAATAGCTATTTTCTTTTGAATCTATTATGTGAATCCAAAAATTGATTAAATGACTAATAACTTTTAACGTTAATGGGTATCTGCCTAAGTCTCCGAAAACTGGCAAGACCATTGTTTTTTTGTGAACTCCTAATATCTGTCTGCAAAATTTTGCGTGGGTGCTTTCAAAAGGAAACTGACTGGTTAAGCACATTTTAAATAAATCATCTATTTTGAAGTTATCTTTTACATTACAACCATAAGGAAACCATATTTCACTTCCATACGTTAAAATAGGCATTATTAGGGCATCAAACAACTGCATAACAATATTTATTTTTAGTACACCTCCTTGTAGAGCTCTTTTCAGCGAATAAATAGCTTTGTTACTTTGTTTGACTAAGTGTTCCTGGGCCACATCAAACTTTCCTGACTGATGAAAAACTATACCTAGATATTTATACCTATCTGTAGTTTCAATTAGGTTTTGTCCACATTTAAAATGAATAGGAATTTTAGGTACAGATTTTGTGAAGATTATAACTTTGGTTTTTTCTTTGTTTACTTGGAGTCCCCATTTTAGACAATACTCATGTAATTTATCCAGTTTTGATTGGAGACCTGATTTTGTATTTGATAACAATATAAGATCATCTGCATACATTAAACCTGAGACTACATCATTTTTCGTTATATATGGAGAATCAATCATTCCTATATGTTGAAAGATATCATTAATGTAGATATTAAAGAGTGTGGGACTTAGTGTGTTGCCTTGATGGACCCCAACTTTTACTTCTATTTCTTCAGATAACGTATCTTTTACTTTTGCATATATTGTGGCATCTGTATACATATCTTCAATCAGATTGAGACATTTACCAGTTATTCCAATTGCATGCAGTTTCACCATTAAAGCTTGATGCCAAATGCTATCGAAAGCCTTCTGAAAATCCACAAAACAAGAATACAACCTTTTATCTTTTGTTTTGCATATGTTATCAACTAGTTTACTTAAAATGAAAATATTGTCTGAAGTTCTACATTTCTTTCGAAATCCAGCTTGTTCTTTGGCAAGTTTGTTATTTTCTTCTAGATAGTTGCATATTCTATTGTTCAGTATCTGGCAAAATAATTTACCGAAAGTGTTTGTCAATGTGATTCCTCTGTAGTTTTCAGGCTTTAGGGGGCATCCACCTTTGTGAATAGGAATATTGATGCCTACTTTCCATTCATGTGGATACAACCCTGTATCAAGAACAACATTAAAAAGTAACTCCAGTATACCTAGTATATCTGGGGTGATGGATTTGATCATTTCATTTAATATACCATCCTTGCCTGGAGATTTTTTGTTTTTTAAAGTTTTTATTCCTTCGGTGATTTCTTTTCTAGTAAAGGGCCTGTCTAAGTACGGGTTTTCGCGTCTTGTTAGTAGTTCGTACATGTTTTGCACTTGTTCTTTTCTCTTTTGATTGACAGAAGGTTCTTTTCCTATCAGCTTTTTTAAATGTTCCATCCATTTTGTGTTATTGAGGAAATTTGTTTCTCTTGTATTTTTTTCTTCACTTATCCTTAATGTGTGTGTGAGAGAGAGAGAGAGAGAGAGAGAGAGGAGAGAGAGAGAGAGAGAGAGAGAGAGAGAGAGGAGAGAGAGAGAGAGAGAGAGAGAGAGAGAGAGTTTCTTTTTCTGTCTTCTTTTTTATTTATCATTGTTTTCCTAGAACATTGTTCGTTCATTCCAGGATAATCCTGCATAGAAAAGCCGGATTATCCGGTTCGTTGTTAAGTGCAGGCCAAACCCACAGAGAGGAGTGTTAGCATACCTGAACGTATGTGCGCAGCATAAATAAGTATGCACACATTGCAAACAAACATTGTGCTCGCAATCTGACAACCCGGGTTCGAGTCCCGTTAAAGAAGATTTTTTCACCCCTGAAGTTAACATCAGTGCCGACTCCACTCTCTCTAAAAAGTCCTTCGGATGAGACTATAAACAGAGACTCGCGTGCGAACGCACGCAGAACATCTTGCGCACACGTTCAATCCTGTTCCGCTTTTCTAAAGAGTTAGGCGATTGTGTTCCGGTGGGAACAGATGACAAGATTGACAAAACTGCACACACATGGGGACTAGATGTAAAAAAGCACATGAGTGCTAATTCTTTCATTATTCTCGAAATAAAAGAATGTGTGCGCGCGTACGCGCGTGCGTGCGTGCGTGCGTGCGTGCGTGCGTGTGCGCGTGTGTGTGTGTGTGTGTGTGTGTGTATGTGTGTTTGTGTGTGTGTGTTCGTTCTTTAGATTATACGTCTTTTCACTAACATTGATATAAAACGAACGGAGGCAGACAGGGAGAATAGAAAAGAAGTGGCTGCATGTGTGTTGCTAAAAGTTGGCGTGTGTGTATGCGTGCGTGCGTGCGTGTGTGTGTGCGCGCGCGCGTGTATATATATATATTATGTGTGTGTGTGTGTGTGTGTGTGTGTGAGAGAGAGAGAGAGAGAGAGAGAGAGAGAGAGAGAGAGAGAGAAGAGAGAGAGAGAAGAGAGAGAGAGAGAGAGAGAGAGAGAGAGAGGAGAGAGAGAGAGAGAATGCGAATGCGAATGCGAATGCGAATATTTATTCAGGAAGGCTATTGACCCATTCTGAAGGGGCCTGTAGAATATCATTGTATCAAAATAAATGAGAGTTGATTTAACGCAATATTTCACATTTTCACGTAAACAATATACCATATTTCTTAACTTAAGGTAATATTTCGTCTTGTCAATGATTTGTGTATTTTCAATGATAAATCCCTTACTGTAGTTTCATTGTGTGTGTGTGTGTGTGTGTGTGTGTGTGTGTGTGTGTGTGTGTGTGTGTGTGTGTGTGTGTGTGTGTGTGTGTGTGTGTGCGTGTGTGTGTGTGTTGTGTGTGTGTGTGGAGGAGAGAGAGAGAGGAGAGAGAGGAGAGAGAGAGGAGAGAGAGAGAGAGAGAGAGAGAGAGAGAGAGAGAGAGGCAGAGGACAGAGACAGAGACAGACAGACAGACAGAGAGGTACACGTGCACTCGTGTCTTTTTTGTGCCATCCGAGTACAACAAGGGCATGTAAAACACTTATGACATCACCTGACTGACTTACTAACCTCCACGTGCTAGGCACATGGTGTGGTGTCATGTACTTTGTACTTACACCAAAGCGTAATAATTGCGCTTTTTTTTTTTTTTTTTTTTTTTTTTACATACTTCGGGGTTTTTTTGGAGGGGGGGTTGGGGGAGTGGGGTGGGGGGGCGGGGTGGGGGTGCAGTAGGACAAAGTACACATTACAGTAATGTGTGTGTGTGTGTGTGTGTGTTGTGTGTGTGTGTGTGTGTGTGTGTGTGTGTGTTGTGTGTGTGTGTGTGTTGTGTGTGTGTGTGTGTGTGTGTGTGTGTGTGTGTGTGTGTGTGTGTTAGTGTTAGTGTTAGTGTTAGTGTGTGTGTTAGTGTTAGTGTTAGTGTGTTAGTGTTAGTGTTAGTGTTAATGTGTGTGCGTGTGTGTGTTAGTGTTAGTGTTAGTGTTAGTGTGTGTGTATGTGTGTGTGTGTGTGTGTGTGTGTGTGTGAGTGTGTGTGTGTTATTTATTTATTTATCTATTTATTCATTTATTGTTTTATTTTTGAAGATAATGGAACAAGCATTCATATGCTTTTTACATCCAGTCCACAGTATACAGTTTTGTAAATTTTGTCATCCACTCCTATCTGCACACAATGGCCTACTCTTCCAAAAAGCGGAACGGGTTTTAACGCGTACGCAAGATGTTCTGTGTGCGTTCGAACACGGGACCTCGTTTTATAGAACTTTTCATCCCAAGGACGTTTGGGGGAGTGGAGTCGGCCCTGATGTAAACTCCAGAGGAAAAATCCTCTTGAACGAGATTCGAACCCGGACCGGCAGATCACGAGCGCATCACTCTGACCACCAGGCTATCCCGTCCGTGCGTGCACGTGTGATAGTGTGTGTGTGTGTGTGTGTGTGTGTGTGTGTGTGTGTGTGTGTGTGCGTGCGTGTGTGCGTGCGTGCGTGTGTGTGTGTGTTTGTGTGTATGTGCGTGTGTGTGTGTGTGTGTGTGTGTGTGTGTGTGTGTTTTGGTGT